>VZTD01006000.1:3453558-3816172 GCA_013397725.1 Rhagologus leucostigma
CTGGGAGCGTCGCGGGGCCCGTCGGGCCCGGCCTGCGGGGGGCGCGGCGCGGGCAGCCGGGGCCGGGCGGCTGTACCTCGCTGGCGGTCGCTCTGGCCTCGCTGCTGCAGGTGACAGGGAAGAAATCACATCCTTTTTTTGTTTATTTTTGGCGTTTCTTCTTTCCGTTTTTTCGCTCTTTCACTCCCTCTGTGTGTGTTAGGCAGTCTGCAATTAACCTGTGAAAACGACAAGAAGTGATTTCAGAAATGTGAATGGGTAGGGCTGGGCCATTGGCGGTCATGAGTAACCTTTGCCATGAATTTGGAGGCAGGAGCTGGAGGATGCTGCTTGTGCTTTCCAAAATCGCATGGCAAGCTTAAAAAGTGGAGCAGATGGTGATGGTAGTGCTTATTATGGAAGAGGTTCAGGGAAATCCTGTATTTCCTCTAGACAGTTTTTGCGTTTTTTCTCCTTGCTAAAGAGGTTATCTTTCACTTTTGGCAAGGAAAAGAATGTTGCTGCAAGTTGTGTTACAAAGGAATGGGGTTATTTTGCTCTTCCACGGAGAAGGGACCCCCTTCCCCCCCAGGTTTGTGTCTCTGTCTCTCCTTTGGGATTGACAACACTAAGTGTCTTGGCATAGACGGAAACTGCAGTGTGCTTTATTTTCTTATTGCACACCTTTATAGTTGAATGTAACTAGAAAGGAGACTCAGAATAATCAATTATCCCTCTCTATGCCAGATGTGTTTTTCTGTCTAGTATATATTGCACTTGAAGTGGTAAACTCTCAGGGGGCACGGAGGTGGGGACGTGAGGCAAGGTCTGCTAGTTACTTCAAACAATTCTCCTTGCTCGTACTTAAGAAGGAGAGAAAGGAACATGTTGTAAAAGCAGGTGAGGAATATATAAAAGTGAAATATTAATGAACTGAAAAAGCTCAGATAGCAAAGACATTGTGTGTAATCTTTCAGAAGGGTTCTCGTCCTCTTTACAACTCTTCATTGTATATGTGCCTGTACTACAAATGCAATTGGTGTAAAGGACGATAATGTTTGTATTTAGCTGGAAGTAGTAGTAGTACATTTTGGGTTTTTTTGGCATTAGTGATCATTTCTGGAGTAGCTTCCTTTAGCTGTGATTTTTGAGGCTGCTGTAAGAAAGGGAATTATTACAGAAACAGTAAAAAACATTTCAAGAATTTTTTCTTGGAAATGTAAATGGGAAGGGCTGACTCAGACCTTGCATAACCCAGAGGAACAGCTAGTCTTGGAAAGTCCTCTTAGAGACATCGTGATGACGACCAAGATATTATTCATCTCTTGCATCCCAGAGAGCAGCATCCCATAAATACGCAGCACTGTCTCAGGAGAAGGTAATAATGCACAGCTGTCCAGGATCTGCTGAAAGCAAGAGATAGAAGCAAGGGGTGTTTTCTGCAAACTGAGGTTCCTTTACCTCTTTGAGTCCGGAGTGTAGTGGTCCCTGTAGTTTGATTAACCTCCCCAGTTTGGCTTGGAAGAATACTAAGTGCAGCAGCTTTCTGCCATAGTTTGATGAGGGAATTTAATTCAGTGGGAAAGTTGTCTGTGAGCCCACAGGGTGAGGTCCTGTAGCCCTGGCTGTAATCCCTGGCAGGACTTTTTGGAGTAGCTGGTGGCTTGAGTAAGGCCTGCCTTCTGGAGAGCTCGGTGCAGGCCTGAGTAGGGCAACAGATATGGGGAGCTGTACCAGAAGGGCGATCTGGAACAGTGCACAGGGCATATTCTATGTCTGGTTTACATGAGTTAGTGTTTGGTTTTTAAGTCTGTTAGTCACAGGAGATGCTGAAAAAGCATCTTGTATCCTCAGCTCTGTGCATGTGGTTGTGTGAGAGCACGATCTCTTGTGCTGCGTAAACTGTGTGTGGTTGGATTTCTCCTTTTTGATTGAAACCTAACGTCACGTGAGCCTTTGAAGTTGACATTGAAGAAATTTGATTTGGCAGTGTTTTGGGGCTTTCTTTGCTAGAGTGTTTCATAAACCGAAAGAGAGATGTAGAGAAGTTGCTCCACCGGGAAAAATTCCCACTCTTGCGTGAAAGTTCATTGAAGGCACTGTGGCTTTGTTGGATTAGCCCGTCTGGAGTACTGGAAAGAATAATGGCCACTGTATGTTTTTTATGATGTTGGGAATTACACAGATAAAAGTAAGTTACTGAGAAAAGCATTTTGCAAAATAAACTCCATGATAGTTTTTAAAAAGCATAAATGTACATATTCTAAAAACACGACACTTTCATAGTGTTTAATTGAATTGTTTTCAGTGTACTTTTGGAGGCCTCCTAGTGAAAGAAGGCTGAGTATTTACCTTCCCTTGAGGCAAGGGAAGAAGTGAATGCTGCACAGTGGTTTGTCTGAGTGTGATCCTAGTAAAGCATGACATGAAATAACATAACATTCATGTGTCAGGGAACATATCAATGGAAAAGAAACCTTATAAACACTTAGTCAGATGAAATAGCTACCAGCTTGTTATGATGAGGAACTGAACTATGTGTTCTATCTTGTAGAAGTTACTCTGTTAAAAGATTCAGTGCCTCAAGTTTTCCCCTTGAGAATAGTTTTGCTGCGATTGGAAGGGGCTCATAACCAGGTGGGAGAGAGGGAAGCAAAAGGAAATACACAAATAATGGCAAGTAGGTGATGGTTATGTTTCCTCAGAAATGCCTACAGTTTCATCAGGTTTTACTCTCAGTATTGCATTTATTTGGCAGTTTTCTGCAGTGACAGTAAACTGGGTTACCTCGATAAAGTAAATATGCTTTTGTGTTAGACTTTAGCTGTTGAGTGTACTGGCTGTGTGAGATAGCATGTAAAATACATAACTTGCAAGTATGTAAAATGTGTATTGTCATTTGTACTGTAAAATTTCATGTGTATTCCTCTGCTTCAGCAAGGGCTTGTAACTTTGAGAGTATGGGAGATGCAGCTGTATATTCTGTAGGCATCGGTATTAAACCTCTATAGCTGTTTGCTAGTTAAATATGTGGTTACTTGTACTTACTGCTTCTTGGCTTGTTCTCACTGCACTACATTGTGGAGTATGTTGCTTAGATAATACAAACTCACTCTGTGGCTGAGGGCTGTAGTATCATTTCTCTATTGTATGGCAGTGAAATAATAATAATGATAATAATAATACTTTCTATGAAGTCTACTGCCTTTACCTGAAATGTGACTGTCCCGTAGAGGATAGTTGGTTTATAGTAAGGGAAAAGAATCTACAGGCAGGCAATAAGAAAAAGCAGTGAAGTCCTGGGTGTGAAAAAGGCAAGACTTTTATTACATATGCGCTGTGGTCTTGTTGTGCGTGTTTTGTAATTCTGCACAAAAAATAAAACCTAAAAATTAAAAATGCACTGTTGAGAAGGATTACCAGATGTGAGTGATGAGGGTTTTGTATCCAAGCCTATAGATGCCTATAGGTTTTCTATTCATGCCTATAGATGGTGCTGTGTTTTTGCCCTGATTTTTGCTATGAAGGCCCATGTGAATGTCGAGGTATGGACGTGTAGTTCTTTGCCTCATACATGCGAAATTGAAGCAGTGATGTGTGGAAGTCACACAGCTGATTTTTGATAAAGACAGTTGAACTGGAATATGCATCCCAAGTCCCACTGTCTTATCTTAAAGAATTAACTGTGTTTATATAGTTTTTCTGATAACTTGGCGTAGATGTGGAAACTCCCTACAGATCCAATTACAGGACTGTGTGTAAAGTTATGCAGCATTTTCTCAGTAAAGACTAATTACTATCAGATGATTTTTTTCAGTCTAGGCAAAAAAGCTTTTCCTGGATTTCATTTTGTTGTTAGGTTTGAGAGAAAGCAGTTCTGCACTCGTAGAATGTAATGATGCTTTTACATTATTTAAGGAAATACCACTTAATTTTTTATAATGCTCTAGCATATCAGGAATTCGAGATCCAACTCAGTAATGCTTCTGAGGATCACAGCTGTTTCCCAGTGTGAAGAACCAGTTGTGACAGACTGGTAGGAAACTTTTAAAAACACTCTCCTATAAATTTTGGTAGTGCAAATCATTGCTTCTGACGGTACATTGTTTTGTTCTAGTGCATACCCAGCTCTGGCTTTTTTTCTGATTTCACGCTTGTTTTTGGGCCTCTTTCCTGATCCTTGTTTGATGTCCCATCTTTATGTGATCTCTTGAAATATTTTAATAGGAAAATAACAGCTCTAAGTGATGTACTGATTTTGCGTAGTACAGTGGGATTTAGATTTGGGTAAGAGTACAGAAGTATTCAACTGGTTTCTCATCTGTGTATTGCTTGTGACATAGTCCAAACCTTGTCATTTACCTAAGAAGCAATGACATCTGTTCAGATGTCACCTCCCAATGATGTTAACCTGTCACTATCTGCCATGCCAGCCAGATCTCACACTGAGAGAAAGATGGAGTCACCCAGTACAGCCAGAATGTTGTCAGAGGGGTGTGTTATGCTCAGGTGGCAGTGACGGTCTCTGTCCTCTCTGCCAGTATCCAAATACACCAGCAGTTTGTGCTTTGTGTTTTGTCCTGTGTGCTAGGTAGTAATTCCAAATTCTACAGTGTCTTCTAGTTTTAATTTAGTGCAGTGCCAATTTGTGGGATTATATTTCAGAACTATCTTGGTTTATTTGTTTATTAATTTAAAGTGTTTCGTCTTCATTTTTTTTTACTATATGACTGATGAGGAGAGAGGAGAAGGGCAAAGTTTTGCCATCTATTCTTGAGGAAGTTTTGGCTGGTGGCAGAACTGCTACTGATTTGAATAGGAGCCTTGGTAACTGTTTTGACAGGTTTTATGACTTTAAAATATGCTGGCTAGATTCTTGATGACCAACTGAACATGTTGTGGCACAAAGGCAGTAGAAATAGAGTAACAGTCCTGCCAAGAATAGATTGCCTTTCATTTTTTTTATTAGTTGTCACCATACTTAATACTTTATTTTGTGCAAGAATATTTATTTCATTGTTAACACACAAGCTTTAAATAAGAATGTAGTGTATATATTGAAAGGATGAAAGTGCTAACAAGCTAATTTCATTTGGAGTATTCAGAAATACTAATAAACTGCCTTGGAAAGCAGATTCTGCAATAACATATTCATGTTTTTTTCTCTTGATTTTGCTGAAGGGAGATGAGTGGCGGAAAATGGCAATAGGAAAAATGATGTGGCTTTCTCCATATGTATTTCAAGTAAAGTGATGCTGCAAGATGATGTACATTCTTTCACATTCGTTGAGGCCTTGCGAATACCTGGAGTGCAGATTATGCCTTCAGCTGTGAGTGTAAGGTATCGATTGTGCCTAAAGTGACATGTTAAGCTTTTAATATTTCTTGATACTTAAACTAAGTATGTTTTAAGTTGGGCCACACAGCATCTGCAGGAAATGGCATGTCCAAGTTGATATCATGTAACATATATTAGTTTTAATTTGCGTGTAGAAGCACAAACATTGTGGTTTAATAGAATCATGGGATCATTAAGGTTGGAAATGACCTCCAAGATCGAGTCCAACCTTTTATTGAATACCACCATTCCCACTAAACCCTATCACAAAGTGCCATGTCTCATTTTTTTAATACTTCCAGGGACTGTGACTCCACCACTTTCCTGGGCAGACTGTTCCAATGCTTAACCACTCTTCCAGTGAAGAAGTTTTTCCCAATATCCAGTCTGAACTTCCCTTTGTGCAACTTCAGGCTGTCTCCCTTTGTCCTGTTGCCAGTTGCCTCGGAGAAGAGGGTGACCCACAGCCTTGGGGTGCCTCAGCCACAGCCTCATTTCAGGTAGTTGTGGACAGTGATAAGGTCTCCCTTGGGACTCATTTTCTCCAGCCTATAGAACCCCAGTCCCCTCAACCTCTCCTCATAGGGTTTATGTTCCAGACCCTTTACTTGTTGCATAACTACTTGGGTATTTGGAAAACAACTCACTGAGCATCTGAAAGCACCAGAGGCAGCCTTTGAAGGCATTCCAGTTGATTTCTTCTGTTAGAGGTTAATGAGCTGTCAGGGATCCTGGGCTGGAAAAGCCATGTAGGTATCTCCTATTCTCTTCTGGTCTTGCTGTTTCCCAATGTAAAGGTAGGTGTGGTATAAGGAAGGTGATAGCAGGCTCTGCCATCTCTGTGAATAGCAAAATAAAGTGGTTTTGTTTTATGTGAATTTAAATTTTGAATTATGTGAATATGTCGTGTTTTGTAGCTACAGTTAGTACAGAGGTTATACTGTGAGTAGGAGACTCAAGCATCTTAATTTGTTACAGTTTTGAACCCGTTTTTTCAGTGTAGTGGCTGTGAGCTCAGAGAGGAATGTTGGCCCCATAGCCCAGTGGCAAAACTGCTACTGGTTTTAATGAGGCCTTGATTATACCCTTAAATAATATTTTAGTGTCTGTTAGTTTGCTTTGTGCAGCATTTATTTTTTTCAAGGACTGATTTTCAAAAGTTACTGAGCTTGTTCTGTTTTGATGTTTTTTGTTACATCATTAAATTCTTAGTACTTCTAAAAATTAGATTATAAGAATTTCTTACAATAAGTAAGTCCAAAAGAATAGGAATTTTAGAATGTTAAGAATGCAAATGCAATTGATGTGAATAAGTTCAGTGTGTCTGAAAAGAAACTGCTTTGTACCTGTAGGTACCTATTCTGTACTAATGATGATTATGCAAGGGCACAACACAAGGCATTTAGAATTTTTATGAAGTCCAGCTGAAGCAGAGATGCAAAAGACTAGGGTAGTTAAAATGATTACCTAGATTTAAACTTTTCAGAAATAGATGAATAATGGGAAAGTAGAAGGAAGAATACAAGATTTGGGAAAACTGTTTCAAAATAATATTGAGTGGAGAGTTGTGGAAAACATGCATACAGAATAGAAGAGGAGAAAATAAAAGAAATATAAAGAAATTAGTTTGTCAGGTGATAAGAGCTGACACCACAAATGGCTTCTTTTTATCTGCTAATCTTTATTTTATAGCTAGCAAACTCTGGGGCATTTGCTGAGACGGGAAGAAAAAGACACAGAGGAGAGGTGGTGGGGAATGAAAGGAAAGTCAGCGGTTCTGTTCTCCCAGCTCTCTGCCTTTGTTCTACTCTACCACAAAAAGGCTGTTAGAAGAAATTTAGGGATTAGTCACATGAGCCACAAGGTAATCTCTGTTCTCTCTAAACCCTCCTCCCAACCTCCTGATCTTGGTCAGTTATATATTTGGTGTCTGTCTGTGGCAGCATCTCAGAAAATTTCACACCGGTCTTTAGTACTTGCTCGTGGCCCTTAATAAGGGAGTCATGTACAATTGTCTGTTAATGATAGGTTTTGTTACAGATTAAACTTTTAACAGGCAGAAATCAGAACTGGGAGCTACAAGGCTGTTTTACACTGTCAGATGTGCAGCTCTGCAACACCTGTGTCTGTTTTTAATAGTTAGTTTTACTAGTTAGTTCTTTTCATTTAGTATTTGGCACGAGCTAATAACATGCAAATAGCCACTTTAGGTGGCTTAGCTAAAGGCCTAATAACTTATGCATCTGATTCCTCTTTGTCAAGAGACACATATCATTTTTACCTGTAATAGTTTCAATTTAAGAGTGCTAGCAGGTGAAGAAGACTAGGATGCTAATGTGATGTGAATGAAGTTTTTGCGAACCTATCCTGTGAGTTGCTTACAAGGATACATAATATTCCTGAGACACCGTGGGGATAAATTTTCTGGGGCAAGTATTGCATTTGTGTGTGTGTGTGTGTGTGTGTGTGTGTGTGTGTGTATAATACAAATGTTTTCAGTTAAAGAAGGTAAGCGTTGGTGGTTTCGGTTGAAAGCTATGCTGTTTTTAATGTGGGATAGTGAATGGTTCAAAAAAAAGGGTTTCTTTCCTTTAGTTGCTTTAATAACAGTAAAATTGAAACAGAAATCCACTCTCAGATCTCAAAGTAGTTAATAACTGGGGGCGGGTGTAGGCAGAAAATAACAAAAGCAAAAAAATAACTACTTATCCTGGTTTAAAGGAATTTATTTTGTTGTGGGCAAGATATTTCTGAAAGCTGTATATTGCGATACACGTATTATTTGTAGCCTTGATTTGAGAGGGCCTTAGGATGATACTGTTTATTGAAGAAGGTGAGCAAGAAGTTACTGTTGGAAAAGGGTGTGAGAATTTCAGATTTTTGTCTATTTTCTCATGCTTTCATTTGAATTTTACTGAGATCTTGCACTGTAGATGTTTCATTGTGATTCTGTATGCTTTGAAAATAGTTAAGGGAGGAAAATGTATCTATAAAAGAAGCAATTCCGTACTCACAATAATGATTATTATAGTTTGCATAGGACAATGCATGTGACTTCTAAAATGCTGAAGCTGAACACCAGAGAAGCCATAAAACACTTACACAGCACTATATCTTCTGCAGCATTTTCTAAATATAGAATAAATCCTTGTCATGAAGAGTTTGTATAGTTAAAACAAAACAAGACTTGGCATGACACGGAACAGCTTGAGAGAGGCACGAGAGCTGTAGGTGAGGAACTGTGGGAAACTGAACAACTGTTTCAAGTGAAGGATTGAAAGGACGGTGAAGATGCCCACCCCCTTCAGTTGAAAAAAAAAAAAAGGGAGTTTGAACTCCTTTTGTTGCCTAGTTTTTTGTTAGTAGGTTTTTAGAAACCACTATTTCTTTCTAATTTAGATAGTAAAAACAGTAACTCTATGAAATCTATAGAATTTTTTTTTTAGTAATAAATAAGAAAGGCATTTAAAGCTGCTCTCAAATGCACGTTTGTAGGTCTAGATCCTCAGCTAGTGTTACAGCACTGCTTCTTTCAGTGGAGCCAAACACATATATTGCTTGTAGCTCGTTTGTGTTTGTTAGGCTGAGCAGTGGCTGCTGATGGCTGTGTGAAAGAAGGATGGAGTAGGCAGAAAATGCAGTATCTTTTGATCTACAGTGCCTCTAGCACCCCTGCCTTGGGATGTTGTCAGTTCTGCTCTGGTCCTCTTGAAACTGGTTTTCTCTCCTAGAAGTCAAAAATGAAATTTGCAAACATTTGGTAAATTATGCTGCTTGGACAGAAAATGAAAACACATTACAGTGAGAACAACTTACCCTGATTTTCTATGGAAACAGTACTTGCTTATCCTACTGTCCAAGGGTCCTACTATACAAGCTGCACCAGATGTTTTTGAACTTCTTGCTTGCTTTCAGCGCTGTTTGACAACAGAATGGAAGTCTTAAAAATTAGTTAAAGTTTTATTAAGTTTTGAGATATTGGAGGAGAGAGAGACACTCATGTAAATTCTCTGGCTGAGAGAAAGGCTGAACGGTGACCTCATTTTATGATCAGTATCAAAGAGTCCACCTAGGAGAGGAGTCTTGTAGTGTCCTAGCTGCTCGGAGCTTCTTAGACATTGAAATGAACCAACCATGACATGCAAATCTGTAGGTAACTAGGCCTTGTTAGATCTGGCATTCGTAATGATATATGAGGAAAGAAAACCTGAGTGCTTTTCTTAAGCTGTTGTTTGTTTTGGGCTTGGGGTTTTTTTTTTTTAATGGTCTCTTCCTGCCTTCTCCTGGATTATTTTTATATCACCTTTTTTGGAAGCGTGGGGTGGAGCACTCATTCAGGGTGTTGGACCGATGCCTGCTTGATGAGAATTTATTTGGTTAAGCCTTTATGCTGTATCCATTTACAACACCTGAAGGTTTGCTTCTCTTTTGTTTTTTTTTACTTACCTGCCTGAAGTCCTCAAGGAAGCATGTTGCAGGCATGAACCTTTTATTTAACTCAGCTTTTGACTGGAAAGATAGCAGGTATTGTGTTTTTTTTAATTGGTCTGTTCACATTGACACTCAGCACATATATCACGAGAAGCAAAGGCCAGACTTCTTTTTGTTCCATGGTGTCAGAAAAGAATGGAAAGCCCAAACAAACCCTGCTGTGAAGAAGGCGCAGATGAATTGGTTTTGCTTTGAACTAACCTGAGTGCTTGGAAGAACAGCAAGCTGTGCCTTCTTAGTGAAGTGTGTATTGGGCTGGCTGGCCATAGTGTAATAACTGAAGGAAAGATCCCAGTTACAGATACTCAGCTGAGGATGGTAAACTAGTAATTTATGCTCTGTTGCCATTCAGCTTCTCTCTGGTACCTCTGGTTTAAGAAGGTGTGTTAAAGCAGAGAAGTAGGAGAAAACTTCAGAGGCATCTGTTTTTCTGTGCAATAGCAAAACATTTAGCAATTAGTACTGAATGTGAAATCCAAATATTTGTATTCAAATAGAGTGCATTCCTACTGAAGCATTTTAAGTGGTTTGTTGCTCTAGTGGAAAATGAGCTTAGAAATAAAGCAAGGGAGTCTTTGTGTCAAGAGAAACTTAATGGAACGTTATGTTTCAGTACTTCAGTCTTATGTTAAGATTTGGAAAGCATATTACTTTTCTGCACTTTACCTGAGCACAAATTATGGTGAAGAACAGAGAGAAAAAATGTTGAAGAGAGTGATTATGAAAAACAATGATATTGTGTAAGTGTTTGGCACAGTAACAGCATCAAAACCCTCCTCGTGTGTTTGTTTATTTTGGAAAACAGTTTGGGCAGGGCAGTACTGTGATTATTCAAGTCATGTTTGGATATGAAATAAGCTTGGTTTGCTCTGTCAGGCAGGTGTTGCTGCGTTCCAGTGAAAAGCGTTTGCTGAGCTTGTGTGCAAAAAATGCACCTGTTATTGGAATGACAATTTCAGCTGAGATAAACTGGTGTGCAGGGTACAGCAAAGTGACTCAAGGGTGAGACATCCTTTTTTAAGCTGGGATTCTCCCTTTGGCACTGTGATAGTTTTGCTTTTGCTCATGCTGGTTGCGCTTCAGTCAGTGCTGGTTGTACGTCAGTTGAGCTCTGGTTACTGTATGTGTGTGTTAGAAAGACCTTTTGTAATTTGTCTCTTATGAATGATGGTTATTGAGGAAAGTTATTTCATGGGCTACTTTATTATCTTGAATACAGCAGCTTGTAATACTTATGGGTTTACCAGAGGGATTTAATGAATCTGTGACAATAGAAACAATTACAGGGGTGGTAGAAAGAATCCTTGAATGCATTATTTTTATTTCCCTGGAGTTAATCTTCACGTATCAAAGTAAATTAACCAGAATATGCTGCATGGATGTCTTCTGGATTCCCAAGTCAAAAGCTATTATGAACAAGATGTGATTCTCTTTATTCCCTGTCCTACAATCCTTTCTCAAAGTATGCTCCTAGTGAAGTCAATATGAGTGAACAGGGTAATATTCTGCATACATTCGTGGTATTGAGGGAAAGACACTAGTCACTGGGATATGTAGAGGTAAAATTACTTCAGGAGATATTTTTGCTTTTCTTCCTGCATCTTCGGCTCCTGCCACCCTCTCAGTCTCCATCCACCTGGCTGGTGTCACCCATCTTCATGCTCTTTGTTATCCCAAGGGTTGGCAGTGCAAGGCCTCTTGTCCGGGTTTCCACCCGGAGCTCAATCTGCATTTCAATCTGCGGCTTGCAAGCCGAGCTACCTGCACCGGTTGTATTCCTCAACACTACAATAGAGTGTTTGCTTGCCTCACTTTGTCCTTTTAATGCCCTGAGGGATTGCCAGCGGAATGGCATTTACTGAAGAGGTCGGGTTTGATGGAAACTGAAATCATAACCTGGCTGGAGAGGAAACAGAATACATTTTGTATTTATTTGCCTAGGAGTAGATACATGCAGAGATGAATGTCAGTGTAATCCTTAAACTGTTTACTATGTTGTGCTAATCTCTACAACTACATCTGATTACAAAAGAAGAAAAGGCCACTGGTAGGCTTTAAAAGTTTCTGCCATCTGTCCTGGTGCTTACCTTTCGTTCACCGTAAGGATGTATTGTGAGAGCCTCCCCGTATATTGCAGCCTCTTAGGCTGCTTTTACCTTCTGTCTCTCTTTTGGACTCTGTTCAAATGGAGCAGCATGTGGGTCTTCTGTTTTACCAGAACAATGCAGATCCTCATATCCTATGCTTCAGTTGTTTAACCTAGCAGCTTTGCATTTGCGACCTTCTTTTTATTGTGTAGCTTTTCACAACAGCTTGCAGTGGAGTTATCAAAAGGAAGACATCTTCTAGGTCTGTTCTAGCAAGAATAATGGTGTGCTTTCCCAAAAGCTCCTTCATCCTTGGCATTTTAGTGCTCATAGAATGGTTTCACCCTGCATACCCTTGTTAGCTGAGTGCATCTCCAGATCCCCACCATGTAAATGACTGTACCCTTGGGGTGCTCTCTGGATCAGACTCGTCCTTCGTCCTCATATGACACTTCACTGTTTCTATGTGTTGGGGAGCTCTGCCTAGATCTGAAACCACAGAAGGAGGGGGATAGCCTATACTTTCAGCAGGACAGTGGCTTTCCTGCAGCTCCTGGCCTGCTTTCTGGTGTGCATGAGTTAGTGTAGTTGAAAGGAATACGATTACCTGTGACTGTGAGGAGGAACAGACTGATGTCTTTGGGAGAGCTGAGGAAGGTGCACAATTTACAACAATGTTGTTCCTGCTGAAGTACTTCATTCATCTAAATCACATTTTGTCCATGTACTGATGTAATAGACAAGATGTTATTAAAGCTAGTAAAAACCACCGTAGCTTTTGAGAAAATACTACCACTACTGAAAAGCTGGGTTAAGCTCTCCCTAAATCCAGAAGTAATTCAGGCTGTTAATGGGGTTTCAGGGCTCTTCCCTAGAAAGCGCAGAACAGGCAAGTGATGGAGATCAAGAAAATAACATACAGATACCAAATTTGAGTGCTAATCTCTGTATTTTTAAATATTCAATGAATAATTTAGCAAAATATTTAAATATTTAAAGTGTATTTAAAGCACCGTTTCAGCAATTCCTGCATCGTTGGATTTTTCTTTGTAATCTTTTTGGTTCATGATAGAGGTTTCAGGTATGCTGTTATTTCCACCCCTTAGGCTATAATGAAATTGAAGTATTAGTTCAAGATATGAAATTGTGGATGTCACTGCTTGGGCACAGTTAGGCATAGATACCTAAAAGATTTTAATTTTATGGTGAAAATCCCTTATAATAAAGTTGTGGTTTTCAGAGGAAAGGCTGGACTTAATTGGAGTTATTCACACAACTTGATGGGGGGAAGGAGTGCTCTTAGAAAATATAATGATCAAATTTTAAAGATGTTTTGCTTAAAGAATTTTTGCCTCTGCAATTTATACATTCTCTTGATCAGTTTCAGTGTGAAAAATGGTATTGGTAGGGTTTTTTAATGCTTAATATATATTATCTTTGTTTATTGTTTGTCACTGGCTGTGGCAAATGAAAGTAGCCACATAAATAAATAAATTTAACATGCTCTTCATGCAGTGAGTATGTAAACTTGAAGCTTCGTGCCAAAGTCTGTGTTGATGGTTAAAAGTTAAAAGTCTGTATGTTCTAAAGGGAATGCAGGACAAATTTATGGAAGTGAAGTCCAATGAGTGTTTCCACGTATGCAGAAATTCTGGCATGAAAATGGTAGGAAGAATATTTTTGGGGGGCGGAGGGGTGGTATCTTTAACATTCCTCCTGAACATAAGCTTCTGCATGTGCATGAGATGGGCATGTGGCCTGGCTGTATTGTAGGAACGGCTGCATCAGATCCAAATTCTGCATTCACAAAGCATCCTCAAAAGTGTTTAAAATTGTAGAAATTAAGAACTGAAAGTCTCAGAGCTGGTTATGTCCGCATTGCCCAAGGTAATGTAAATTGCATGAGCTGACAATCTTATTCCGTGAGCTCAGGGAATGCTGCTGATCTTCTTTTTGTTTTTTGAACTTTGATAATCCACTGTCCCATGTGGCTAAACAACGGAGAGAGATCTTGTTTTCTGTGTATCTAAGGATGGCAGCAATTTTCTTGGCAGCTGAATTAATTTCAGATTCTGTAACATGACTTCAGATTAACATTAGATTTCTCATAGCTAATGGTATTTTAGCCTCTCAACTCTATTCACAGGAAGAAAAAATCCTGTCTCTAGAGGTATTTGTGTTTTACATCTGATCTCCCCTACTTTCTTATATAGCGTGTGTGTCACAGTTTGACTCTTTAATAGACAGAGGTGTGAAAAGCACTGTGGTCATGACTAGCAGCACTTCTTTTCAAAAATCAGTCTTAAACTTTCAGATTCTACACGAACAAAAAGGTTGTTGGTGTATACATAATAAGAGGAATTCAATTTCACAGTGATCTGTGCTGCATAATAAGATGAACTCACTTGTACAGGGTTCATTTTAATAAGCTAAATGAAACATTGCACGAATAGGAAGCAAAGATTTAGGTCACCCTTAAACTACATTAGAAAAACAGTGATTCTCTGAAGTAGTGGGTAACCAGTCCCCATGTCATACAGGGGATGAGGCTACAGTGTGTCTCTGCGTTGGGGAGTACTGAGCAGAAATTAAAGAGGTGTCTTTTGTTCTGTGTATTTTGTTAATGAGACGTGCTGGAATGAGTCAGTTTGGTGTCTTATGTTGAAAAATAGGATGTCCTCTTGTAGAGAGTTTAAAGAAAATGAGGGAAACTTATTCAAAAATCAGAAAATGTAAACCCTGAGGGGTTAAAAAAGGTCTGCTTTTTTGATTTAACAGGAAAAAAAAAAGGAACGTGATGAATACAAATATGGAAGTGCAAGCACAGGTGAGAGGAAGGCTCTTGAAATAGAGTGATGTTTAGTAGTTGAAAGTACGAAAAGTGCTTCTATAAAACCTGTAATCTGAATATGAAGGAACTAATTTGTGTAGACTGTTGTATAGGAGGTTGGAAGCAGTGCTCATCTTGGTTACTCCATCCCTAAAATCTGAGAATAATAGAACTATTCCTGGGATGCACACAATCACATGGTAAATTTTATTTTAAGGCTCTGTGATGGATGGATTAAAAAAGTAATTTTAAGAGAGCTCACAACGCAGGTATTTTCTGTTTAAGATGAAAATATTTTAAAAATGGAACCATTTTTCACTGTACATGCTGATTACTCTGTTAATTTATTTTTTTTTACAGCTTAGAGTAGAGAAATGATCTAGCCTCTTCCATCTTCATGTTCTTACACACGAGGACATACTTAATAGAAAATGGTGATGGAGAGAGGTTAATTAATTTAATTGGTTTCCATGGGACTTATAAAAATAAATATGGATACAGTTCATTTTCTCATAGAAGACTGTTTTCTATAAGCCTATAGAGTGAGTTAAATTTGGCTTAAAATCTGTTCGGAAGAACTTATTTTGATGTGGCCTAAGTGATAGGATGGTTCATGTTTTTTGGGCAAAAAGAGGGATCCAGGAGCTTAAAAGTGCTTTTCTCCATCCTTGGCAGCAAGTGTTATCCCCCAGACCACTGCAGAAGTGGCACCTATGTCGTGTGCCAGACTGTGCTCGAGAAGAGGTGTTCAGCTGCGATGTCTGCGATTACTGAGCAGCTGTTCTGCGTCTCCTGCAGGTGACAGGCCAGATGGAAGTGTCTCCTGTGCCTGGTACAGCCCACAGGCTGTCCTCTGGATGGTCCACATGGCTGGCCAGTGCTCACTGTAGGCTTCTCCTGCTGGCATGAGTGGGTTTTCTAAAAGCTTGCGATACTGTTGAACGTGAGTAAGCTTAAAAGCCTCGCTTTCCTGAGAACGCTGAATGAAAAACATCAGGCATCTTTTGAACTTGTAAACTGAGTGATTATGGATTTTTCTAACCAGAAACTTGTGTTTCTTCTCCCCCACCCATGACTGCAACTGTTTTCCGTGTTATCTGCTGGATTTTTGCCTTTTACATCTGTGGATGCATGCAGTTAGTCAGTCCCTATCCTGCATTAGCATTCTGTGCCGGGAGGAGCCCTCGGAGACCATGGCTTAGCTCTGCTTAGGCTTTGCTGTACAAGCCTGTTGTTAGACAAAGCTTCACATTGAATTCACATTTTCATTATGAAAATGTGTATCTAATTGGTTCTTTCAGCTAACTGAAATGAAAAATGGGTGGCATCTGTTTAATAAAGTCCATTATCATCTGGAGATTAGAGAGGGAAGTATTTCTGCTTTGCTGTGTCTTAGTGTATTGACTCAGTGTTTCTGTAGGGGGTTCAGTGCTGTCCTGGAGTTTTATAAGAAACTTCATGCAGTCAACATGTATCTTGAAACTGTTATGAACATGTGACTATATTGATGTTTTCTTGGATTCTAGTAGATATCTAAATATGGTACCTGTAAATTTGAACACAAAGAAAATGAAAGTGTGCATTACCAGTCTTGTATCTGAGCTGTCCCATATACAGACCCTAATTTAACCAGGTCTCTCTCATTTATTTCCACCATGGTTCACTGTATTTTTAGGAACTTAGCGTATGATATTTCTTCTTCCTTTGTTTCTTGGTGCTTTGAAAGAAATCCTTTTGCTGAGACTTAGAGTCAAACACATTGACACAAACTGATCAAGTATGTAGGTACTTGAGGAATACCGTATGTTGTCCTTGACTTTGCTGCAGCTGGATTCTTCAGAAGTTTGTCATGGAAGCATTTCACGGGTGAAGTGTATTCAGGACATATGGCATGTTTCTTGGCAGACTATGGACTTCTGATGTTCTTGTCTATAAGCACAGACATAATGCTTTCTTTATATGCATGTTTGTGTGTGTGTATATATATATGAGAGCTGATTTTATACTATGCTATTGCAGAGTAAGTGTTGTAAGGTATAATTAGACAAGCTATCATTAAACTACTACTGAGTTAGTTAGTTTAGGATTATATGTTATTTCAATTTGGGTTGAGGCCATTTCTCTCATGTGGTTTCCATGTCTGTGATTTCTTGTTCTTCAAAATACAATTAAAGACTCAGCAGACATATACAGCTAATGACAAAGAGAGAAATTAAATATTTTAATGACTTGAAGTGTAAAGCTCCATTCATTTATTTCTTTGTTAAAATATTATTTAATACTTAATCTATGCTAATGAAATATGACAAAGATGAAACCACGAAATACAGCATCTGTGGTGAAGCTGAGCCTGAGATGTTTAGGATATTTTAAGTAAAGGATGTGTTTAAAGGCTGCCTGTTGTGCATCCTGCTGGGATGCTGTGTCATAGCAACAGACTCTATAGCGGGAGCACTGGTTTCTGGTTGAGGGGTTGCTTGTCAGTGTTTTGGTGACTGAGGAATTTTGGTGGGGTTGCCCTGCTCCAAGGGCTGTCCTTGTTTCTGCCCAGTCAGCTATGGTGGATAAATTCCGGGACTGGTTTGGATCATCCTCTTCAATACCGTAGCTCAGGTTATAGGAAAAGAGGGATTCTCAGGACATTGGTGATGTCTGTGAGAGAAATGGAAATGTGCCATTATGGAAAAGTGTGGACAATGAGTGATATAGCTAGATAGGGATAGCATTAAAGGGCCTGTGAGGAAGAAATGGAGAAATTTGGTGTCAAGGGAAGAGAGATGGGTGTACATGTACATTTGGGTTGTGTGCTGGGAGCTTGATAGTGTCTTAGGGGATGACAACAGAACTGCTCACCTTGAATGATGCTTCTTTTGCCACATCACAGCTGGACAGCTGTAGCTCTTTGGAATTAACCAGTTCAGCTGGGGACCAGGAGAAGCTTTCAGAGAAAAGGCAGTGTCAGATGGATAGCTGACAGTGAATGTTGCTTCACTTTTCTTACCAGGAAAAATTACGAGCAAACATAACTCACACTGTGTTTGTGCATATATGATGTGCAAAATGTACATATTTACATAAGCGTCATTCCTTTTGCATGCATGATTTCTGTGATAAAGGTATTTATTACTGCTTGGTGAAAATTGTGTGTTCAATTTGAATAAATGTTTTTGTCAGGATTTCTGCAGTAGTGGTCTTAGAAATCATGTTTTTTTTTTTATTTACTTTTCTCTCTGAACTGTGGTGTAGTTAAAAATGGCTTAAAATTTAAGAACAAATACCTGTTCTGCTATAAGAATAAATACTGCTTTATTAAAACAAAGAGCGTGTATTTTTCAACTGCTTTAAAACCTTTCCTATCTCCTTACCATAGCAATAACTTTTAGTGCTTACACAGTGCTTGACTTTTCCAGAAGCACTTTAAAAATATTAATTAATTGTTTTCCTAGGTAGAAAAAGCTGCACAGTGCAGACACGTGGGTGGGAGCAGTTGGGGACAGCCAGACCAGCAGAGCAGTGTGTCTTGCTACACCTCATTCATTATTTGCTGTTGTAAAGATGATTGTCAAAGGTGCAAGCCACCTTTCATTGTCCTTCCCTCTTGATAGCTCTTATCTTGGGAAATCCACGCTGTATATTTCTTAGTGAATCTCTCCTCTGAGAATACACCATGACATCTTGCCTCATATACAATTTTAGGCCCACTAAGATTTTCACTGGAAAACAATTAGTACTGCTATATACACATAGTGTGCCTCAAACTAGCATGTGTGTGGTGCTTTCCAAATAGTGATCTCGAGGAGTCTAATGAAGTTGGCATTTCCCTATTTTGGAGATGTATACAAAAATTGAAGTTCAGAGAAGACAGAATTGGAAATAGCATATTGGATTTCTGGCAAATAGCTTCTCCTTAAGGGAATGCATAAGATTGTCTTCATAAGGATAACAGAAGTGCTTTGAATTATGAAAAAGAGTAAGATTACAGGAGTTAAGAGGTGCAATATATTTCACATCCCATGCTTAAGTCAGAGAGAAGGAAAAGCCAATATTCATACATGTTGAATTGGGATCACAGTAAGATAGTGAGTGCGTGCATCTGAGAATTTGTGTAGAAATTAATTACCATTTAGTTTCCTTAATAGATTAATTTGTAATGGCCAAGTAAGTTAACTGGGTAGCAACAACCTAAAATATTGTCTCAGACCACACCCCATGCACTGCAGTGGACTTTGTGTTGAGTTTTGGCAGCAGAGGAAGCGACACAAATCTGTCTAAATCCCAGTTTTGCGACCATGCATATTAACCTATGTTCCTCCTGAACACTTCAGAAGCACTGAAACACTTCTTTCCAGTGCTCTTTTTTCACTAGTACATCAAAACTAGGACTGCTGCAGTCTCCTCACCTCCAGCTGCCAATTACAGGCGTATCTTTAGTGTTGTGCTTCTCTGTATTTGGTGAGGTGTGGTTATTACGTGTGCCCTGGGCTCCCTCTGATCTTCTGCAGTAGTTGCCTGGACCTCATCTTGCAGGTTTGAGTGCTTTTTTTTTGTGCCTCTTGCCCCATCGTCTCCAAGGAGAACAGAATGTCATTTCCGGTGATCCCACGCGGACTTGGAGTTGAAAGATTGAGTAGGAAAGGGAAGCAGTTGTCAAGAAAGGAGGAAATTCAGATGAATTAAGGAAAGGAGATTAATGGTCAAATGAGTCAGCTTTTTTTTATTTTCAATCTGGTATTATGTTTTTGTAGAACAATGTCTGCTACAGATCCAGGAAATGGTATTGGCATTTAAACTAAAAAATTGCTTGGCTTTGTATTTAAAGGCAGGTTTTTTATATCTTTTAGAAGAAGAAATTTGATTAGCTCATGATTATGACAGATGATTATTTCTTGAGAATTCAGACTGACTCAGCTGAGATGGTCAAAGGGCCATAGAATACCAGGTTGGAAAGGACCTGAAGGATCATCTCATCCGATCTTTCTTGGCAAAAGTTCAGTCTAGGCAAGATGACCTAGCACCTGGTCCAGCTGGATCTTAGACGTGTCCAACACTGGGTAACCCTCCACTTCCTGGGGAGGTTATTCCAGTGGCTGATGGTTCTCATTGTGAAAAAGTTTCGTCTTGTGTCCGACTAGAATCTCCCCATGAGTCTCTGATTCTTATCTTGGGAGGCAGCTAATGAACATTTGTTGCTGCTCTGGTAGGTCTGGCTTATTCCCCAGCTGGGTGCAATGGCTTGAATATTGCCACTTTGGATCCTGCCTCCTGAGCCCTCCAGTTTAAAGCCTGCCTCACAGAGTTGGCCAGTTTGCTGCCAAACATTACCTTGCTTCTTCTAGTCAGATGGATCCCATTCTTTCCTAATGGACTGTAATCATTGAAGATAATTATTGATGATAATTTTTATTGATCACAAAATCATAGAGTGGGTCAGGTTGGAAGGGACCACAGTGGTCATGTGGTCTAACCTCCCTGCCCAAGCAGGGTCATCTTAGAGCACATGGCACAGGATTGTGTCCAGACGGTTCTTGGATATCTCCAGTGAGGGAGACTCCACAGCCTCCCTGGGCAACCTATTCCAGTGCACAGACACACACAGTAAAGAAGTTCTTCCTTGTGTTCAGATGGAAGTTCCTGTACATCAGTTTCTGCCCATTGCCTCTTGTCCTGTTACGTGGCACCACTGAGAAGAGCCTGGATCCATCCTCTTGACACCTCTTCAGATGCTGACACATTGATAAAGTCCCCTCTCAGTTGGCTGTTCTCAAGGCTGAACAAATTGGGCTCCCGCAGCCTTTCCTTGTAAGAGAGATGCTCCAGCCCCTTAATCATCTTTGTCACCCTCTGCTGCACCTGCTCCAGGAGCATCTGCCACTTCATCCAAGTCATGGATGACTTGCTAAAGGCCCTGGAAGTTGAGATTTAACAAAATATTTGGATACGATGTTAACATTAAATACTCCAGTCACCAGTGTTTTCTTCAATTTTTGATTTGTTCCACATTCTGGCCTTTGCAACTGGTAGTGGGCCAGGTATCTGCAGTTCTTCATACCATCAAGAAATGAGAGTGGGGGACATAAATCACTGTGTTGTGAAGTACCTAAAAATGTGCTAAAATCCCATGGAATTACAGATTTTGATAATTATGTGCAGCAAAATGATTACCTTTAAATGACAGTGGGATTTTTTTTTTCTAATTGAGAAAGACAGCTATACTCTGACAGCGTAATTAGCATAGATTACCTTCAGTGTTGGTCTGTTTGTGCTTTTACTTCAAGGGGCCTTTAAGGATGGATGAATATTTGTTAGAGGCATCTTCTTGTAGTAAAAATCATAACCAGCTGGAAAGCTAACGTATATATACACAAGTTAGTTGTAGATAAAAGCTCACTTTGCTTTTTAGATTTTAGTTTTAGTACTCCTCTTTGCTTAATGATCTTTTCAAGTCCTCTCCATTTTTGTGTGCATAGCTTTCTCTATGATAGTACATACTAATGTTCAGAAATTTTTTTCGGAAAAAAGCTGAAGCAGCTAATAATTTTTTTAAAAAAAGATTGGTCTCAATAGGTGTAATTAAACACCCAGTTTGTCACCTCAGTAGGCAGCAATTCTGCTCTTGTTCTAGTGTCTTATTGCACTATGTCTGGCCACACTTGGTTAACATGTTATCTGAACGTTTGATCTGATATGAGCAGTGAAGTTCTTAAGTTGATCTTTGGATTGCTAAGTTAATCGATTGTTTATATGAATATAAGCAGTGCAGTGTCACACGTAGGCCTATACTTTAAGTCTTAATTCAGAGAAATAACTCTGCTTTGTTTTCTGTCTACTTGCACTGAAAAACTTAGCTTTGAACATAGAATGTTCTCTTTCTTTTTTTCTGGCAGCTGAGGTCTTGCAAGAACGGTAAATGCTGTGATTGGAGAAGGAATTCTGAAGATTTTTTAGAACGTGAGGTTCTAATTGCTGCTTATTAAGAAGCCTGAATTTCCTTATTAGCTAACAGGAATTAAAAAAAGGGATATGATGCCAAAATCTCTTTATTTACCATACTAAGCTTTTTAATTATCTGAATATCAGATCTGATTTGTTTGTACAATTTTTTAGGAAATTATCAGAATAGTGTTGTGGATAGTAGCCCTAGAAGCTTAACAGAAGTTAATACATCTCTGCAGCCTGAAAATATACTTCCCGGGATAGTAGAATATCAGATAACTCAAAAAGCATGCTTGGGCTATTGCATATACAAATCGTGTTATGCTTTCCAGTATCTAAGTAGGGACTATGTGGTTGATCAATGGTCAGTCGAGGTTGCTTGGAACACCTGAGGTAGCGGGAAGACTGATAATGGGTAAAATTTTGTCTCAAATTTAGGCTATTATGAGCCTGCAGTAGCTCTGCCAAGGACAGTATGGTTATTCTATGTTTATGTCCAAAGAGAGGATTATCCAATTAGTTCAGTAGAAGAAAGACTAGAAACCACTGAACTGAAAGATGTTTGGCTTTATCAAGGATGTTGATTGTCATGGTTAAATACTAAGATATGAATGAATATAGAAAAGAAGAGTGATAGGAACAGCCTGTTTTTTCTAGCCATCTCAATGTTAATATCAGTATAATGGTGAGATAGGTGTTTTTCATCTGTATTGGGGCATTCCTTGTGGAAGCATTGAGCATAAAAACTGCATACCCAAGCAATTTTTGCAGTTTAAATTGTGGGATGTTTTCTATCAGGAAATGTCACTTCACACTGCCTGCTTGAGGTCAGTGAGTTAAATATTGGAGTTGGATTCTAACAGGGCTGGATAATTTAATAACCCATAACAGCATTAGCAGTTATGCATGCAAAGATAAAGGTTATCACACTTTGCTCTATAAGCTGATTGCAGTGGGGACCTGTGGGGCCTCTTCTCTGTTGGCTTTAGAGCAGCACAAGAGCTGCTCTCTTAGAGTCGAATCACCTTTGTAAAAAGAGAAACAGTAGACTTAAAAGTTCAGTGATCTCAGCTTATACAGTAAATGTTGCATCGCTCCATCTGTTCCAATGAGATACTTGAAATGCAGAGATGTTACAAGAGGGTTGGCGCAACATCATGGAGATAAAGTGCTCTGCCTGACTGTTGCCCAAAACATTATTTAGGATAAAGGAATAGGAGCAGCTTTGTTTGAGTTAGAGAATTTACGAGTGAATTAGGAACTCTTAATCTTCATGTCAGTACAGATGGATACCTCGATAGAGGGAATCTGGTAAGCTTTCGGGAAAAGATGTGCAGAACTGCCATACTGAGACTATTACAGGAGCTAATCAGAACTGAACAGCTTTAATCTGTTTGTTTACTACTGAAAAAGTACACGCAAGGAAACATAGAATAAAAATTGAATTTAAAAGTGAGTAAAATGTTTCTTATTTTTTGGTTTATCATACTTTTAAAATAAAATTTGCAGTCAGTTAATGATGTGAGAGGAGGCAGGGTGCATGCACCTGACAATTAGCTTGGGAGAAAAAACCGTTCTGCTTCTTAGTATCTGCTTATTCAGGACTGGCTGCAATTTTTAAGCATGTTCTCTGTTGATGTGGACTTTATGAAAGAATACTGACCAGAAGGTACCATGTTCTTTGGAGATTAATTGATGGTAAAACACACTGATCCAGCAGCTGAGGATGTGCTGAAAAGTGTTACACTTTTATAACCAGTCTTGGTATATAGATTTTGTTATAGTTAGGTTTTGAATGCTTGGGGGGAGCTGTTGGCCTAAAATATAGTTACCTTGTCACTCAAAATATTTATTCTCATAGTCTGTTTCTCTCTTTATGTTACATTGCTGCTATTTTCCCCTCACATTTTGCTGGAAGTCTGTTTCCTTCTTTACATTTCATTTTTTCTTCTACATTTCCAGGGTGTAGAAGGAATTTACAGGGTGATGAAGGAATATTGGAAGTGTTTATTGTCGTCTACTGACCTTGAAGTAAACCGAAATATGGGCTCTTTACTAATTACATGAAAACAATAACCGAAAACCCCCATCTATGTTCTGTCTCAAGCCATTTAGAGTTGAACTTTATTCCTCATTGCATATTTAACTGGAAAATTGGAACCTGCCTAGGCTGAGATGCTTTATTGAAGACAATACCCTGACATGTGTGGGCTATTGCTCTGCAGCACATCTGTCTTAATCATTTGGTGCACTGGGGCTACAGGCCCACCTAACATTACTCACTGTCCTGATCAACAGATACTTCAAGGAGACTTGGTGTGTGAATAAGATAAGCTTTAATGCTGTGCACATTTAATAGATAAGTGAAAAATACCCTGTAGGTTTTTTGTTTCATTTTACAGTAAACTAGTTAGAGGATTGTAGAGGGACTTAGGGTTCCCTCCTTTGCACCTTTTTTTGATCTTTCATTCACAAAAAAAAAAGCTGGGGATGTGCAGATGTCTTAAGCTTGGCAGTAGCAGGGATTCCCTCCCCCCTTCTCAACCTTAAGCTGCAGAGCAAAAAACAATCCCCTCATCTAATTATCTAACTCCTTTTTCATGCTGGTGGTTACTCTAATTCTCATGTACTGAAATTGGTCTAGCGGGCTGTTATGGGACACAGTAAATGACTTCTTATATAGCTGTGATTGATCTCTCAGAGAGTATGTAGTTTGTCTGGTGCCAGTGTGAAATGTCAGGAACAATGCACAGAAATCAGCATTTCAGCAAGGAATTTTACTAAGTCTTTGAAATTGCAGAGACCTTTTAAATCTGATTGCTTAGATTAGAGGCATAGGAGACAGAAGGAGTGCTTGGTTTTGAGTGTGACTGCATTGCTACACACCAGCCCTCTGATACTATAAATATTTGCACTTTTACTTTCTTTAATTAGTGAGAACTAGTTAGAAATAATGATTTAAAAAACTGCTTTAAAAATTGGAAATTCTTTCATGCTCCTTTTGCCTTCTCAGGAAGGGAGAAACTGATTTATCCAGGAATACTGAAGTTACTCTAATGAAGGTATAGTGTAGCTTAGGAAAGAGCAAAAGACAGGTGTATTTATGTATTTATGAAGGTGTAACTTCTAAATGTGTTTTTTTTTTGCATCACAAGCATCTTTTGCTGTTGCAGCTATGGTATTAATGTTGGAAAAATACTAAGTAGAACTTCTGGTAATTATTGCAGTAGGTGATGACATTCTCTTTGTTTATGCCAAATCTTCTTCAATAAAGAAGAGTAAGTCCAGTGTCTTAGGTGGAGAGTTGTGCAGAAGAAGTTTATTTAGAATTTGGTGAGGATGGTTACTAAGCTTCCTTGGTGAATTTTGCCTTGGGAACTATATTGATGGCACATGGGCTAGAGGGTTCTCATCTCTTCTAACCTGACCAGAGGTTAAAATGCCTGCATAGTTGCCACACTTGGAATCCGCCTAGTGTTTGAACAGTAAAACCTGTAATGCTGTTTAAGTTCATTGCCAGCAAGAAAGACTGTCTGCCTTGTAGTGGTTCATATGATACATGAGTTTAGAGTACAGGAATTACCACTGTGGAGAAACAAACTGGATTCTAGAAATGGGTACAGCTGGTAAAAACTCCATCAATTTCTACCTCAGAGTCAACATGCAAGTTACAGTATGAACATGGGTTTGAAAGATCTTGGTTAGCTTGTGCTTCAGGTGAAACAAAAATAAGGCAGTAACCTTTTCCTTTCCTTTTCCTCCTGAAGTATCTGCTGTTATGTTTTTCTTTAAAACAAATTTAAAAAACCAAGTGAAATTGTTGCTTGAAAATTGGCATGAAATTCATTTTGTGTCATTTACACAGAAACAGTGCCGGCATGGAAACCTTACAATTTCCTCCCAAGGAGTTCTATTTCCTTGTATTTGTAAAGTCATTAATTTAAATCTTTTGGCAGCAGCAGCGTTTCATTTTAAAAACCTTACTGAAAATATTTTGTGTGGGCAACAATTCCAAACTTTTATGCAGTGAACTACATTTCGTTACATTTTCGCAAATTGGATTTTTTTTTTTTTACATTTTAGAGTATGTTTTAATTTTTCCTATTGATTAAGAACAGATGGTTAGCTTAATGCCAACTAAGCTTAATATGGCCAAACAGGTTAATTTTCTAGGTTTAATCCTCTAATACGCGTCAGGAAAATTTTGGAGTATTTCCTGCTACCCTCAAAATATGGTGGGCCATATTTGTAAGATTTCTAAGGTAATCTCTGCATAGCATTGCAGAGAAAAAGTAATTTGACATTAGTTGAACAACCTCCTGGAAGTGATGTCTTCTCCATGATACTTCCTAATCTCCCTGTCAGTAAATACAGGCTCTGAGCTTGCACCTCTCTGGGGCTATGGTGCTTTATGACAACTACAGTGTTATCACGGCCAGGACAGCAATGGCAGTGAGCTTGCTGGTGTTTTAGCTGTAGTGAACTAAAATCAAGTGACTTCAGACAGAAAGTTTGTGAAGAGGGGGCTTCTTGTCATCTCTGCTGCATGTTTGGGTTGGTGCGAAGTGAGGAACAGGTGAGAATGGCATCTCTGCTAATGGTACTGGTGAGAGATGAGTGTGCATAGTATAAAACTTGTCCTGGGTCACCTGCTTTGAGAAGAAGGCAGGGTTTTATGTGAAAACTGCTGTCTTGGCTTACAAGCCGGTGGGTGAACTGGTCCTTTGAGTTATTACAGTGTTACAGAGCAGAATTGTGTACCTGCGCTTGCCACAGGTCCCATTGGCACTCATTATCAGCGACGGATGCAACACCAGTTGTTTTCTTCTTCAGGGAAAGTGAGATGTGACATAGGGATTTATGTTTTCAAGATGTGTCTTCGGCTTTGCGAATCAAGCAGTTAAGTAGTGATATTTCGGAATGTGTTTTGATTTTCAGGATGTGCATTTTGAGGGGAAGAAGCATCCACATCATCTAACTTCAGCCACATAACTCTGATTCTTACATTAGAAGTCTGTTTTTCATCTATGGTCAGTGGAGACTGAGAGGCTTCTCTGTAAAGCAATTCAGAACATCTAAATTGGATTACTTCCTTGATTTGTTCACTTATGGAGCCTGCTGTTCTTTGCAGAGGAAGCTAAGGGAAGCTGAAGTCATTATATACTCTGTCCTGTCAGGTATGGTGAAACTCTTCTACCCAACTTCATTAATAGCATATGTTTGCATTACATGGTAGAAAACCACCTGAAATTCGGTATCATTCCTTTACATTTTAAACAAACTTTTCAATAAAAGATTGGTGATAATGAGCAAATACTGCAATTACTATAAAATGGTACTTTCAAAATATGTTAGTGTATTTATATTGTCTTGGAATGTAACAAATTCCAGGTGCTTTCAAACAGCTCATTCAAGATGGGATAATAAAATTGTGCTACATGCTTGAAAATATTTATTACAACAAGGGGGGACAAAAAGAACTTACTCAGTTGTAATGAATGTGTGATTATATCTCTGCAAAAATAGTCTTAATGCTGTCTGGGGCATTTCAGTTTTGGATGTTTTGCAAATGAGAAGGAGTTATGGTCAGAGATAATTTTTTAAAGTATTATGCATCTGCTTGGGGGTTTATATAACGTAATTAGTTGACTGGCCTGAGTAAAATTTCTTTAGTGTGTGGTTGTAAGGATGTGTGTGCAAGTGTTTGGAGCCATCTGACTTGCTAATACATTGAAATGGTAACAATTACACTGTACAGAAGTACTGCTTTTGGATCCCTGTCACTGACCTGCACAACTGGCACACAACTACAGGAATAATTGTGAGCACTCAAGCTTTCTCCATGGTTGACAGTTAAGCAGATCTTTTAGTAGCTTGGGAGAGCTGCGTAGGATCACTTTGTGTACTTGAAGTTAATCATTGGCAAAGTGCTTTGTTGGATCAGGGTCAGCGTTCACTTCCTCAAGGGATCCCATCTCTGCTTACCATAATCTGTTCTTCTGACATTCTGTAATTTTCAATTCAAGGGGGACTTGTTTTGTTGTTTGATTTGTTTGGCTTTGTTGTGTTTTTTTTGGTTTGTTTTCAAAAACAAAAATCTGAAATAAATTACTAGTAGATGCCAGCAAATGAGGTGACTTCTCTCAAGTCTATGTTCCTTAAAGTACAAGCAGCAAGTTCCTAGTCCTAGGGACTTGCAGCCTGATAGGATGCCATGGGAACCAGGGAGGCAGTGTTCAGTTGGCCAGGCCTGGGAAAGGAGCCCAAAGGTTGCTGCAATAAGATCACAAAGTTGCTCAAGTTATGAATATATGCATCTTGATTCAATTCCTTTGGTGTAAGAAATGAGTTTCTCACTAAGCTGAAATAAAACATACTGAAATGCAAAAATACATTCTTGGGGCTTCTTGTTTCAGTGATTTTCGTATGAAATAAGAAATGTTAAAAATTAGTCTCAAGTTGGCAGTGTTTATACTATCTGTTGTTCCTATCTCTTGCAGTAGCATATTCTTAGTGCTCTTGATCAAACAGGGTGTTTTCATGCAAAAGAAATGTGCCATGGCGAGCAGCAGAATGGCCAAAGACGCTTTGGCTGACGTTAGCGAACAGTATTAAATGAGAAAATGTTTAGAATGCTGTTGTTGCTTTGAAATATGTGTACATATCGCTTTATAATCCCATAATGAAAGTAAAATCAAACATATAAATCTGAGAGTGGTACATTCACTTGACAAGTCTGGCTTGTCAGAAAGGACATAAACCAGAAAAATATTTTAATGAACTGTAACTCTTTCCAGGGAATATCTGGGTTTACAGTAGAGGCAAGCATAAATAAAATAGTCTTAGAATAATTTATATGATGGTAGGCTAGTGAATGCAGTGGTCTTGCAAGGCTTCATCCCTTTGGAGAATAATACATAGGTATATCTGGAGATAAAAATACGGTATCTCAATGACTGAGTTTAAGAACCGTTCCATTGTCAGAAGCACAAATTTTCAAATTTAGGGAATTCAAACTCAGAAAGCTACTGTCTGACTTAAAAGATGTAGTTAATTACAGACTGCACAGGCTTTGGCATTATTCTTTGCATCATTCCAGTCTATGAAATAACTTGAGACCAAAAAGATGAGGCGCGTGACACTGGAAGATGGCCTGAGAGCTCAGAGTGCAGCGTGGCAGTGACTTGTAGCATCCTCAGAGATGACGGGAGAGCCCTGCAGTGGGAGTGGGGCTTTACCTGGCTTTCAGTGCTCAGTGAGGCAGCAACGCCCCTGCAAGCACAGCACAGCCTTTGCTTGGCTCCATTTCGGGTTCAGCTCCAGCGTCTTCCGTGCACTGCTTCCCACACAGTCGTAACAGCAACTATTAGAAGGTCACAAAACTGTCTTCTTTTTTAAATGACTTGATAACATAGTCTGCTACACTGAAACGTGAAACAGGGTATAGGTTTGGGTTGCAGTGGTGTCTTTTTGCAGAATGTTTTGATGGAATCTGTTTCTTTTGTTTTTTTTTTTTTTTTGACAAAAGGTTTTACGGATATTTTCATCTGTTACTTGAAAATAAATTAAGTTAAAATGAAAAGCTGTTGTTTTAATAGAAATGAAGGCACATTAGCAGTCATCTCTGTCTTCAGATTTAAGACAGTAGTATTTTCTTCGGAACAGGTATTTTCTGCAAATAATTACATTTTGACTTCAAAGCTCATTACTTTGAGAATGTTTAAGTGGAAAATTTTATCCCACGTGTGGAATATTTTTTTCTGTTCATTATGTGCGAACCTAGTCAGTCCACATAAGATTCAATCATATAGACTGCTTCTGATTTTATGCCAATCTCTGAAGACAGAACAGGGAACGACAGGGCTGATTATAATCTGTCACGCTTAGTCATTCACATACACTTCTGTTTTCAAAGGTAAAAGTCAAGCTGTTGTATGTGCATCTCATTGCAGTCAATAAAGATGTATTTTCTTGGAAATATTAAATATGTGCCAGAAATACTTGGGACATTTAAAAAAAAAATCACAAGTAAAAATGAATTGCAAAATCACTCGAGTTTCTCACTTGATCCTGTCTGTGGCAACTCTAAAAGCCAGGTGTATGGGCTGTCGGGGAAGATGAAAAGACTACAAGCTTTTTTACTGCCTTTAGTTTGAAGATCACAGAGTTTTAAAAAGCTAGTGTCTTTTTTCAGGTGAGCTTTTTTTTTTAATAAGAGTGTCACAATTTATAAGAAAGCATAATTTTTTTATTATATGATAGATTAGCTGTCAATAAGACTTTGGAATGCCCAGTTGACTATTACTGTGCGCTGGTAGAGATACTGCTTGCCTAGGAAGTTGATGGTTAGCAGAATTAATTAACTCTAGTTGGGTGATTATATCCTGGTGCTGTGTCTTGAGTTTAACACATTTTTACAAGTTGTTGAACAAGTGTTTGCTCTCTTATGGAAGTTTTTAAATCCTTTTCTCCTCTGTGTGACTGTGCAATGAAAGCCTCTGAACTGTAGCACGGGGAGACAAGCAGTGAGATGAGTCCAATCTCTACAAGCACATTCTCTGTGCAGTGCAGGACCAGACCTTCCCAGAGCAATAGCTAGATTCTGAAAAAGCCTGAATTATACTCGGTGTGAATGTTTGTACCCTGAGGGCATCAGTCCCCTGCTTGAAGTAGCGTATCAGATCACATCTGTGAGCATATGTAGCCACTGTTGAAATTGAGAGAATTTAAAATGCAATTGAAAGTGATTTGTAGTCCTCTTACTGGAATTATTTCTGAGTTATTTTTCTCATATTCATTTAGTTTAAGGCTGTGTCTATTAAATTAAGTTGCCTTTTCTTCAAATGCATTTTCTCAGCTTCTCAAGAAAATGAGTGAAAACGAAATGTCATGTTGTGACCTTCTAGATTTCTGTTTAGTGCTCCCAATCAATCACAAAGACGTATATGTTATATCAAATCCATATTTAACATGCAGTCTGATCACAGAGATGGGATGGTGAAATGGTGCAGAATCAATACAAATCAGCTCCAGGCCGAGCTGTTTAGCTGCATTGTGTTTCAGCACTGCAGGCAGAGAAAGCTCAAGTCCTACCTTTCAAAGGAGAGGCACTACTAGCATGGGAGCTGTTAAAACATTCCTCCTGCAGAGTCCAGCTTGTGTTAAATATTCCGTTCATTCCCTCTAACTCCAAACCCACTCCTTTGCAGGGTTCTTTGCCTCTCAAGAAGCATTTGCATCAAGCGATGTCAGTTCTGTTTGGTACAACACAATGAGGTGTGCGGGTTGATCAAGTGTAGCCAGTGATACAAATTTTAGAGCCAGTTGGTGCGAGCGCCAGGCTTCTCAAACATCACTATATTATTTTTATTTCACTGAACTTTCTTCATAAAATTGAAAAATGTTTTTTTGGAAGCAAGATCCTCCAATTCCTGTAATTCTTTGGTGGGGTCAAACTGACTCTCAGTTTCCAGCTTCACAAAAAATGCCATTGTGACAGGCACTTCAGTCATGGAGCTACTAACCCCCCTTCAGAAAGAAGGTGAATCTTAAAATTAAAGGCACTGTCACAGTAGTTGCAGCTTTGCTATACAAAGAAAAAGTCTCAGAGGTGGAGTATTGTTCATTTGCTATTTTAATTGATACATCTTTTTAGAGGCATTCATGGCCTTATTTCAGTATTCTGACAACTGGTGCCTTCCTGCATTCCTTGTTCGGAGGGAAATACCTTCAAGTGTGATAAATTTATGTGATCTTACAGCTAGAAAAAGAAACTTGTAAGTAGGATTGAACATGCCAGAAGAAAAATTTACAATTTACAAAATTTAAAATTTACAATTTACCTTTTAATGCAAATCTTGCATAGATTTAGAGTAAAAAAAAAATAAGAAAATAAAGACATGGCAAAAAAAAGGCAATGCATTTAAGAGATGGTCATAGGACTTGGAATTGGCCTTGTTTTGGTTCTGTTGTTCTAATTTATTGAAAGTAGTCTGAAAAAAGTATTCAAACCAGTAAGTGTAAATATAAACTAAATAAACTGATTGTCCTTAGAGGGTCAGTAAAGCTGTAGAGAAGTTTTATTAGAACAGTAGCAATAGAACAGGAAGAAAAAGATGTATCCTCAGGATGTTCTCCTCCCATTTTTTGAGCCTTTTTTTGCCTTACTTCTAACAGTAATGTGACAAAAGCTTCCAGAAATGTGTTTGACACAGATCTTTATTATGCCATCTTCCTGGCATCCTTAGCATTGGCCGAGGGGAGCCGAAGCTCTGACGAGCAGATTTTTTTCCCCCTACTTTCTCTGGCAAATGGCCCTCAAGAAAATAGCCTTCATTTGTGCTTTAGACCCAGAGCCAGCACATAATTCATCAAATGCGTCTCTTATTGAAGTGCAGTGAAAGTGTGAGAAGGAGGGAGTTGTATTTTAGAATATATGTAAGAGGATGTTGCTTTTCTTTGCGGTGCCTCTTTTTCTCTAGAGAGCTGATTTTTCTGGAGGACAAAAGTCATTGTTTTGGAAAACTAACAGGTATCACGGACTAAACCAGTTTCTGAATTTTGACTAGTGGAAATTACTGTTGCAAGAGATAAAAATGAATGCTATGGACAGCTTAAAATTAGAGGCTATAGAGGAATTAATTTCCCTAAAAGCTTTCCAGAAATATACTTTTTCTATGAAATGGTGTCTAGTATTAGACAATATGCACTTCATTCCTTCAAATCCTGGGAGTGGAACTGCTCTGGACAGTTCTTCAGTCTCTTCCCATAGAGGAAGCACAAGAAATGAGGCACAAAATCAGACCTGGAAGGTGGGAATTTGTTCTGTGTTCACCCCTACAGGATAGAAGGCTTGTAAGAATTATCACAAAGCCTCATACCTTGGTTATTAGCAGCGTGTTTAAGGGCATACATACTGTTCTCTTGACGGAGCATGAGAAGATAACTGGCCTAAATAGGAAATGATGTGAAAATTTGTGAAGTCTTCCCCTTCCACCTCCTTGGAACTAGTCAGTGTGCTATTGAGGGTGAATGTAGGATAAGATTTGACAGCCACTCAAATTAGAATGCTTGATAAGTGGGAGGATGCATGTGTCCTAAGGTTTGGCTGGTGCTGGCTGCACAGTTACTGTATCTGGAGCACGATTAGTGGTGACAGGGCAGCCTTCTGTGTGCAGGGAAGTTCTCTTTGCAAACCAGCACAGAATAGCTTGCAAAAGTCTCTCTGCTGCAGAATACATGTGAAGGAAAAGAAAGGTTTCTGTGCAGCCTTATGGTTACCGGAAAGAGGTGGTGAGAGCAGCATGACAGCTTCCTGCAAAAATTTGGAAACGTGTAAAGGTTAAAATGTTATCCTTTACTCATCTCACAGGAGAACAAATTTTAGACATTTGCTCTGAAAGGAAGGAAGGAATAATGTGTTTGAAACTCTGCGGAAATGGTGGAGTTCCCTTACACGTACACAGGTGTTTCCTGGATAGAATGTGACCTATCCATATATTAGCATATAGTTCTGCATATCTTTGGGCATTCTCTGGGTCCACATAGGAAAATGAGCTTTTCTTCGGCTTGAAGTTGGAGAAGTAATGATCACCTTTTCAGCTAGTGTACACTGATGATTTCTAACACTAGCATTACTCATTTTGTTACAAAACCTTTCTTTGACATTTGGTTAAGATGGAGCAGGATGCTTTCTATAAGGGTAGCAAATTAGAAGCAAAGAATATTGATGGTTAGTGCTTTTGACAAAGCCTTGCTTAAGTCAACCCCTAGAGGATCAGAGTGAATAAACCACTTGAGACATGTTGTAAAATTAAACTGTGCAAAAGTGTAACAAGACAGTGTACTGCTACTTCGTTTTTGACTATTGGACATTATTATGTGTTGCAGCCATGGTTAGAATTACTTAAAATTCTCAGATGTCCATTCTGCCACCAGAAAGATATTCCTGCCATTGTTTTTGTCCCAGGCGTTAGCATTCATTGTGTGGCTGTTCTTCATCATGGCAGCATCATAACTAAGTCTGTGGAGAAATCACTCTGCTTGTGTCTGATTAGATTTCAACTGTTAAATTCTTGACTTTGATTTATTCTGTGCTCTAACTGCACCCATCCCTGAAGGAAAGGGTGACGGTGCAGTGAGACCCAGCTGTGTGGGAGAGGAGGGCAGAGCCTATTTGCAATGGGAGGATGGGTTGAAGTGTCTCTCAGCTGTTTGTGGGGTGATTTGACAGGTCTGAAAACAAACAGAAAGCAAAATAAATGGTGTATTTTGTTTCTACTTTAAGAAAGGAAATAATTAAGAAGGACAAAAATAAAGAAAAATAATTAATGCATTTCTTTCGATACTGGAAACAAGGATGAGGTTTGTAGTGCTAGATTTGGTCTGCAATCACTATCCTTTTACTTTCTGAATATTGCTGCAGCACGCACATTTATGATGGGGAGCTATCTTAATGGAAAGCAGCATGTCCAGACAGTAGTGTGACAGCCAGGAGGAATTTCTGACTGCTGCCAAATGTGCTGGTGCATCAGCTAAGCAGAGTGAATTGCTTAGGATGCAGGTTGCACCTCCTGCCCCAGACGTTGTTCTGACTCCCTCTGTAATTCAGACTGGACTGCACTCCTAAGTGTTGGTCTTTAAACCCCCTCCCTCAGCTGGCCTTGTGCGAAGGATTACAGCAGAGGAATGTGAGGCTCCACGGGAATTTCCTTTTTTAAGACCTAAGGGCTTGTCTGACCTGTGCTTTTGTGTTTCAGGGCATTGCCAAGTACACGACTGTTCTGTGTGGCCAGTGCGGGGCTGACAGGTAGAATTCCCATTGCTTAGTTTGAGGATTCTTCCCACAACCCAGTGAAGTTGTGTAAAATGTATTTAACACTTGGTAAACAAGTCCTTGAGCTAGCTCTTTTATTTTTCCAGTTAATGTAGTACTTTACAAAGCACAGCTACACTGTCCATCTCTAAGTCTGGTATGTATTCTGTATCTTTTCCTGTCCACACGTTTGAAAAGGGTTTTTCTAATTACAGTTCAGTAGTTCAGACCTATTATATGTTGAGATCACTCTGGTTAAATTCTCAGAATATGTATTAAGCTTGGTAGTGATGCTTAGGACCTTTTTTTTCATTGAAATTGCTACCTCTTGTCTCATCCATGGAAATGCTTTCTCTCTGAAACACAGCTGCATTATGATTTGCTGTGATTAATGTCAATTGATAGATGGTAGTCGGAGTCTCTTGTTTGAACCTTATTAGAGATTCCAAATTAAAACTCAGAAAGCATTTTCCTGAATGCATGAATGGTGCTACGAATGAGGAAAAATAGGTTTTGGAAAACATGTAAAAGATTGCACAAATGGATAGGCAAAACTCTTAACATCATTTTTTCAGCACATGAATGATTCTTGCATTAATCACTAAAGCGAACACTAAAACGACTCCTTTACTAATAGATTCAAGTGATACACTTAACAATATGTATTTCCTGTTCATTGATGTATGAAAAAAATCTTTGTTTCCAGCTTTTGTGAATATATCTAGGAAGGAGGTGATTTATGCTCCTGCTACATTCAGTTTTGTTGTAACTGAAAGCTGCAGCTGCCATCTAAATTCAGCAAACAAAATCTCTTAAGGTTAAAAGCAGTTTACATCTTTGGAAATACAGTAATTCCTGAATTAGGAGAAGTCTGGGTCCTGACTCTAGAGAGCAGATCTCAAAATCGTAACACTTTAGTCGGAAGTGGGATCTCTCTGAAGTAGACTTCTGGTTGTATTCATACGTTAGCTACTATGTGTAACTTCATTTTGACAGGATGATGTAGCTGATCCATGTGAGGTCCACCCTGTTTCACAGTCAGATCTTTACATGTTCATTTGCCTTAGGAACCTTGTAGTGGCAGTACAGTTGCACCAGGATCAATTTTAAGACTTACAAAATGATATAGCAGTTCTGATCTGTCAAACCCATTCACCATTTGTTGTCAGTGCAAGGTCTGCTGGATTAGTCTAAAGGTGTATTTTGACACCCCCTTTATTTAGGAAGGGTAGGAAAGTACGTTTGTACGTACATGTATTGAAACTCTCCTGGTACCAGACTCTTCTGTTGATTTAACTCACCTTGATGCCGTGATTCATTGGAACCCATTTCATGGTTACATGTACAGTAAGTGATACTTCGTGCTGAGAAGTGGAAAAGAGTGAGGATTGTTTTCTGTTTCTTTGATATGTGTACAGTACGTGCAGTTTTGCTAATCTCAGTATCGCTCTATGTGCGTATGTGTCTAACTTAAATTTACCATTTTTGTTACATGAACACCTATCACTCTGCATATTGGAGTCTGTTAACTTAAAAGAGTGTAATTGCATATAGAAATCACATGACTCTTTGCACTTAACTTTGGGATTTTTGCTCCCTTTTAGAGAACATTCTTGCAGTAAAAAGACAGCTTTATCCCAGCCTGTGTCACAGCAATGCTGTTTTCAGTTTAATAGGACTGCAGTTACTGCATGCATTTAGAATGTAATGCGGGTGTTTTTATGAATATTGACAATGCTTGTATATTGTAAAATGAGCATTGTGTAATTTAAAGATTGGATAAGAGGACTGGTAGGTTTTAAGAATGAAGTGGATTGGTTTCTGTTACCATTTGGTGCAGCAATGTTGCTTATACTTTTTTAGGCTTCTGTGCATCACTGTATGTCTGCCTGTTCTCTTTTCATTTATTATGGAATGTCCTTTTTTCAAAAATGCTTAAGTCAAAGGAAAAAATAAGTTTAATGGCCTGTTACACAGGTGGGACTTTCACCAAATTATTGAACTTTGGTTTCTAGATGTCTTAATCCTTGAAAGCTGTAGAAGTTGTACTGAGGTACTAAAAGGCTGAGGTCTGAAATTTATTTGATGTTTAGTTTGGAGGCTGAATTATAAAATAAATTAAAATAACATTAGCTAGTCAAGGATTATTGTTTCATTATATGGCAGACTGAAATAAACCAGAAAAAATTGTTTTATTAAGACAGAAAAACCAATATTTTATTAAGGTTCTTTGCAACGTTTGAGTAGAAACAAAATATTTAAGGTTCCCAGGGTCTGCAGGAAAAAAGATAGGACTGTTGATACTTTTCTTCTCTCTCAGGTGTCCAGATTTGACTTTTGTGAAATAGGGGACTCAGGGAACACTAACTTCAGGACAGCTTTCTTTTCTCCTGCTGAGTGCATATGTCTGTATTTGGTACAAAAGGGAATTGGTTTGACAGGAGAGACTGCTGCAGGGAGCCCCCAGGATCATTACACCCTGTCAGTGAGAGTGCCTTGGAAACAGTCCTTGGTTCACATCTGTGCTTGGAATCAGGCAGAGGGAAACTGTGGCCTCGGTCTTCTCTGTCCCTGGCGGCTGGATTGGACTCTTCTCCATGGAAGGCAGCTGTAACCTTGCCAAGGGCCAGCTGGTCCTTCGCTCTGTCCTAACACCTTTCTGCCTGCCTGCCTCCTTCAATTACCTGATCAGTTACACCTGGAGGATGACTGCATCCACCAGGGAAGATGCTGTGGGAAAAGCAAGATGGAGGGGGTAGGAAGCTCAACACAGACTCAACACAGACCATGGGTGAATTGTTGCTGGTGTTGAAGAAGGTGGAAGATCTGTGAGGTGAGCAGTGCTTCCTGTTTCCCCTGCGAGGCAGTGGGCAAGTTTTTAAAAAGGGAATTTACTTGATTTTACTTTAAAGGATTACAACCTACACAACAATGCAGTTGCTAGTAGAAAAATCGTTCTCAGAAGACCACTTAGAATATGGAGTAAAAGAGCATAGGCATGAAAGACTAATTAAAATTACTGGGCTGTGAGGATGTGGGCTTGGGATGAAGGGGAAGGAATGGGTGTATGTGGCAAGTGAACAAGGAGGAGGTGGATGATACAAAATTATGGACTAACGTTACATTGTTTAAATAATGTTGTAATACAGCTTTAATAATGCCTTTCATGTCCCTAAAATTGATCACATTACTGTGCTGTTTAGAAAATGAATCAGGCTTCATTTCTTTGGTCTAATCTGCACAGATGTAAAAGTGCAGTGTTCAGTTAAATTAGTGCGAGCTCCGTGTAAGTGCTGGGATCTGTGCACAGACAGCTGAAATGAGGCAGACTGAAGATAGCTGAGCTTCCAAAAATAAAATGAGGAAACCAAAATTCTGCCTGTGCACTTCTCATAGCAGTAAATGTTTTTTTTCCTCTCTCTCAAATGTCAGTCTTTGTCTCTTCTAACATTCCTCACTCTCTTCTTTGTAAGCTCACTTTCATCTACAAGACTTATTTTCCCTTATCTTTTCCTTAGTCTTTTTCTTTTCCTTGGGGTTCTTGTAGGATTCTAAGCTGTAACCTTTCTTGCTAACTCTGATGTTTTTTTCCTGTTGACTTCTGATTGATGACTGTGCTTCTGATGCTTACCCTTCAATTTCTACAAACCTGTCTGGCACCACCCAGAAGCACCTTTGAACGTCTGGAGCTGAAACCTGGATGAACAGTTCTTAGCCTGTTTGCCTTAGGGTGGTCATGAAGAGAACACTGTTGGTGGATTTTGTTTGAGAAATGCTGTCTTTCATTGTAAAAAAACCCTAAGAAATGAAGTGTGGAAGAAATGCAGTAGCATAATTTTCCATGTCTCACTTCTTCATTTATTTATATATTTAAAATTATATTTAAATTCAAAACTGATTCTAGGATTTTTTTTTTCCATGACTACTGTTTAAATTCCAGTTAATTTTCTTCTTCATATACTGTCCTGTTCTGCTAAATTCTGTAGTAAATCTTATGGCACACAGTCTGCTTAAGAGGTAAGACCATGTAGTTCAAAAGTTATTTCCTTGTCTCACAAGATTTCTTAATTTGAAAGAGTATCATATGACAGTATTTACAGTAAAACTTTGAGGGGCTTTGCTCTTTTTCTTATTTGAGGTAGAATAAGATTTTGCTGTAGGAAATTGGCTTCTTTGGGACAGTTGAGTAGTTACCACTTGTAGAAATATGCAATTTACACATCTAAATATTTACTAAGAGAGAATGAAGCACTGTACAAAAATTTTGTAGCTGACTAATGCCAATTACAGACAACTCATTCTGCAAATAATTGGTTTATTTTCTTTCAGGCAAAAAATGAAGATGTAGTAATTTTTCACCTGGTTAAATCAACAGGGTATTAACTTTCTTTGTTGGTACGCATTTTCTTTATCAATATTGATTTTGGGGAGATAAACCTCTTACCTTATTTGCTTATGGAAAAGGCGAAGCAGGACATATTGACTCATTCCTTCAGACTGCAGCTGTAATTTGGTAGTGAGGTTTGTAACAGACTAAATGAGCTGTCTGAACTTTGAGCTCCCTCAGGAAGATTCAGCAAACTTGTAACAGTTTTTAGAAGAAAGAAGGTATTGAAAAATGAAGATTTTCACGTACCTTGCTGTACAAGGAGTAAATTTTTTTGGAGAGCCACACATAGACATGTACACATATTCTTATTTTTAACAACAAACAAATTTGATTCTAAAAATTAGTACGTTTGTGTGTTTTGATGTTTGACTTGTCAGTGAGAACCTTGTATCCTTTGTCTCTGTTTATCCTTCTGTAATGTCACTGTGTGTAAGGTGGGTGTGTGGCTTAGAGAACACCTACAAACCACCACAGTATTTGTATGAAAAAATTATGAGAAGTCTTTGAATGGATGAAGATTTTACAGTGTAGTTCTAAAAACAGCACTTTGAGGTTTGAGTGTTGTGTTTTTGTTGGTTTTTTTTGAGGGTTGTGGTATTTTTTTTTTATGTATGTTTGTTGTGGGCTGTTGGGGTTTTTCGCATGGGATCTTTTTGTGGGTTTTTGTTTGTCTGTTTTATTTCTTTTAATTTATCTTTTCCTGAAACATTCTTTAAAACTGTGCTAAAATGTATTCTGGCCTCACACAGTTATTTCTAGGTGTGTTTTCTTGGTAATAATTTTTATTGGAGGCTCTTTGTTGCTTGCAAAGTTTATTCTGAATCTGATTTCAGTTATAAAACATGAAACCTATTTTTGTGCCCGTAAATTGCTGGGTCGTCTTGTTTGATTATAATATGAACTCTAGTGTTTGGTAAACTGTGTAAGCTAAGTCTGCATTAGAGCAGGTAGAGAGAGACAGGCTGTTGGCATGGGCTCCTTGCGGACAAGACCTTTGGGAGTTGCTCTTCCTGTTCCTCTTCAGTGGTTGAGTAAAGTGCTGAAGAGGCTCAAACAACAGCCTCCGAGGTTCTGCAATACAGTTCACACACTCTGATTCTCTTGGTTGAAATGCCAGGTGTTTTCATAAAGTCTTGCTGACATCGTGTAGTGACGTCAGCAAGAAAGTCTGTTGATGGTTTGAAATTGTGTTGGTGGCACTTACCTGCAGGAAAACAAGGACCTTTTTTTTCCTTATTTGGGTTTAGTTGAAGGAATAATGCAATTCTAGTAGTGATACAAAGACAATTTTTAATGTTTCCTGAAGTTAAAACCAATACTGTTAAAAACAAATACTGTATTTTTTTATCTAAAGAGAGAACATGGGTACATTATAAGTGGTACTGGTACAGTGAAGTGTTAATTTCAGCTATTTCCCTTGAGTACTTATGGAGAAGCCTTTTTTATGTTTTTAAGAGTACTATTATAGTCTTAGAGAAGTAGCATTGGAAGTATTAAGTGCTTGTGAATGTAGTGGCAGAGGATTAAAGCCTAAAGCTCATTTTCCCGGTACAGCTATAACAGTACTTTATTCTGGTCAGTATATGCCATGGATAGTGATACCACAATCCTCAATGACTGTGAATCAAGTCAAGCAGAGAGAATACAGTGTTGAAGAGACTGATAACTGCAATATCACTGTTTGCAGACTGCTTTGAAATTCTATGATAGCATGACTTGCAGCATCAGACTTCAGGTCTCTTGATGTGAATTCTTCTGTTTGAAAACCTTCAGGAAAGAAGTACACCTATACCTAGTAGAGTTAATTTGTTCAGAGTTTTGAAAGTAGGGCAGTTCTTCTAATGGTACTACTTCCAAGAGCTGTTCTGTTGTTGATTTACCTTTCATGTATGAGAGATTCTGCTTGTGAGAGGTTCTTTAGAGTTTAAAAAGATGAGTTTTTATAACACAGATCAGGTGTATGTAGGGAGATGGCAAAAGGTAATATCAGCAGTGATAACTTTAAAAATCTTAGAGTAAGCTAAAGCCTCGTACATTTTCTCGTGATTGATTATACAGCTTAGAAAAAATTTATGTAGAGTTAAGTGGGTAGTTACAAGCAGTTAGGCTATTGTAGTATGCATGTTAAGCTCTCTAGACTCCTGCATTTAAGCCTTCAGCATTCAGGTGTAGTCAAGATCTTGAAACTCTGATATTAGCCCTCACTGGGACAAGTATATTTATGAAACTGGCATTGAATGTGCATAGGTGGCCTGACTTGGATGCACAGGATCTATGTGAATCCATGTGAAGGAAGCATGTAGGGTGTGCAGATGTGCAAGGGTCAGCAGTCATGTACTATATTAAAAAAGACATGTCAGCTACACAGCGTGTTCCTAAGGTTTCAGTGAGTGCATTTCATGTGTAGATCATTACGCCAATTATCCTCCTTCCAGAGACAGGGAAGGTGAAGCACAGAGACATTACCTGCCTAAAGACACAAGCGAGTCCACTGACTGGGCTCCTTATCTCATAAATCTCTTGTCCGTGTTATGTCCGCAGAACCAAAAAAAGACATTTTTATTGAATCATTTTCTTAAAAATCTCTGGAAGGGCTTCTCTGTTGTTATTGGCACTGTATTTCAGAATGATTTCAGATGTTTTTAGTCATTGTAATTGTCTGTATTCAGAGAAAAGTGGAAAAACCCCAGACCCCTTTTTTTCATGCAATGAAAAAAGGCATTCACACCTAGATGTGAAATTCCATCCCAAAGCAGATTTTACAGCTCAATTATTAACCCCGGATAAGAATTCATAATGAAAGTGCTGTCAGTTCTTTAATTACAGTGATTATAATAAAACCTGTAATAATAAGGCAGCACCCAAGTTTTTGAGCTGCTGTGTCAGCTGTCGAACCCAAGCTCACAAAAATCCCTGAGTGGAAATGTGGTGTAATGTTATTCAAGGGGGACTCGTGTCTGCTGTTTTCAATGAGCACATCAGCTAATGTATGAAACTGTCTTCCTATCATTACAGCTGCACAGAAAGTGTGTCTTAGTCCATTTGCAGTTATCTCTGCTTCTTTAAAAGAAAAAAAGCGTTTCATTCTTTGCCTAGATAAAAGCCACTGCTGTTTGCAGCAACTGAGGAAGTATTAGCGCTGTTAAGATTGGTAATTATTCTTTTGTGTTAAAAATATCTTTGGAGCACTGGCGTTTCGTTTATGCATAGGTTCTAGTGGCAAAGTCTTCGTAGCAATACTTGCCCACACAGTGTGGAAGACGATATACGAGTGACCCGATTTATCAAGATCTGCCCACTTTCCACTCTGCTCCATCACAACAAAAACACTTTCTCAACTTGTTTATTTCAGGCTATAGAAAACAGTTCATGAAGTTTAACCTGGTGAGAACAAGGGCCTTGAACTGGCATTGAATGTCCAGTCCTGACAGTTCATCTGTGGAACAAATCCTTTCCTAGGTGAATGGCCATCCAGACGTGAGCACTGGATTGCACTGTAGGTAGGTGGACCACAGTTATTTTCACTCTTCAGGAGTGGCTGATATCTGGACTTCTTTTCCAGCTCGTGAGCATGTTGCCAGTACAATACCTGAAAGTAGCAACCTAGACATCTTAGTATGGATATTTCTGAATTAGGTTTGTTAGCACTTAAAAATGCGTTCATGAACAACTAGTACTTTTATACGTGATTATTAGCTATTGTGTTTGTTTCTAAAAATATTTCATGTTGGGCTAGTGATGAAACCTGTATTGTCACTGTCCTTCTCAAAGTTGATTTAATTGGGCTTTAACTGTCAGACTCATCTGCAACAAGACTTTCAGAGTAGGAAAAAGAAAAGATTGCTGCTAAAGACAAACTTCTTTTTTCTTTGTCTGTGATTTTTTTAAAACATACTTTCAATATGGTATGAAAAAGTATCTTTTTAGAATAATTTTGTGTAGTAAATGAATTTGAGATAAGTCGTGATAGTGTTTGTGTGTCTTCAAGGAGGTAATTCTGTTAAAAATAACAGCTTTTCAGAAGACTCTTCAGCCAGTCATATTAATCGCTTTGCTATTGAGACATATACTGTGCTTTGGTAACACTTGAGGTAAATAATCATGTGTAAAATTACCTTCAGTTTTATTTTGCAAGTATTGTAGTGTCAGGAAAAATAAAGAAGTCTTGTCTTCTTAAAATATAAATATTTTAAAAATCAGTTTTATTTGTTATTCAGTAATTGTAAGATTTTAATTGACATTACTTTGTTAGTAAAAAAGAAAAGCAAAATTCTATTTATTTTCTGAAAGCAAGCAGTTAAGTACTAACTGAAACAATTTCTTTGGCTTTCTTGGTGGGGAAAGGAGCTCCTTGTTTTTTGCAGGTGGATTCATAAACATGGCTCTAATGGCTCGTAATTCAAAGTCTCCTTTTCTTTATGTTATAATAGTGAGAAAAAGGCCACTATCTGGTTTTGATGCTACTGGGTAGCAGCATCTGATGCTGAAGTTTGTTTGGGAGGAATAATGACTGGAAAATGCTTAATAAAGATGCAAGGCCTGAAGTCATAGGCTGCATTCTCGTAGACGGCTGCTTCTTCAGGTCAAGTCCTTGAGGAACCCTCTGAAGTATCCGCAAACTGCGTTTGACTCAGAGCCATATTTATGCTGTTATAAAAAACAGTGGGAAAGCAGTGGTTACCCTGGAGTCTGGCCCAGAGGCGCTGTATGCAGTTCCTTGTTGCTAACCTAAATAACAGTATTGGTTTGTAGGTGCTAGGGACTGTGGGTGCCTGCACAATTTGATAGCAGTCAGTCATTTCGTGCTTTGATACTGATACCACCAAAATAACAGTTCAGAAAGAGGCATCAAAGTGAAAGCTATGCTGTGCCCTACAACTACTTACAGAAAACTGCTGTGCAGTTTTCTTACTGTTTCTATGTTTGTCCTGTATTCATGGTTGCGGTAGTGTGACAGGTACTATTTGCAGCTTACTAATAAAACCAGCATTAAACGAAGATGTTGCAGAAATTCACTTCTTTTGTCACCTAATCAGCAGGCAGGCCATTGTGGTAATGGATAATGAACATCTGTGTTTCAGATGGAGTCTAGTAAAGCCCAGCCACAAAACAAAGCTTCTCCAGATTTTGAAGTGGCAGTGATTTAATAACACATTAATGTTAAATGATGTGGATAGATGGGCAAGCAAGATATAACTGGGTATAATCTGTCCTTCCCTGCAAAGAAGGATGAGAGTTGTGCACTCTGTTATTGTGTAACCTGTTGTGCCTTGGGCAGTTCTGATTGTGACCTGGGTACTGTGTTTACAGGTGAAGCTTCATAGGACCCTTGTAGCTGAATCTTGTCAGGTTGATGTCGTTTCAGCTGATGTGAGATGTCACCTTCTTGTGGCACAGCTGTGGCCATCCTCTCCTGGGAGCATTGTAGCTCTTCCCATCTCTGTGCCGTCACTGCACCTGGCCTGTTACACTCAGACATTTCTCAGCACAATAAATGTTTCCTCCTTCCTCATAGTGAGAAGGAGGAAATATATTCTCAGAGGCAAATATTCTCAGAAGTTGAATTGACTGTTTATTGACCAGATTAATTATGCACTTTACATTTGGCTTTTCCCATGCAGTTTAAAGTGAGGTTATCAGAATAGGAGCTTGTCTTTGGGATTTTGTTTCTCTCAAGTATTTCTACCTCCCTTAAATAAAGACACAAAATAGTTCAAGACACAAAATAGCCCAAAAGAGAGCATCAGATAATTGTTTCCAGCTAGTATTGTAGTTTTTGCTTTGGAAGTGCTTCCTATTAGGTATTGTATTCCTGTATAGCCTGTTCCTAAATGAGGGAATGACTCAAGTAAGTCAACCTGGCCAACCTTACAAGCCTTTTCCTCTCTCATTCAGCATTGCCTTTTACTTATGTCTGGCAACAGTAACTTTTGAAACATTAAATGGTCTTAGTTGCGTAAAAAGATAGAGGAGATATTTTATAAAATCTAACTCTTTCACATGATCTGCCTTCTGTATTTCAGCACTCCTGTTCACAGCATTGAGATTTGGTATTTTCATAAGCTCCAGAGGAGCAGTACAAACATAACATAACGTTCTGTTATACTGGTATCATCGGGACACAGTCCACATTGCCCAGGATTTTGTGTCTCAGGGCATTGCTTTTGCTTTGGTAGAGCACCTTCTGCATTTACTGCGTTTCCAGAAATTCACTGTGTTGCCTGGTATTCTTAGCTTCAGAAACTGCAGAGGGAAACCTGGGTTTGTGCTCTTTGGTCAGTTCTTTGTCATTTCTATTTGTCAGAGCTTGAGGATTATAGCTGTCATTTTGGCTATTGACTTGGGAAGCTTTTGGAGGTTTTTTAGATGTTAAAGGCTGAAGCTGGGGAATTTTGGAGCAGTCCGTGGGCATGGAGTGAGAGAATTCTGCTGGAGCAATGGACAGGTGTCAGCGCCAGGCCAGGGGCAGCCATGCCAGGTGCGTGCCTTGTGCTGATGTCCCCAGCTTGGAAACTTTACGCAACATGAGCTACTATCCTGAAGAGAATAAGGCCAGAGCAGGAGTTGCGAGAACATAGAGGGAAAAAAAAAAAATGGATTCACCTCTTCCTTCAAACAAGTTGATTTCTCCACAACAGCTGTAGTGATTGCAAATGACACATATGAACTGGATGGTCAGGGGCAGGATTAGCACTCTGTGATTTGCTATTGCCATGTAACTTCAGCTGGTCTGGATTAAAGAACAGATTCATGTATTGCAAGTACATATATGCATATTAGTTTAAGATTAGCTGCAGTAAGGCTGGCATTAAGCTCCTGGATTTTTTTTTCCAGTATTTTGGTGTGGATATTCCCAGGAATGCTTTGTTTTTTGTGGGCTGAAAGTTTTGTGTTGGGCTATAATGTGCTATCTGTAGTACTTTCCTCTATTAAATAACTTTAATTACATTTCCAGTAAAATCTGAATTGTCTGTCTAAGCCTATCTCCTGTGTATCTTAGGGAGTACTTTGATCGTTTGGCTCCACCTCCATTTTTAGTTACTATGTACCTAAACCTCACTTTCCTTGTGTTTTCTCTTTACAATTCCTATGTATTTTGTTCCTTGTATTCAAATAGTCATCTTCCTGAGCAAGGTTTAAAGTCTGAGTCCTTGGCTGCCTTTTCCATTTCATGGGTGTGTCAGCCTTTTGTTTGTAATTTTCTTCAGATCCTCCTTATAAAAGGAGACTCTTAAAGCTGCAGTCAGAATCCATAGAGATAGGACCATAATGGTTAACGTAACCTAATGGCCTGAGTATTGCAAATGTTTCCTTGTATATGGTATCCTCAAATCAGCCAGGGCTGAGTGTGTGAAAGTGCCGTGTGCGCTGCATGCCTGTGAAGTATTTGTGTAAGAATGCAAATAACTTTAAACAGGCACACCAGCATTTGAGCTTTGATCTGTTAATGACTTCCTCATTCAATAAAGTGTGGAATACCAAATCCCTGTGCTTGGCAAATTCAGACTGCTAATTTGTCAAAGCTGAGTAAGAGGAAAACATGTATTTCGTAATTCATTGCAAGAACGTAAGGAAAACAGAAGTCTTAGTAAAAGAAGCAGTAAGGTGCTGAATATGCCTTTATCTATATCTGGTGGTCCAGAACTGGAGTAATAAGAAGTTCAAGTAAATATGAAATTGTTTACACTTACCTGTACATTTTAAATTGGTTAATCTAACAGAAATTAGTTAGAAGGTTTTTGATGGACTTACCATGCTTACAGAGATTGGTGTAAGCATTCAGAACAGATGGTAAGTCTGATGCTGTCACCTGGAGACTCTTTAAGAAAAAAATTATCAAAACAAAGATAATTCAGAAAATACTTATTTTCTCTGGAGTTTAGCCTGACTGAGGTGAGAGATGTCTTTTAATTCTGAATTATTTGATATGTTGAGTGACTTTGTGTCCTAGCTACATATTCAGAAAAGAAAAAAATACAGATACATAATATAGAACAGTTCAAAACAGGGCCATGCAAACATGTGCCCAAACCCTGATATGCAGTGAGTGGAGAATGGACTGACAGCAGCCCTGCAAACATGTGCCCAAATCCTGATATGCAATGAGTGGAGAATGGACTGAGAGCAGCCCTGCAAAGAAGGATTTTGGGGTGCTGGTAGATGAGAGGTTGGACATGACCTGTCAGTGTGTGCTGGACTGCCAGTTGTATCCTGAACTTCATCACAAACAGCGTGACCAGCAGGGTGAGGGAGGGGATTCTGCCCCTGTGCTCTGCTCTGGTGAGATCCCATCTGCAGTGCTGCATCCAGCTCTGTGGCCACAAACATAAGAAGGACATGGACCTGTTAGAGCAGGTTCAGAAGAGGCCATGAAGATGATCAGAGGGCTGGAGCACCTCTCCTGCTCAGGCTGAGAGAGCTGGGGTTGTTCAGGCTGGAGAAGAGAATGCTCTGGGGAGATGATATCGTGTCTTCCAGTATGTTGTGGATGACCTATGAGAAAGCCAGAGAGGGACTTTTTATAAGGGCATGTAGGGGTAGGACAAGGGGTAAAGGCTTTAAACTGAAAGAGTGTAGCCTTAGCTAATAGGAAGAAATTCTTCAGTGTGAAAGTTGTGAGGCACTGCAGCAGGTTGCCTGGAGCAGCTGTGGATGCCCTATCCCTGGAAGTGTTAAAGGCCAGGCTGGGTGGGGCTCCGAGCAACCTGGTCTAGTGGAAGGTGTCCCAGTTCATGGCAGGGGTGTGGGAACTAGATGACATTTAAGGTCTCCTTTAACCTATTCTGTGGTTTATGAACAGCAGAGCAACTTGTATGTGGTTAGTGAAAGATGATGAACAATGCAAATGCTTCTCAAATAAAGTGCTGTATTCCCTTAGACAGCAGTTCCCATTACAATTGCACCATATGTTCTCAGCAAGCAGCAGATGTACAGTCTAACATTTAGTAATGGAACTTTCCCATTTGAGCGTTTGGGATAATACTGAAATTGAATAATTAATTTTTGGCATTTGTAAGGCAGTTTATTTTTGTTGCTATTTTTCCCCGCTGTTTGCTGTGCCTATTTGTTTCAGAAGGGTTTGTCACTTAAAGAAGTTAGAACTTTTATGCAGACATTTCCTTATATCTCTCCAATAACCCTGAAAGAATTATCCATTTTAATGCTTGTATGATTAGGTGGCTTCCCCAAGATGACACAAGGCACCACAGAAATGCAGGGGACATTACTGGTGTCTTGAAGACTGATGTTTCTGTCAAGGCAGCCACAGCTGCAGGGTCGATGGGGAGCTGCCAAGGGCATGGCATCTGGTAAGTGACAAAGTGCCACCTTGGAGGCAGAGCTCAAAGACGTTGTCTCCTCACTCTCTTGGCCCCTTTTGAATACTTTATATTTCATTAATAAAGGGAAATCCAGGAACTGGGTGTTAATTCTAGTATCTCTACTGATAGAAGCAGCTTGCTTTCTAATACCATGGAAGGTAGGTATAAAATTGTCAGAGCAGGGTGCAAGATAATTAAACCAGGGGAAAATGCCAAGTTTCCACTGCAAATTTTGATAGATCATCTCATGCTTAAAGTAGTCTGAAGAATATAATCTGAACTAAAAGTTCACTAAAATCAGCACTTTGGGATGGAAGGGAATTGACTGGCTATAATAGGATGTATTTTTAAAAGTGTCAGTTAAAATTGTTTCTGTCTTGTCATGTGCTTTAAGAGGGATCTTGTATTGTTTGTTGTGAGCAGTATGTTAACCTTTATAACCTCCTGAGGAATGTATTGATTAACTTCCTTTTTTCAATTCAGCCTTACAGTTCTATGGAAGAATATCCAATATGAGTATAATGTGTGGAAATGTATATATTTCTTTCAGTGGAAAACTGATGATCCTGTAACCTCCATGCATTGCCCTTTGCTAGAGAGACATGTAGTCTTATGTGACTTTGATTCTTAAGTTCTTGAAAATAGCAGCAAAGCTGTAAGAAATGGAAAACCCTTCTCTTTTATTGACTATTTTTTTAACAGTAGAAGCTTTTTTAGCGGTTTTGTCAAGTGTGAAATTTGATCTATTCCCTACAAAGTGTTGTTGTGTCTCTCTACAGTTTATTTACAGTTCATTAGAAGTTCATGACCTGTTTTTTCTTTTTTTTCCCCCTTTAATTCTGCTTAAGCCAATCAATAATTGTCAGATCTTTTCTTGGTAGTAATTTTGCAGGCTGTAGATATTTGATCGCTATCCCTTATCTAATTGAGGATGAGTCAAGGCTGAATACTCATTTCTTTGATATGCATGAAGCTATAAAGAGTGCAGTAAATGGGGACAAATGGCAGGTGTTTTGTACACAGGCAAACTTGTAATAGATTAATTTGTTGCCTCTTGGATTATTTTGCCTTATTGGGCCACTGTGTTATTCAAGGTGTCTTCTGAGGGTAAAATAGAAGGAAAAATCCTTCCTTTGTTCAGTGATATTTCTTGATGATCTGGATGAGTGATCAAAACGTGTAAGACTGAGTTAGTTGCATTAATATTTTGTACTTTCCTGGGATATGGACTCTAGTTCTGGTGGGGAAGCCTGGGTATTATTTTCAGTAGTAAGACAGTCATTAAGTCATAATGTCTAATTTCTGATGTCCCTCAAGGAGTTAAAAGTGCAAGAAATATACAAATAATGTGCTACTGCTCTAAGTAAGTCTAAGCTGACTTTCTATTAGATGCAAACCTGAAATCCTGGCCCTGCAGAGGTTTAACTCTGACCATTACTAGAAGAGAATGCAGTTTAGTGAAGGTCAGTGTTGTTAAAAATGAAGTTGTTGTGAGGGTCAGAAAGTTGCTCTGTCACTAACTTTCCTGTCTACTAAAGGCGCATGGTGTGATTCTTGGAATTGTCCTGTGCAGGGTCAGGACTTGGACCCATGATCCTTGTGAATTCTTTCCAGCTCAGGATATTCTGTGATTCTATGACAGGCATCTGTTGACTTCTGCTGTGCTCTACGCTTTTTCAGGACAGTCAGATAGCTGTGGCTCTGAAACAGAACTCTTTTTCTTCCCATGTCTTTTCTTCTAAGTCTAAATCACTGTATTTGATAAAAAAGTGAAGATCCCAGGCTTCAAATTTGAAGATAATCAGCTCTCTTACAGGTATGAAATCACTTCTCTTTACAGCCATTTTTTAAAGAAATGGTGCCCCGTCTTTTCAGCTGGAGTAACCAGCTTTCATATACGTAAGTACTTCACCTTCCTTAGTAGCACAAGGTACTTTCCGAAACTCAAAACAGTTTCTCTGCCATTATTTCCTTTTCATTTGGATATAGCAGGCCACAGATCCTCTGTGTTCCTGACTCCAGATCCCTACTTGCTGACCTCAGGGCTCCCCTGTTCTTCCTGGCTGTTGTGCACATTTTTTTACATCTTCTGTCCAGACTGGTCCAAGGGCTGCTGGTGAACTGTCACCTCTATGAGTTTTTTGAAGGCTTATTGTTGCTCAGGGCCCCATGTGAAATTGTTCTTCTTCTGGGTCACTTGATAAAGAGAGCTGGCAATCAGACAGTCATTTGGCATGTGCATTCTCCAGAAACCTACAATGCCTAAGAAAACTCGTGTGTGCTTCTTACTAATTGGTGGATATTGGTGTAATTTTGTTGATCACACCCACTGGGATCTGACCAACTCTGTCTTGCTGTTTTATTCCTAAAATCTCAATCTCCTGTGCAAGTCCCTTGTCCTTACTTTGTTTTATGGCAAAACCAGCTTTCAGAAGGATTTGAAGTATTTTTTCTGTTTCTCAAAAGCTTCTGCTGCTGTATCACCCCACACGATGGTGTCGTCAATGTACTGCAGGTGTTCTGGAGCTGCTCCTTGTTCCAGTGCAGTCTGAATTGGTCCATGGCAGATGGTAGGGCTGTGTGTCCATCCCAGGAGTGGGTTATTCCAGGTATACTGGGCACTCCTCCAAGTGCAAGCGAGCTCTGTTGCAAAGGGGATTGACAAAACCACATTAGTGGTATCAGTTTTGGCACACTGAGCTGCCTTGGACTCCAGTTCGTGTTGTAAGTTGAAGCGTGTCTGGTATAGCAGCAAGTTGATTTTATTCACGTTGCAATAATCTACTGTTAATCTCCATTCTCCATTAGGCTTTTACACTGGCCATATGGGGCTGTTAAAGGGTGAGCAGGTCCTGCTAATGACTCTTTGGTGGTTCAGTTGGTGACTCAGTTTATGGATGAGAAGCATGGAGTCGTGGTTGATGTAACATTGCTGCTGGTGCACTGGTATGGCAGTGATCAGGACCTGTGGACCTTCCACCTTCAGTAATCCCGTGAGAGGAGGGTCCTCGAAAGACCAGGCAAGATAGACAGCTGTTTAATTTCCTTTGTCTCCGAGGCAGCTATACAGCAAGCCCACTGCATAGTTCAATGCCATTAGGGTACACTGCATGCTGGTATCTACCAGAGCCTTGTACTCCTGTTTCTGAAGTGCCAAGCCACTGGATCCACACAGTCTGGGTAAATCCAGTTGTCCCTCTTATCCTCTTGGCTGGTGGCAAGACCCCTCTAATACTCATCACAGGATCCTTCACTTATGTCTTGCGGAAATAGGTTAGATTTTCTTTCCATAGGATCAGGAGTAAAGTCATCTTTACCTCTCTGCTTGGGAAACTGCCTGCTGTAGACTGGAGCAGCAGCAGCTTTCCTGAAGGAACCCCCATTTGTGATTATTTTTCCCTGCAATTCATTTATCTGTGTCTCTAGGGTTGAGGTAGGTTTTCCATCCCACTTACTTGTGTCTTCTCCATGGTCTCTTTTTCACAGGTAAAAACAAAGGGTACCCTGTGGTTATAACTTCTGTATCCTCTCTCTTGAGCAAAAGTTGGATGGGTTTTCCTTATCCACTGTGGCAAGTCTCAGCTGTTACAGTGACAGGTTCCCACATCCCTCCATTAATTTTTAGTAATAATTAAATCAGCTAGAGGTTGGTCAAAGATATGGCTATGGTACCTGTGACCTTGCCTGCAATCTCCTGCCCCGCCCCCCCCTCCCCCCCCAAGCCTTGCTGGAGCTGTGAACGTATGGTCAAGTAGAGAAATGTGTCTCTTTCTCTTCTGAGTCTTCCCACATTTTTTTTGTCTATGGGGAATGTCTCCCTGCAGGTAGAAATGGTGCAGGTGCATTAGGTACCTCTTCATCAAGTCAGGGTTTTTCTAAAGCCAGCAGATAACTCATAGTTCTTGCAGGAGCAATCACCCTGGCAGCATGTTCCTGGAGAAGCTGAGGGTGTCTGGCCCATCTCATGGAAGACACAGGGAAGGGAGCACAATGAAAGGGGCAGAGTGGCCTCAAGGGTCTGAGACCTCTTTGTCTGGGCTTGGCCTCTCTTGGAGAGACTCGGGCCTGGCTGGGCTGTCCCAGGCAGCCGATCAGGTGGAGAAGACCTCAGGCAGGCTTGTTGCCCTTGTCCATCAGCCTATCCTTGTTTCCTCTGCAGCAGCTGAGACCCGTCTCTGCCTCCTAGGGTTGGGCAAAGGGCTGGGGAGGAGGCAGAGGAGCTTTGGTGCCTGCCCAAGCTTTTCCTCCACGTGGGCTCTCAGCCCTTGCCCTGCACGTTGTTGGCCCAAGGCTGCGGCGGTTCCTGGCTCGCAGCCGCCTGGCGCCATCCCACCTGGCTGAGCCCCATCGCTCAGCGCTCTGGAGTGTCTCCTGGCTTTCCTGCAAAGGCAGAGATGAGCCAAACCCTGCTGAGCTGCTCCTGGACCTGCCAGGACCTCCAGGTGACAGCCAGCTGGGCACAGGAGGGCTGGCTCCCTGTGCCCGGGCCTTGCCGCTCCAGGTCCTGGGGAGGCATGTCCTACGTGAGCGTGGCCCAGGCAGGATGGCTGAAAAGGCCGAGGCTGCCGGTGGAGAGAGTGACCATGGAGAGAGCTGTCCGTCTTACCTGACTTGTGCGTGTCGTACTTGTCCATTTTACCTGACTTTTGTTGTGAAGAACTCAGAAGAGTTCTGAGCCAAGGATGAGATAGAGCACAAAAGCAGTCAGCTAGAGTCTGGACATGAGATTAGCCTGCCCCATTGCTCTAAACCAGAGATATATCTAAGAGAGAAATTGAGCCTGACCATAGGGATCTGAGAGAATATATGCATTTACTATTTTAGCAGGATGAAGAACTGTGTGTTTTTGTTTATGCTGTGTATGTAATAAAGGGAAAGTAACTCGTGAGGCTGCTGTTGGATTTTCCTGAAGCTACACTTATTTTTCAGCTCGCCATGTCTTCCTATCTTTGTGATAGGATCCAAAACAGAGACTGAAATAGAATGCATCGAAGTATTTTACAGTGTCCTTTGGCTCACAACCAAAAAATGTTGTAACCCTTGACATAATTATTGGAGCAGTAATGAGCGTAAGAGGTATCAGAGGGTGCAATCTCTGCCCTTCTTGATAGGAATTTGGGACTAAAGCAGAGGTGTTAATTTTATTGATGTCATTAAAGGAAAAATAATACAGCACTAGTGTAATTTTCCATGTGGGGTAGAACTTAAAGAACTCCATCCACATTGCAGCTGGGGTGAAGATAGAAAGAGAGAGGCACAGACATATCATCTTTCAAAAACATGAATAAAAATTTCAAACTTCATATGTGTAAAACAACTACAGTCATGTTTAAAAATTGATTTTGTAATTGGGCATTAAATAAGAAGCAATGTAGACAAACCCTTCAGAAGTATGTCTGATGGGACACTTTTGGAATTCCTCAGGGACTGTAATTTGCACAGTAGATTTGGTAGGGAATGGTAAAAGTCAACAAGGGAAAGACAGCAGAATATCACTGTCCTCTGTGCCTTAGGGTACTCAGTGAATGTGTATGGGAAAATTAAGACCAAGAAGTGTGCTCACCAAGAGAGATCTCCTGTATTTTGTTAAGCCTTTTGCTTGACTGTGGAAAACGTAAGAAATCCTCATTTGAATTATAAATGATGAGTGAAAACCTTAATGTTAGCATGAAAGAAGAGGCTGTGGCTAACTAAAAAAGTTGCAAAATACCTATAGTATATATAAAGTCAAGGCAGAGGAGAAGGAACACCAGTTTATACTGACTTCCATCAGAGGTCTATGTAATGTGTAATCCCTATTTTTAAGACTAACTTAGAACCATATGAGAAAACTTTATACTATCACAAAATAACTAGTTTCTATACTATCATTTAAATTTCATCCTTCATCTTTGCTTGTTAATTTCAGATCTGTTTTATATTTGAATTGGAAGCTTATTGAACTATTGACCATATTTCCTTAAATGTGGGTGTGATTAAATAAATAGGGTGACTGAGACAGGACCTACAAGCATTGATCTAGTCAGAATAATTTGTGGCTTCTGAAACAAGAAGCTCCTTTTTTTTTTTTTAATACTAGATACGTTTGTCACTAATTGAAGAAGAAAAACTATCTTGAAGCTTCTTGTAGCAGCATTTTCTTTTTAAGAAAAGACTTCATTTCTATTCAGTGTTTTCCTCTGCTAAGTTGCACTGTCTGGTCGCTGTCAGATCCTGGAAGATTATTGCCTCATTTCTTAGACATCTCCTGCATGTGGTACTTGCCTTTGTGACATATGTTCTTGACAGAAGAAAATGAGACAGATTTGCTGTTGTCATCGTCTGTCATCACTGAACATAAAGACATTGAATGTAACACTCTGGGACATTATCTCAGGAAGTTCATGCAGCTTTTTGCTATTGACTGTGTAAGCAGTACAGATACAGTACATTTTTAGAAGTCCTCATTGTCCGTCTACACAGAATTGTGATTTTTCAAAAGATCTTGGCAAGACTGACTAGTTATGACTGCAGCGCATCAGATGTTTTTGAATATCTCATCCAAGCTGGTGGATGGTACAGTGCTGTCACTAGTTCAATTTCTTGGGAGCACTTTTAATGTTCTGGAACTTTCATGCAAAATACATCCTGCTCTGCTAAAGTAGAAGGTTGGTTTGATGGCTCTGAATCTGGCAGTTTGCTGTCCAGGAACAGAGCTCTCCTTCGTTACTTCTGACTATATCCCCTTTGTGGGTTTTAACTCCATCTCTCTGAGTCATTCTGTTAGCAATGTTTTTACAGTGTGCAGAGAGAGTCTGCAAGCAGGATGCTTGCTTAAATGTGACATTTACGAGTGCAAAGTGACTTCTTGTTGTCTAACAAGAGCTACTGGATTAAGTATTAATATACTCACAATGCTGGTGAGACTTCTAGAGAGTGTGTGCTTGCTCCTGATTCATGCTATGTGTATTTTGGATATCTGTGTGTATCCCCACAAGAATAACAATTAGGTGTACTCTACCAGGGTTCAGAATGTGGTTTAAGTTTTCAAAATAAGATTGCTTAATCTGGCTACTGCTGGTGGAATTCAGGTCATGTTGCTCTTTTGAATTTTGGTTGCAGTTCCCATCTTCTCACAGAACATTCCCTCTTTTTGTGTTTAACAAGTAGCACAGTGTTTTGGTTAGATAATTTTGTCTTCTTGTTTTCTAGAGAAGAATAATCAAGGAACACATTCTGTTTTTGGAAAATAAATTCATGAAAATACAAGGAGAGCAGCTATGCACAGAGATTCACTGTTGGTCATTTCGTGTAGAAACAAGAGTTCTTATTCATAGAAGTTGGTAATATCAGTGGCTTAAAAGTCCCTGTTCTGGCTCTTAACTTACCTGTTGGTTCTAGTTTGAAAGCTTCATTATGTAACGAATAAAAAGATCAAGGCAGACATGAGAATTAGAATATATGGCGATCAGTAGATGTTTCTGTTATCAGATATAAATGGGCTGTGTTTTGGGAACACATTCACATGTTGTGCTGCAGTGTAGGAGGGCCTGGTTCAGCAGCTATGTTAACCAATTCTAAGCAGAAGATGTTTTCCCTCCTGGTGTGCAGAATCTGAATTGTGGTGCAGGCTAATTTTTATTTTCATATTGCTCCTTAAGGGACTTTTCCAGCACCACCTATCTCCAAATCAGTTCTGAGAACCTTTGAGGTTCACTTGGAATTTACCTTTGTCATTAGTATGCAAGGTCTCTTGCTTTATAGAGTTATTTTGGCAGGCTTTGTGCAGCTGACAGCTTTTAGGTGCCTTTCAACACTTCTTTGCAGCTCTGGCAGTTGAGCAGAATCACAGAATGGTTTGGGTTGGAAGGGACCTTTAAATACCACCTTGTTCCAACCCCACTGCCACGGGCAGGAACACTTTCCACTAAACCAGGTTGCTCAAAGCCCAACCCATCCTCGCCTTGAACACTTCCAGGGATGGAGCATTCACAGCTTTTTTTGAGCAATTTGTTCCAATGTCTCACCACTCTCATCATAAAAAATTTCTTCTTTAGGTTCAATCTAAACCTACATACTTTCACTTTAGAGCTGTTCTTGGTGTCATCCACAGACTTGTGAAGGGTGCACTTGCTTTCACTGTCTTTGTTAGTGATGAAGATATTCAATAATACTGGTCCCAGTACAGACCTTGAGGGACACGACTGGTTAGTGGTGTCCACGTGGACACTGAGTTACTGACTGCAATGAATCATTTGTTGACTTCACTTTCAGGTGCAATAAAGCTTTCTGAATGACATTTTTCACTTTGAAGAAGATGCATCTAAGCAGAACCAGCTAAAGTTATTGACTATGTCAAAACAAGCCTTTAAAATGGGAAAGGCTAGTCTTTGTGATACAAGCTGCAATAGGAATAGTATTTACTAGCAGGAGTGAGTTTTATTTGATCATTGAGGGCCATGGAGAAAGATAGGTCTTGCATTACTGCTTTTGCAACAGCTGTGAGACTGTACATGTGCATTCACAATATGCTCTCTGGTATTTGTAAGCAACTTTGAGAGTGTGGCAGCTCTATTGCTATTTAATATTGTAGAGTTTAGCTGTGATGGAGTAAGTCATGATGAGACAGTGTCATGAGCTAAAACTTAAGGCTGTCGAAAACTTTTAGCTGTGAGCTTGTAATTAACACAGTTGTGAGTGCCGATGTAGTTAACTGAGATTGCACAGCCCAATTTTCTGAATTTTCCCTCCTTTTTACTGGTATCTCTCCCTTGCAACTTCCTTCAGACTCACCCAGTGCTGCTAAAGCAGACAGAATATGCTTGTTTAAAATGAAATATGTGAAAACTGCTCATCTCACTTACCTTAAAAGAATGTAACTAGATCAGCAAAATTTCGGATCTGTGTAGAATCAGAGGTCAGGTCAGATACAGATGTTGGTATCTCATAAATATACATGCGGAAATGAATTAATATGTCCCTCTGAATCCATTTTTTTAAACCTGGTATTGTTAGCCTTTAAATAATTACTATGCAAACTGTTTACTTATTGAGGTAATTGGGAATACCCATACTTGTTTTTTGACACCTCTTTAATACATTCAAGACTGGAGACCTGCTGTATTTAGCTGTCTTTTAATCCGAGTTTTGTGTTCACACACAAGTGTGTGAAATCTGCTCTTATGTCTCTGATTTTTGGAACTGAGAACCATATAGTATCTTGGTTTTGCATTTCTTAGATCTTCTTAATTGTGCCTGCATAGCAATTAGGCTTGTGCATAAATTTGAGAAAATAATGCATTCATTTGCTCTGAGTGTATAAAATACACTGAGAATTCATTTCAGGTTTTAAAATAACTCTAAAAAGCATTCAGAACAGGACAATTTGGGTTACAGTTACTACACAGTTAATTTGACCCTTTAAGGTTTGCTTTACTTTTTTTTGGTCTTTTATTATGAAATGGCAAGACATAGGATGTCCAATTCATCCAGTGAAAGGGGCTAAATTACGTCTTTGTGCACTGATCCAGCAAAGCACTCGGCATTGTGCTTATGTCCCATTTGAAGTCAATGGGATCACTCATGTTTTAGAAGAAGTGTGTGCTTTTGAGTGTTTTACTGAACAGGGGTGAGATTATTCTCAAAGTCAAGCATGTGCTTAAGTGCTTGGCAGAATTGAGTTAGTTAACATCTATGAGTTAGCACAAGAAAAACTGAACCTTGTAGCATGCTTGTTCAGAAGATCCTTTTTCTAAGTTCCAGTTGAGTTTGACTGGCTCCGAGAGAATTTCATAATGCAGTAAGTCAGTAAACTCATCCGTGATGTATCTTTCAATGGAATTAAAAAATGAATTGGAATTTTGGACTGTTCCTCATTCAGACATGGTTTTATCACCGAACTTCTCTTTTCAGTTTTTGTCTCTTACTAACTTTCAAAATACAGATTGCATTTCTAGCATCCTTTTTTTTTAACTCTGTCTTCTAAACACTTATCTTCTCTCTAGGTTGAGGAGTATGTTGAATTTCTTCCTTGAGTTTCTGAGCAGTTGCGTATTTCTATAGGCATCTCTCCTGTTGGGATGCTGCCTTGAGACAGGTCTCCAAATTGCTCACTCTGAATTGACGTTAAAGGTTATTTCTGACGTTATTTCTCCACTGCTATTGGCATCCTTGCTCACCAAATTTCTCTTTCTATTTATTTGTTGATCCACTGTATATGCTAAAATTGCTGGAGGCAAAATATTTACTACAGATTTGTGTTGCTTAGATGTGAGGGAATATGTTGTAAAAAAATAGCAATTTGTCTTCCTACCAAACTTCTAGGCATGGTGTAGATATCGCTGCTTTCTGTCATTCCAACCAGGAGGCAGAAGACAAATGGATTGCACCCTGCTAAGAAGTTAATTATTTGATTGGACTTCCAGGACTGGCATAAAGCACCCACTTTCGTGAAAATGCTGTCACTGATGTATCTGATGTTTCAGGAAATCAGACCAGCTTTGAGAGTTATATTTGGTGATAAAGGGGAGCAAACGATACCAACTTGGACGTAATGATGGATTCTGATTCAAGTCTTTTAGAAGCTATACAGCTTGGTTTTGGTTTACAGTGACAAAGCACACCAGAGACATCCAGGAACACACAGTGAAAAACCTCTTTGTTATATCTTAGGACTCTAAAATCTAAGTATGAAGTTCAAATACCTATTAGGTTAAAATATTCCTGGTGATGTAATTCTAATGAAAGGGATAGGTCACAGAGCAGGTCACTGCTAAAGTAGAGGAAACACAACTGATGGCTTCAAAGACCTTTACTCTTCCACTTAACACCTGGATATTTATGCAGTACCTGGGATAAATGGAAGCCATGATGTACCCCCTTTTTGTAGACATTGCTGTGTTGAACTTTGGGTAGAATATTAACATTAATGGAAGTTTGTGTTGAGTTGTGACTACCAGCTGTGAAGTTCGAGGTAATTGGGTTCCTGAATCCGGGCAAACAAATTAAATTAAGTGTTCATTTTTTCTGGAATTCTTAGGAACTTCCATGATGTTTTTGTTCTGTTTAGGCAGCTCTGAGTTTTCAAGTTGGTTTCTTTTACTTCCTTCTGTGCTTGCTTTGTGGGCATCAGTTTTTTGCTTAGACTTTGCTAACCTTCAGTTTTCCAAACAAAATGCCGGTGTTTACTCTGTGTGTGTAAACTTGTATAGGTGGTTCCAGGTGTTACTGCTGTGGCACTTGGTTATCTTGAAGTGTGCTATACTCAATGCTACAGAAGTGTGAGCCACTGTGTTTTAATGTTTGATTAACAACTTGCAATTAGAATTTGAGTATATGAATATATTGAGTTGTCTTGAGTGTTCTTCTCTTTCGTTGTTTTATTAGCAAGAAGACAGCTGGAAGTGAGTGTGATAAATTTAATCTAGAAATAATTACAATTTCAGTATAACAAAAGGATCTTGCCTGAGTCGTTCCTAAGGTTCATGGAAGTCTTAGGTAGAACATGGTAAGTGTCACGATTTATTTCTAAATGTGGTATGATTGATTCCTAAAAATGTATTCTTCTTATAAGTAGTGTCCAGTGGACTGCATTAACATACGAAGAAACTAAAGCAGTTAGTTTGCAATTAAAATAATGAAATTACACAATATTGAGGATGGTAATTATGAGTGTATTTAATATTCATCCCCATGAGGCACACATCTTATGTGAGGTAAAAACTGCAGGGAACACGAATCACATGGTTCCCTTTCATTAGAGTTAGTAAGCTGTGAGTAGCTTGCCTGGAAGGTTTCAGTCAATCTGAATCCTCAGTCTGAGTATTATCTCAGTTCATTTTGCATCACCAGATTTCTTTCAAGGTGTAAGTTGGGAATTGTTCTCTTCTGTTGAGCTTAGAGGAATATGGAAAAGAGCATTGCTGTTATATTACTTTGCGGTAATACAGTCAACAGCTCCAACAGTGATACACTACAATTACCTTTTTATTAATCAAAGGCCAGTCTGTAAATTAAACTGCTGAGTGTTAGGCAAAGTTTTCACAGTTTACTTTCATGAATACTATTAGCCACAGATATGTTGTATTTTTAAAATCCTTTTACTCAAAAGCACATATGTCTTTCAAGACATGAGTTGTCCTATTGACTTCAAGGGGACATAAGCACAGTGGATCCCTTGAAAGAGTTTTTAGTGCCCTGCTTTTTTGACTGTGAGGATGTCAGGTAAACCATGAGTCTGTCTGTCTCAGTGCTCTGTTTTTAACACAGCTCTAAGCAGACACATAGGGAGAAGCTGGAATGGAACATAGGTGTATGGCTCTTTGGAACTGCATGATTAATTTGCTAGGGTTTTACTAATTTTCATTGTAATCCATTAAGGGATTCTGTACTTGGTCAGCATAAAACAAACAAAAAAAAAAGACAGAGAAAAGCCTGCTTCCATCTACTTAAATTACGAGTCTGTGTGCTGGGAGTGATTGGATCATGCACGTCCAAGTGTTGCTTTTGCAAGAGTTAACAAAGAATTACAGATGGGGTGATTGAGGCTTATAAGGATGAAAAGCCAAATGGTTTAAATCAGCATGATTCACTTCATTGGAGCCTGTTGAATTTACAGCAGATGAGGACTGGGTCCTTTTTTTAATGCCGTTAAGGTCACACATTGAACCAGTGACAGAGGTAATAAATGACCCCAAACCTTGTTGTCACTGTGGTTGCCATATACACAGCAGAGGCAGGCGGCACTTGAGACTGAAAAGGAGCCAGACTGGGAAACGTGCAGGAAGCTTTATCATAAAAAGTAAATTGCTGCTGACATTGGACCTGTGATTCAGGAAGGTAAGAGGAATAGAGGAAGAGCACTGAACAAAGACTTGCAGCTCTGCTGGGACTGCGCAGTGCTGAGACAGTTATGAGGTGGTTTGCTTTAAGTGAGCAAGAGACGCAGATTTTAGAAGGAGCACATTAAAGCTGAACTTGAATGGACTACTAACTGTGCGAATCAAATGGATTATGCTTTAGAGACCTTTATGATGTCTTGTGGTCTTGTGAGCCAGCAGAATATTTTCAGGAAGCTGTTTGGGTTTTTTGGTGTATGGTTGTGGAGTGGTTTTTTTTTGGATGGGGGGTAAGGTGGCACTGATAGAGATGCTTTGAATGCTTGTGGGAGTCGTAGCCAATATTGGTGCTTTGCTTCACTCTACCAAGAAATTTTATGCTCTGAACAGCACAGAGCTAGGGCTGTGTTATTCCTGGTATTTTCCTCGTGAGGATACCAACTGCCTTGTGCAGCAGTGATCTGTTCCACTCGAATTCCAGAGCAAATGGCTGGCAAGAAGTCTCTTCCTGTTTTTATGTCCTGGGCTGAGGCAAATTCTAGGTCTGCTGTTTTTCAATGTGCACATAAGTCAGTGCTCTAGTAGGCATCTTAAACCTATTTTTCACGCATGAAAGAAAAAAAATCCTTGATTCTTTGTAGGTTGCATTTCCCTTTTAGTTAAAATAAAGTACAGCCAGAAGTCAAATTGCTGTCTGTATATAAACACATCGTATATTTATGACTAAGTACTAGTATTTAGTGTGAAGTCCAAATATAATTATTTTCCTTAAAATATTATTAGAACATGGTTTTCTGCTATCTCTAAGCATTGTATAAACACAACGGTGGGCATTAAGAATAGGGGTGAGAGGAGACAAAGATGTGAGGAGGAAGGATGGCATTTGATCTTATTGAATCCTTCCCAGTCCCCAGACTGCTATCTCTGTGTCCACGCAAGATGTCTCAAAATTAGTCTATTTCTCTTTGTCCCTTCATGGTATAATTTCTATGTGTACTCAGGGATCTGTGTAAGTCCACTTCACTTGTTGAAAGTGAATAATTCATTGCATGCAAGCATATTTGGGGGAGTTGATGCCGTGGCGTTTCAATCACAAAGCAAGCTTATAGTCTTTGATGCTTGGATTTCCAGGTTATTACTTATACTTGTAACTGTTTCTAATTAAACTGTTAAATATTGTGAATACCAGATGCTGTGAGAAATGCATTGTACACTTCTCCAGAATCCAGATAAGTGACAGAGGTGAGAGATATGGTTTCTCCTCTGTTAGAAAAGCAACTCAACACACCAAAACCCAGTCACGTGAATGTGACTGCTGCTTCACTGTGGTACGGTCCTTACCCCATTTCTTACCTTTCTTATGTCTAATTGTTGAATGGGTGAAAGTTAATTGTTTATCTTCTTCACACAATCAACTTTTTGCTAGTAGATTATCCCAGCTCTTACTGAGGAGCAACTGGCTGCTGGGTGTGTGTAAAGACTAACAGTAAGATTGGTTCACTTCTGTTATTTTGTATATTATACTGAAGTGCTTTGAGATAACTCTTGGTGTGATACAGAGACATTTGAAGTAGAAGATGGTTTAAATGTGAGAGAACTCTGGCCTCCATTTTTCTAAAGATCACTTGCCCTGGTTCTCCTTTAGTAAAGGCACAGTTCACGTGGTACAAGTGGGATAAATTTTCATAGCTGGTGATAGTGAATGATAGAATGAGTTGTATGTAACTTGTCTTGTGCTAATGTTTGCCTTATGGCTAATTTAAAATCAAAAGATGATATTATAGATTGCTTAACTTACCTACAGTTGTCATCTCTAAATGATTGTTACACTTCTAATTTAATCACAACATTGCGAATAACAATTATAGATATATGAAATCCCTGTCTTCAACTGGTACAAGACCAGTCAAAATGAGAGATGGGCTTCTGATGTATGTGTGTGGCTTCAGACTTCTTTATTGCAAATTTATCTGCTTGTTTCCTCTGTCTTTTCCTGAAAGCACAGGAGTATTTGAAAATAAAGATCAGCCTGGGCTGCAGAATGCAGGAAACTGAAAGAAATCTCATCTCTTGCCTTAGGGTAACTCAGTGTTTGGATTCTGTGTTCTTGGTTTTTTTTCCAGATATATAAAAGCTGTTCCTAGATATGTAAAAGCTTTTTTTGCTCAATCATTTTTCAGTACAGAGGGGAAAAAGGGTGTGGAGTTGTACCTGTGTGCATGAACAGGCATACCCCAAGACAATAACTTTTAAAGGTCTAGTGCCCTGTGTTAGGTATTCTTCTCTTGTTTATGAAAACTATTCAGAAAAACTAACCTTTGAGCAGGCGTGGACATGGTAGGAGCTTAAAAATTTTCACCCTGAGAATTATGACTGTGGCTGCTGTTCCACAGAATACACTCTGGAGCTCTGTACCATGCTGCAAGGGTTTACATGCACAAGGAAGGAAGAGAGAAGAGTGTTACTCACAAAAGCAAATGGAGCTGTTGTGTATTAGGAGTTTCACTCATTTCATTTGCAAAACCAGATTGTTTCAGGATCACAATCCCGCCATTCCTAGCTAGTGCCTTCCATTGTTCAGGCATTTGGCTTTGCTGGTGTTCTCAGTAAGATCCTGTTAATTCAGTTACATTGTTCTTGGTAACAGCTAAAGCCCTGAGTATTTATTTGGTGTTCATTTGTTTGCTTTTGTTTTAAATGTAAACTGATTTTTAATGGCTTTTTTTGACTCTTATATTGTCCTCATGTACAGGCTTCATCACACAAAGTGACCTCTGAGAGCTGTTCAGGTAACACCAAGTCACAAATGTACTAGAGAGACAAATAATATTGCAGTAGAATTAGAACTGTATTGAAGGCAGTAATGCTTAAATGCTGAGGACAATACAGTGCTGGAATGCAAATGATGGAAGCTTAACAATTTGAGTGGGAGCCACAGGCTATGATGTTACCTGGTGGACGAAAGGACTGCTTCTTACAAGTGCATCAGCTGCATCAGGACTTCTGTTGGCTCACCGGCAATTAAAAATATTTATTTTCATGTAGTTTAGTGGGTATTTGTAGCATCCTGGGGCAAATTTAATTTCTGTGTAAGGCTGGAGCCAGCTGGTCTATAGAGAAGGTGGTCCTTCTCTCCTGCTGCCTGGTGGTGCTCATGTGAGGGATGGAGGCAGGATATTTGCAGCATAAGATGCACATCTTAGTCCTGTGTTTGTTTCTTTATTGTACAGTTCCTGATTCAAAGCAATAAAGAAAATGTATCATCATCCTTAAACTATGAGTGGAACCTAAAAATCATCCAGATGCTTATTGATATTTTGCTCTGATTTAAGGTTTGAGGCCTTTCAGCTATGTGTCATGTCATCTCCCAGTTTAAACTTCGATAGCTAATTCAGTTTGGTTTTTGTGTGAAAGATGTTGTTTGATATTTCTAGGAAGTGCATCTTTAAGGAGAACCTCTTTAGGAAAGCTTTGTTTAGAAAGTGTTGAGAGGTAGTATCAGGTTGGTTTATTTATAAAAGGGAATGTTTGCACTCCTCTACAGACTGCAGTGTTGAATAAGCATGTATTGTCTTTTGGTGTGTACATGTAATTATGATAATGGTAAAATTCACAAATAATTTCAGTTCCTAAATTCTCCCTCAAAGGCAACAAGAAATGTAAAAGGCACTGACTGTTGCTTTTTGATATTTGCAGTTATTGAGAAAGTAGATCCATGGCTCCATCTACTGGGGTTCAAAACCAGAAGCACCGGGAACTGCTGTTTATTGAATGCACTGAGTTCCGGCACACTTGTGAGAGTAGCTGCTTGGCAGAAGCTGAAATAAAAAGTACTGTGTTTTATTTTTCAGCTGGTGAATTGATGGAGTAGATTTCTCTGGAGATATTGGTGTAATATTTTTACAATTTTGCCTGTTTTAACACTTGTGGGTTTTTTTGCTGCAGTTACATTCACTGTCTGAAAGTTGAGGAATTTGTCTCTTTTGACAAGATACAGTAATATATACAATACAGAGCTACTTGTATAATTTTTTAACTCTGTGTGTTTTTTATACTCAGACAACTTCTGTATGCAAGATAAAGGCCTAATATTACAATATTAGCTGAATTCTTCCTCCAAAGATCTCCTGTGGGGAAAGAATAAGGCCAAAGTATAAAAAACTTGACTTCTTGGTTTTGTCTGGCAGTTCAATATGTGACATTAAGATATTTTTGAGATTAATTTGCATTTTGCAACGTCTTAGTGCAGAGCAGGCATGAAAGGAAGCTATTTCCATCTGATTAGCTTTTTAACTTTCTATTAAGAGGGAAAATATTTTGCACACTTTGTTTCTCATTTCCATTGGCCTGAGCACAGGAGCTCAGAAACTGTAAGCTGTAGACAAGCTCTTGAGGAAGACAAGATTCTGAAATAATCCACTATTACTCTGGCTGCAATTGTTTTCAAAGTAGCTTACTCATTTTCCATCATTATATCAAACTCTATCTTGTGTAGTGCCAGCTGCAAAAATGTGCATCAAAAATCCATTTCATAAAAAGCAAAATTTAATGTCTGTCTTGTGCAGCACCGAGTAAGCACTTCCGTTTCAGCAGTAAGTGGATTTTAGAATTCGAAAGTATTACAAAGTAATGGTTGTGTATTTGATCAAGATTCACACCTCTGTACAGAATAGTGTGACTTTTTTCTTGAGTATTCTCAGTATGTGATAATGATGCAAAATATATTTTGTCCTAAACAAGGAGCCTAAACAAAGGTGTCTTTCTGTGCTATTTTCTTTTTTCTCTGTTGAAGATTTTAAGAATGATGCCAGTAGGGACGAGGATGTTAGATAATTAATGGTTTTGTAGAGAAGATGTAGCTGGAGTGAATTTCACTCTGTAAGGGTTACTGCTGTAAAGTTGTACGTACAAATAATCATGTTAAATGTGGAGACTGAAAGGAAACACCTCCTATTTTAGTCATAATAGGACATATATGGCAGTTCATAACTCCCCTGCAGTAAGCAAAAAAATTAATGGAAGATAAGATTTCATTAGTATCTGAAAGTATTGCTATCTGGAAATACTTGTTATTTTTTCTTGCGTTGCAATTAGAAAAGTTGTCACTTTAACTTAGTGCTAAACTTTGGCAGTTTAACAGTGCAAAATGTGTGTGTGTATATATAAATGATATATAATTATAGTAAATTAGTAATATTAAAAATATTGCTGGAATGTTCACAACATTCAAACAATATATGCACATGGGCATGCATATATAAAGGTATATTTACACAAGATTATATGTTTTAAGAAATGTCCTCTGATAGCTATTGTAGACCTAGAAAGAACAGTATTTTGTACTTAGTTCATATTTTATGGGTGAGGATTTCTGCTGCTTAGACAATAAGAGGAGTGCTGACAGTTTGTGTTCTTCCTTCAAGAGACAGGAAAGGAAGAATCACTAAATAAATGCCATGTTGCTATCTGCTGTTAGAGGCAATGTATTCTATTAAAATTTATTACCACCTGGAAAGCCAAGGCTATGCTTATTCAGGGTCAATCCTTAGGAATAATCTCTATTATTTATACTCAGCCTTTGTACGTCCAGTGCAAGTTACAGAGTGTGCTTTTTGCTCAGTTTTCTGCTTCCTTCTGCTCTCAGTTTGGAAAATATCATAATTATAAGCTAGGATGGCTTGTTCTTTGGTGAACTGACAGTTTAAGTTGTGGGCAGGAGAGAGAACAGTGGCAGCAAATGTTTTATACCACCATAAAATATGTATAGAGATGTAAAGTATTTTAAAAATGCTTTGTTCATCTACTGCTATTGTAAAACTGCATGCTAAAGTCTTTTTTTCAGCAATAATGGTCTCTCCTTAAAATACAGGGAAGAACCCTCACAATCTCTAAAAATCTTTGTGTGTGCTTATTTATACATACCGGTAAGCCTGCAGGTTGAGAGTCACAACAGCAAAGAAACCCCAACACTGTTAGGTCTTGAAGTGTTTAAAGAAGCGAGAGAAGCTTGTAGGGGAGGGATGGAGAGGGTTTCATGCGGCTTTCGAAAGCCCATTTTCAGTAGGCAGAGTTGTGGACAGGTGAACAAGCTGCGATAACACCCAGCTCCTGTGGGACCGCAGAGGACCTCGGCTTCTCTGCACTGTGCCCTCTGCAGTTGCTCTTACACAGTGGTCCTAATGCAAGCTTTCATACCTGTCAGTGAAATGGAACAGCTGGCTGTGCAATGGGTCACTGGTGGGTGTAAAGTTATTCTGGTAACTCTGTGTGGTCCTGTGTTGTCAGTTTTTGCCCCAGTCAGACTGAATTCAGGTTGGGTTTTCAGTCATGGAACCTGGGCATTGTCTAGATCAGGCTTTAGCTTGATCACCAGTGACTTCTAGCAATTAGTGACTATTCTCAAGCTGTTTTTCTCATCCTAAACTACAAAATTGCTTATTGATTCCTGGTGCTTGTGAATAGTGTGGCTGCTTGGCTCTGCATGTTCGGACTGGAGTTGTACTAGCATTTGAAGAAAATGTTAACAGCACAAAAGTGCAGTCCAATGTCTAGTCAGAAACAGTCTCTGAACTTACTTGTTACCCTTTCTTTCACAGTTATATAACACATCCTTTTATTATTACTTAAATATTCTGTTTTCATTTGTATATGTGTGTGTATTTATACACTACCTAATATATATATTGCTCATAGATACCTGTTCTAGCCACATAACACATACAAATTGCTCATTAGATGATTTACTTTGTTTTTGCACTTGACGTACAAACATTGTCTAGACAAATGACTTGGGTTTTATTTTTATGTGCTGAACACCAGCAACTCATGAAGTTACATTGGGGCATTATTCTTATATCCTCTCGTGATTATATATTATATGTTTTTATTGCTGTCTCTCTGTGGTCCTGTCTTTCACTGTGGTAGTTTATTATAATGAAACAAAAAGAGATAGAGCTGGTATATATTTCATAAAGATTAATGATCTTCCAGTACATCTGCAGTGCTGATCAAAATAAGTTTTGCTTAAATATTTATAAAAAATGCCAAGTGCTTGTGTATGGAAACACTTCTCAGTAATTTCAATAAACATGAAAAATTAGCTAATTATAAGGAAACAGGCTGTGAGAAGATTTCAGAGAAGTGTTCAAAGGAAACATTAAAGTTCAAATCTATAAACATGATCCTATATTTTGACAGTAAATTCCTTGAACTTACAGTTCTTTAGGAAGAATTTTCAGTGTTGCATATTTTGGCTGGACTGCAATGCCATCGTTTCCTGTACTGCAAAGTGATACGTACAGGCTTTAACAGAAGAACATAAAATGATTAAAAATCCAACCAAAAGTTCAGTGAAGATTGGAAAATTTAAGTCCTCTTCTTTCTTGCAAAAATCTGAGTATTTAGAAATACAAAATAATGATTTGTTCTACTAAGATCATGAAAAATCAAGTATCTTCTAAGAGAGCTTACAGTTTATAAGAAGAACTTCCAAAACAAGGGCATTCGGGTGATATATTTGTATATCTTTTGGCATTTAGATTTTTTACTGTTACCCAGTGTAACAGTATACAATGCTGTTGTAAAATACCATATATAAAACTGTATCTTTCATCTGTAGAATATTTTGAGCCACATCTTCGCTCACTTGCTGGGTTTTCAGTGCTGCCTATTGAATGTCGCTTTGAAATTCTAAAAGTCTTCAGTAATGTGTATGCAACAAATTGATGTTGACATCTCATGTATTTAGGCTGACTGAAGAGTCTGTTTGAGTGGTCTTTGAGGCTGAATAATTAATCTTCCTTCCCCCCTGCCCTTTATTTTTCTCTCATCCCAGGTTATTTTATTGGCTGTGAAGAACCACGGACCCTTTGTGCCCTGATGGGGGACTCGGGATCCAGACGATCGACTCTTGTATCTCGGTTGCCAATATTCAGGAGAAGTGTTAGCCGGAGACACGACTCCCTTCCTTCCTCACCTTCTTCTGCTAATGCCATTGGTGTCCACACCTCGTCCCCATCCAGCACGAACTCCAGCTCAGGGAGCACAGGAAAGCGACGGAGTATTTTCCGCACTCCTTCCATTAGCTTCCATAACAAGAAAGGGAGTGAGCAGAAGCCTGACTCAGCGAGTCAGAATGTAAATGTCTCAAATGGTGCCCAGTCCTCTCTTAGCACTTTTCAAAAACTCAGCTTAGATGAACACATAAAAAGCAGAGGAAGGCATTCAGTTGGCTTTGGGAGCTCACGTAACAAGAAGATAACAAGGTCTTTGACAGATGATTTTGAAAAGGGAAAGGAGCCCTCAGCTAATAAGAATGTCTTTATCAATTGCATAAGCTCTGGGAAGAATGAGGGTGATGATTCAGGCTTTGCAGAAGAGCAAAGCCGATATTCTGTCAAACAGTCCACACGAAAACTTCTCACTAAATCTTTTTCATCACACTACAAATTTTCCAAACCAGTTCCTGAGAGTCAGTCGGTTTCCTCTGTGCAGCAGCCCAGGTGCTTGCTGGAAGTTAAATCCTATGTGGAAAGCGAACCTGTGACGGCCAAGTCGTCTCCTCCATGCTCGGCTGAGACGACGGAGTGCATGGGCAGCTCCCTGCAGTCCCCGCTGCTCTCGGCTGACCTCACGGCTGCCCAGACCCCCTCGGACTTTGTCGCTCTGACCGAGGACTCTGTTTCAGAGGTTGATGCCCTGCCCAGCAGTGGGCCTGGGGCAGTGCTCACAGAGGATTTTGGCCACGATGTCTCTACCTCTCAGATCTTCTTTAATCCTGCTGCTGCTCCTGCGAGGGAGACACACACTGTGGAAAGTTCTGGCCATTCTGCTGGTGTATCTCCTGTGAGTCACGCAAGCTCATGCTGTGTGGAATCAAGTACCTTATTCAAAACCTCAGTTGCTAATCAAACAAAAGTACTGTTGCAAGCCAATGGACTGTGTATTAATGATGCCAGGCACATAGAAAGAAATAACTCAGAAAATGCACATTTAGAAACCTTGACCTTACAGCATGGTGAAGAACCAGTGACGCTCTCTCCAAGGGCATGGGGGTTGAGTGGGAGCAGAGATGAAAGCACTCCGTCCAAGCACATGAGAGAAACAATTCCCGTAGTGGAGTCTAAGACTGTTCCACGTTCTGAACCTCAGTCCTTTAAAACACAACAGGGTTATGAATCGAACCATCCTAAAGGTACGTCTCATGGTCTTTTCATTTTTGAGTTTGGTGGGTTTTGGGGGGGCTGGCCCCATTTCTTCTGTAATTATTGTTTTGTCATAAAGTGTTTTTGTAGAATTGCAAGTGCTAGCTATGAAGTTCAAAATGTACAAATTGTGTCCTCTCTTACAAGTGTGGAAATTAAAGAAAAAGTCTGTGATTTTTTTGAGGTTGTTTTACGGTTTGCAAACACCCATCAGTGCTGTTCATGGCTATGCTTTGCTGTAGTAGAAAATGAATTAAGAAAGCGAGTATCTATTCCCAGCTCTCATTAAAGGCCGAAGCTGTGATTTTTTGAGACATGGCTGTTTTGGACTTGAGCTGTGGGGTTGCATAATTTGGGATGGAACCATCACCAGAGAAACAACTGTTCTTGTAGTCTGATTATGGGAAATAGTACAGTTTACTTTATATTGATCTGTGTTTAGAAATTTCTAGAGTCTTGCTTTCTTTATTCAACTGATGTTATAGAGTAACTCAGAGTGGTATTTTGTCAAAGTACAAGAGATCCTATTTCTGCTTCTATCTGAAATAAGTGTCCAGAGTCTCTTTTTGTCATCTATGAAACTGAGGGAGTTAATCACCATCTAAATCTCACACTGGGTCTTTAGTTATGAAGAGTAATTTGGAAATACTAACAAGATCGAGTGGAAAGACTGCCTAAAAATCCCAATCTACAGAGATGCAGATAAATAAGGCACCAGGCCCTTGAGTGAAGGACACCTGTCAGAACATATGTATCTCTGACAGTTTATTTTCTCAAGCCAGCTTAATGAGTGGTGCTTTCTTGAATAATCCTGAGGCTGTATGTGGTGGGCCAAAATTTGTGAGAGTTAACAAGACACCATTTGTAGTGATTGTATTAGAAGATGAATGATGGCAAGTATAAACTCATATAAATTCACACCCATCATTTTGGTTGGATATTTATCTAGACATGTAGATTATAAGCAATCAAAAGCAATCTTGCTTTTTGAATTATTAGTCACTGCAAGGCTTAGTTGGGTATCTTGTACATAAATGGCAATATAAAGTCAGATTAATCCACTGAATTAGCTTTCACCAGAGGGCACCTCTTTCCCTCAGAACCTCAGTCCATTTGGGGAAAAAAATATTCCCATTTATGTATATTACTGGTCCTGAACACTCAGTTTGTCTTCCTTGCCACACTGTCTCATCTGTGAATGACCTCTTATTTCAGAATCTGTCTTGCTATAGTGTACTGCAGAACAGCAAGTGAGCACCTTGGAGGGATGTTTAGAAATACACAGTGCATTTCAAACTCATGCGTTGGCAATTGGACATTTAATCTGTATTTCAGGAAAGCAGCTAGTGGGAGTTGGAATCATGATAGAGCGATTTTTGTAAATTGGATTCATGTTCACAGAAACACTAGAGCTAATACTGCACTGTATAAAAGTTGATGATAATTGTTATGGTTTTTTAGTGCTCTTCAAAAGACTTTTTTTTTTTACTTGTGTGGTGAAGAATGTATTTCAAATTAGAAATTGGCCAAGCATACAAAGGAACCATTGAAAAAAAGATAAAATCCTGCCATATGAAATGAATCAAATACAGAAAAAGCTTACATGGCATTCAGTAAGATATGGTAGTAAGTAGTTATACCTGTTGCATACAGACTGGTTTGAACATTTGGTTTTCTAAAACAGTACTTAAACCTAGATGTGAATACAAAATATTTCTGTGCATTTTCTTTGGTAATAGATATTTTCTCTTCTGTACCTGGTCTTATAGCTGATATCATTACAGATAGCATTGTGAATGTGACATTAATGTATGAGCAGGTTTGATGTGCCATATATTTCTTAGTATACCTTTATGTGCTTTTATATTATATGGATTTTTTTTGAGAACCCTTGGAGAAAATGTCTCTTCTCTTGCAAAATGCAAAACAAGGTAAGATTTTCTGTATGTGTGACATTTATTATGCTATTATCTCTCTCCATCTCTAAATTTTCCCTAACATGTCAAAATGTATTTTTTTCTTCTCTTTTCTGATGTGTTATTGTTTTAACTGGACTAGGATTTTGCCCCCTGACTGCAGGCTGAGTTTGGAGGGTGCAAGGCTAAACTAGCAATGCTGAACAGAAATGGAAACCAGTGTGCATCTCTGTCTTATGAAGGGATAACAAAGTTGTGACCTGGCCCTTCAAAAGCTGGTCTTGCCTTTGGGCACAGGGTGAGGCAGGTTGAGTTTTGGCACCGCTGGACAAGTGATAGTTTCTCTGGTAGATTTTACTGACAGCAATTTAGAAGTGTCCTGTGATGAGGGGAGAAAGAAAAGTGTGGAGCAAAGAGTCCTTCTGGATTCTGTGTGGAGCCCTGGGCTGGGCTGTAGTGTGCTGAGCATGCCTGGGGGCTGAACAGTGAACTGGGGCCCAGGTGACACTTTTATCTAGGTAAGCACAGTCTGCTTTCTACAGAACATTTCTCATGTGATTCCCTTTCAGTGTAAGCATTTCAAGCAAAGCAGTGTTGTGATTAAGAAAATATTTGTAGAGAGCAATTCCCTGTAATGATTGTTGATTGCTTCTCTTTTTGTAGTTGATCTTGCCAATAGCCTCAGTCCATACCGGGAAGGCAGATTTGTTGAGAAACGACTGAGGTCCTCTTCAGAAGGTACTGCTGGGGGCAGCCGGCTGATCATAAAACCAAAGGATGGAAATGCAGAAGAGCTTAGCAGCCTACGGAAGCAGAGAGCAAGCTCATCTTCTTCCAAAATGAACAGCATGGTGAGTTTTATTGCCACGTGTGTAAGTTTTACTGTGATTGGTGTAACTATAGTGAGAAGCAGTGACTTCACAACTAACAGTAATAAAGAGGGCAGGAACTGTCTCAGGCTTCCAAAATGTGATCCAGGCTCAGCTTCAGATACTAAAAGTATTTTTTTGCAGGGTGTGGCGCTGTGAAAAGGTTTGCGTACTTTCTGGAAAGAATTTCTTGTTGACATGTGTTGCTGATTTGCTTGTGCAATTAAAGCACGGAGGTTTTCATGTTTCTCTGTTTTTGCAGGAAGTTTGCATCCAAGTATCAGAGAATAACGTGGTTTTTCAAAGCCAGAAGGAACGTGATGACATCTAAAGATGCTCTTTCACATACAGGCATACATATAGGCATACAGAGCATTATGCAGATGAAATTCATGCCCTAAAATACTGGTGAACCCTGGCTCAGGCCTGTGAACCTGTTTTGGGTTGTGAGACCCAAGCTGTTAGGCAGATCTCTGTGTTTATTCAAATACTAGGCTACACTGATGCTATAGCACTTCATTTCTATTAAGCCATGTATTAATGATGGAGGTGGGAAGGTGACAACCTAGGAACAACAGGAAATAGGCAAATTGTGGATGGGATTAGGTGGTAATCTGATCCCTTCTTGGTGTTTTGTATATGAAATCTATGAGATTTTTCCCCCACTGCCATTAGCAAGATCATCCACAGATTGACATGATTTGCTTATGCTTATTTATATTACAGTCACAGACCAAGAAGTTCTAAAACAAGATTAGAGAGCATGCTCATGAGTGAAGGTGGAATTATTCCTGTTTTCCCTCCGATACGTATTGATATTATCTTCCTCCGATACGTATTGATATTATCTTCCTATCTGGAGAAGATAGGAGCTTTTTTTAGTAAAAAGTGAGGTTTAGGAAGTAAATCAAACAAAACCAAACCTGAAAACAGCCCCTGCACTCTCTCCTCCCCACAGACAACCAGAAGACAAAAGAATAAACCGGAGTTTTGTGGAAGCAAAAGAAAAAAAAAATAAGAAATTGAATGTTCATAATAATATGTATTTAAACAGTAAAAAGGCCTCTTCAAAATACTTGTCACAATCAATTCATGTTTAACACCACAGTAGCAGATTTCTGAATGATGCTAATGAAGAATAAATACTAGGTAAAGAATCAGCATTATTACACAAAGTATTATAAAAAACCTTAACCTAACTTTCTTGTGTGGCTAGAACAACATGACTCACATGGCTGTCTGTATTCATTCTGTTCAGTTCTGGAGGAAAATGAACCACAGACATTTAAGGGGTGGCAAGTTGATGGGGGAGAGCAGAGGCCCCCATGTCAAGGGCCCATGTCAAGGGCCCCCCATGCCCCCCATTGCTGTGCAGTTCTGCTCTGCAGCACTGAGTGAGTGGTTGTGCCTGCGGGTGCCGGTTTTCTGGCATCACCCAGATGTCTTGTTAAGCTGAAGAAACTTTGTACCTGTATCTTTGCCCCTGTTTCTGTTCTTTTTCTTGTTGGCAGGCAGTGTAAGCTGCTTCTGCTGAGGGACTGGGAGTGAGGAGCCAGAAAATCTCACTGAAGGGGGATGCGAGATTTTCAAAGGAGACAGGAAGTAAAAAAAATTAGCATCTGAGAAATTGTTCTTTATCTGAAACAACTTGCTCAGGAGAGTATTCTTGCATAATTGTCAGTTCTTGGTTCGAAGGTGAAAGGTAAAAGCTTGGATAGTCTGACTTCTTAAATACTGGGAATATGTATCAAACCTACAAACAGGGCCACTGCTTCCCCTAAGAGTGGCCTTAACGAACGTGTGAGGTGCTGAAAGTAATTTATATTTTGGCTAAGAGCAGTGCTGTTTGTAAATGAAATTTAGGGAAGGAAAAAATCTTTCCAAATAACTCTGCAGATGTGCCAGTTTCACAGTACGGTAAATAATGATCTGAAACACAAGCTTGAGATGAATTGGATTGCCAATTATATGTTTACAAAACTGCTGTTCTTGCAGTGACCGATTTCTGCTACGAGAGGGCACCGTTTCACCAAAAATGATTTTGGAGAGCGATCACTGCAATTCAGGACATGTGTTTGAGCAGTTTAATGTTATTAGCCTGTGCAGTATAATGGACCCTTTCCAAATGAAAAGTGTTGATAGTGATGCAATTTAAAGAGATGGATATCGCTGTATAAACTCTGGTCATTCTAATGCTCCAACAATGAACTCATAAGTTAACAAATTTAAACCTTTATACATAATATATAGACTAGTTAACTATGTGTCAGAAGACTGGTAGAAGTTATGCTTCACCTGCTGTTTCTACCTAGGTGGTTCTTCTTTTCCAATGTCTGAGAGAGACGAAAAGAAAGAAAAATGTGAAGCAGCAGAGCAAAAGACCTGAATGGTCTGAAATATGCAGTCCTGCAAGACCAGTGAAAAAAATGTAAACCTGGATAGTTGAAACAAAGAGAATTGGATTAACCACATTTAAAAAAAAAAAAAGACCACCAAGTCACTCTAAGTAAGTTCTTTAAGAGGATTAGGAGACAGAACAGTAGGGAAAAAAGACTTGATGTGTAACAGTACTTGGAACTAAGAGAAAGCGAGATGTGTGTGAGCAACAGAATTATCCATCACTTCTCATAGTAGTGGCTAATATGGAAAGATGAGTAGCTTGAATATCACATTTATCAATACAAAAATGAAATGTTAAAAAATTTGCCTTTCTTATGTAAAGTTGCTGATAGAGAATTCTAAATGCTAGCAAATTACAGTCATTAAAACCAGATAGTCATGAAGGATGATTTGAATAGAAGTAACTGTGCATTACTTCAAGTTGAAAAAAAAAACCGCTTGAGAGAATGGTTGGAGCCCCTAGACAGCACTGCCCAGCTTCAAGACATGAGCTGCACTGTGCTGTATGCATACATGTGTTTTCACTCTGCCTAGAAATACGACTGCATATGTGCAGTGGAACAAGACTGCCCACTTACATTTGGCTCTTGCAAACCTGCCTTTCTGCCTCTCTGCTATTATTTAAAAGGATAATAGCTATTTGTCTTAACAGTTTCTCCCTCGCCCACACTGGTCTATCAGCATATGTACTGTTGAACTAAGACCGCTTATTTTTCAAGTTCTTGTCTCAGTGGGTGAACATTATGTACTGCAGGACTGTGTTTCTCTGGGCACTCTTCAGCAGTTTCTCTTCAGTTTCTCATACTTGAATCTTCTCTAAATGTTGCCTGTTTTTTGCTTCTTAAATTCAGCTTCAACTTTTCACCCTTGCAGGTAAAAACTTTTGTGCTTGCCCTCAGTGCTGCATCATCAGCTTCCTTTGCCTGGAGCAAAGCAGCCTTGCCGACTTGTGCCAGCCCAATTAGAGCTGCACAACTTACTTTTCCGGATTGTTGCTTTGACTGTGCCATTTCTTTCTTTGCATCTTTCCTGTGGATCCTATATATTAGATGTAAAACCATTTGTTGCCAAGGACTTTTGAGGCCTAAGGACATCCCAGCTTTTTTCTCCTCTGCTTTAACAGTGGCACAAGTCTTCATCGCCCTATTGCCAAGCTGTCAAATAGTTGCATTCGTGTTTTCTCCCATGCTGCCCATCATGCACTACAGCAACTGCAGTTACCACAAAATTTGCTTCATTTCCTTTCTAAATTTTCACTTTACTTTTTCGCCTTGCCTAAAGGTAATTTTTCGAGATGCATGCTGGTACTGTAGTACTGAGGTTTTTACTGAGCTTTTTTTTGCTTATCCATCCAGTGCTGATGCTTAGCCAAAATCCCCCTCTTCTCACGCTTGTCCTATGCTTGTTATGTGGGGATGCTCCAAGTACCAAACATCTCAGTAAATGTACTTACAACATAAATTAGGAACAGCGTCTGCAAAACCCAGTTCATAACACAGGGCAGTATTTCGTGGACAGGAATTCAATTTGATAATGGAAATGGTTGAATATGTTAGTTAAACATTAAATTAAAAAAACTAATAATTTACTAATTTAGTATAGACAGGAGGCCATCTGACATTTTGGGAATATAGAATAAAGGTAAGTGATTGACACAGAAATATGATTGCAAAAGAGAGATTAACTGCAAATATTTGAGACTCCTAGTGTATCTCTGGAGGGAGCAGAAAGTCAAAACAGAGGTCGCTAATGAAAGTGTATTATGGCCCGAACATCTGTGATAATTATCTAATTAGCAGCTGGTGTCTAAATTGTGGCTGGTGTCCTGGATATACTGTGTGTGTAACTGTACCTCAGTTTTGTTACCTAAGTGATTTGGGGGGACTTAGCAGTTAATAGTCAGGTTTCTAGTATACTTCAGAAATGGTACTTGCAATGATGGAGCAATTAGCCAAAGCACTGTATTCAAATCTCTTGTTGTGTTTGATATTGTGCGTTATCAGACCGTACCCAAATCTGCAACTCATGAAAATGTGCTCATTGCTTCTCACAGATGACTTTAATTTTTAATGTTAACTGAGTACTCTTATTTATCAAGCACCAGTTTTAACCCAGTTGCTACATCATGACAGAAACAGCAGGATCCTGTGTCCCCACAGACTTCAGTGAATGTACATGAATAAGGGCTAGAATGTTTTTTATGTTCCTCTTCTCTGTGCTGAGTAGTATGATTTTTGCTGGTGTATGATTAAGCACAGAGTATGAATCAAACTAGGCTGGCTGCTAGTCTAGAGGGAATTGAAGTGGTTTTCATATTTGCTTGAGGTTACTTTAACATTGACCTTCTGGAAGCTGAGATTTTTATGCAATGTGTGGCTAATACATGAGGTGGAAGCTGCTGTTGAAAATACTTGAGTTGAATGAGTTTGAGGGTGACCAACCAGTAGATTTGAAAGTGGAATTTGAATGTGGCTATTTTTGTGGCCCATAAATGTGACCTGTAAGGGCTTGAGAAAACCTTAGGGGGTATGCTCTCCTTCTACAGATTGGAGACACATTAATTATTAATGCCTTAACAGCCTGCCCTGGAAAGGCAGTGAATGAAAGGTTATAGAGGGAGGATTTGAGTGCTCAGGGCTTCAGTTAAGGTTGAAAAAAACCCTCAAACAAAACAACCTTTTTCAGATATGCCAAGACCCTTGCAAAAATATGAACTAGTTGAGCAAAATACACACACTCCTTAATTGTCTTCTGCACAACCTTCCTTAGGACTAGAAATATTATGTTTTCTCTGAATATCTACAATGTGTTTTTAACTTGCTATATGGTGTATTATCTTTGGTATCTGTGGTGTTCGTAAAAGTTTTGTCATAGTTAAAATAGATGAGCCATTTTTTTTCTGTCACCAAATTATTGTATTTCTGCTTAATTCAAATTCCTCTATGCTATGCTGGGCTTCTCGAGGGAGAATATTTAGGAACATCAATTGTTACTGAACTGTTCAAGCAAACCCTGTAAGGCAGTGGTTCACCCTTCACGAGAAGTGGACTTGACAGCATTCATTTATAACTAGATTTGTACTAATGTAACAAAATTTCCCCTTTTGCAATGAATTTGGCGTTTTGCTCCTTTGTGAAAAGAAACTGTGGAAGGCACTTAAAGCAAGAACTGTCAGGACTAATTTGATACTATAAGGCTGAGCAGTGCTATCTAGATGGGAATAAACTGCTGACTATAGGTACCCAGTAATTTTGAGCCTTATATTCTTAATTTAGCGTGGAGCAAGTGCCTTTCACATACTAATAGCATAAAAAGATGGAAATGGCAGGTAGGGATTTAAGCATTTTGGCTGTGATTTTTAGGTCAAGTCATCTAGAAGCTTTTAGGGTAACTACCCTGTGGGAAATTAATGTCTGTAGTGTAATGTGTGTTTCTTAACAAATGAAGGGCTTGTGAAAATCAGATTGCAGTTGTTAAACACTTTGAATTAATTCTTGAGATCAAGTAACCAACAGAAATTAATTTAGATGTGACTTAATGCTTATGCTGTAATGTTCTATGCACTTCTTTAAGGACATAATCATAGCCCAGAAAAGGGTAAACCGTTAATCTAACATTGGAGTAATTAATTAAGTTGAATTGGGTTAGGTTAATACAGGTAGAAGGTAGAGCTATTAGCAATTTTAAATCCCAGAGTCATCATGGCAGTGCGTGGATGTGTTTGTTGTGTAGTGAAAATAGAACAGAATTAGTTCTTTCCGTGCTTTTATGGGCTAACTGCAGTGGGTGAACTGCATCCCTCAGCCACTGGCTTACTCCCTCTGGCAGGGTGAGGAGGAGAAGTGGAAGGGAAAAGTCTGGAAACTTGCAGGCTGAGATAAGGACAATTTAACAGGTAAGGCAAAAGCTGCACACACAAGCAAAGCACACGAAGGAATTCATTCAGTATTTCCCACAGGCGGACAGGTGTTCAGCCATCCACCCCCAGGAAAGCGGAGCTCCATCACACCTAATGGGTACTTTGGAGGATAAATTCCGTAACTGCCAATGTTCCCCCTTTCTTCTTCCCTTCCCAACTTGAACTGGTGAACACATCATATGGCTGGATCCCTTTGGTCAGGTGGGGTCAGCTGTACTAACCGTGCCCCCTCCAAATTCTAGCTCACCCCCAGCCTCTTCTCTGGCAGGGCAGTGTGAGGAGCAGAAAGGGTCCTGACACTGTGCAAACCCTGCTCGGCAATAGCGAAAGCATATCTTCCTGTGTTGATAACACTGGTTTGGTCAGAAATCCACAACACAGCACCATAAAAGCAAGCTGCTATGAAGAAATTTAATTCTGTCTCATCCAAAACCAGTAGAAGCTGGGTATCTGATACTTTTTTCTGAAGGTCTAATATGGGAGTACTTGCTCTAAATGTTGTCTGAACTAATTTACAGGGCACTTAACAGGTGTCCCCTGTAATGCTTGTGCTTAATCTTCTGTTTTAATATTTTTCTGAAAAACATAGCTATTTATTGAGACTCAAAACATAAGTGGAAAGCACACGCAGTTGATGGATTTTTGTAACAAAACACACTTTTGTGCTAATCTTACTACATTTCCCAAATAGTTTTGTCAGTTAATGTAAAAGATTGCTTGTTCTGAAGCTGCTCATCATTTAGAGTTGATATTATTTTTATGGATTTCTTTTTCCACATGATGGGAAATTTTTTCTGCACAGAAATATATGGTGATATGTTAAAATACACTCTAATAATCAATATTGTTTAAATGTATGTATTTGTCAAGCAAAAGCAGCTTGGTTATTTTTCTATTTTTTTTGACTTCTGCGTTTTACTTTCCTGTTCATTACCATATTTTCCATGAGCACATATTCTGAATACAGGTGGCTGCTGCAGCAAAATAAAAGGGGCCTTTATGCATTCTTCCTGAAGAAAACCACTCAGTCTGTTTGTGCATGTAGGCTACTAAAATCTGTATGTCACCACCTATTGCTGCCACCACCAAACAAACAACTCGTTTGTGGTGAAGAGACTTCCTTCTGCTCAGTGCCTGTCATGCTGTGGACCTGTGAGAGAGGTGAGGGATTTTCCAAGGATTAAACAATCCTGTGAAAAATCTAATGTATGCTCCCTACCAGCTCTCACAGTACCTGAATCAGTAGTAGGAGAGAAACAGAGTAACTGATGCTGGAAGGCGTCTCCGAGGATGATCTGGTCCAACACCTCTGCTCAAATCAGGGTCAGGGATGGCATCCCTACACCCAGGAATGTGTGTAGTTGGGTTTAGAATATCTCTTGAGGGTAGAGACTCCAGAGCTTCACTTGGCAGCCAGGTGTTTGTCGAAATTTATGGTTTAAAAAAAGAACAAAGCTTTTTCTTGGGTTTCTTGTATTTCAGTTTGCACTTCTCTATTCCCTGGGCAGCACTAAGAGGAGTCTGGCTCTGTCTTTATTATGCTTGTGACCACCCTTGTATGTCAGATGCTCAAAGGCCTTTGAAACTGGGAAGAGATGAGTCCAGTATTGAAGGATAGGGAGCCGAAGGGAATTCTCAACAGAGCTCCTTTGACACTTCCACTGTGCTCCCAAATCATTTGCTGTGCCTGTGGGCTCTGCCCAGTCATATTCTGGCTGCAAACTTGCTGGGTTGGGCAGAAATTGTAAACTCACAGGAACTGGGATCATCCCCATGGGTACACACAGTCTCTTATATTTGCCCATCCTACTTTATGGAGCAGGTGTGCCAGAGAAAGGAGGTGGTTGACAGGCAGTTCCTGTGATATCCAGTGATGGCAGATGGGAAGTAGAAGTGTGAGAGGGTGGAGAGGCCACCGGGAATGTAACAAGTGTTTTTGAAAGAATTGGAAGAGGTGGTAAAACCTGATGTACTCCGCTTGCATACTGGACTCTCTTCCCTGCAGAAGGACAGAGGTCAGGGGCACGTGGAATTTGCACTGGTGGAGACAGGTTAAAGGGTTATCTGAACTAGTGTAGCTGATCTAATGTCTGTATTTTATTACACTTGATTTTTAAATAAAGGAGGGGCCTTTGTGCAATGAGTAATACTTAAGTGGAAAAATCTTTCTATCCAGTGTTGGTAAAAGAAAGTACTTCCCCAGAAAGAGAAGGTAAGTTACTTTAACTGAATGTCTTCTATGCCCTAGAAGATTACAGTCATGTCTTTTATCTTGGGAGATGCCCTTAGCATGGGCAGTATTTTTGCAGCTGTGATATATATCTTCTTGGGTTACCATATGCAAGTAATACATACAATAGGAAAACTGAAATTTTTAGATGACTTTTCTGAAGGAGACAGTTAATGGACAGCTAATTCACTGAACTTGAAATTTTGACTAGTGAATAGAAATCAGTATCTTGGGTTTATCATCCTGCAGGTCAGATGATTCATAGATAGTTTGCACTCACTTGTTTTTTACAAAAATAAAAATGGAAAATTGCCCTGGCTTTGTTCTTAGAGTGACTAGCCCTGGCTTTGTTCTTAGAGTGACTAATTTTGCCCTTGTCCTTTCTTATGCACATCATTTCCTGCTGTGTGGGTCCCTCAGTGTGTCCATGAATGATTTTGTAGTACGAATTCTGGAATGCTTTCCTGTAAGCTGCGTATTTGTATTCTTTTGCTTATGTGAGAATAAACTCAGAATAAATACAGTATTTTTTCTCCAGGCTACAGCAATTCAGGGTAGGATGCTTCTTCCAGGCCTTTGATCCCTTTGATTGATAAAAAGAAGGTAATGGGGTGAGAAATGGAAATGCTGTTGGGTCACTTGTTAGGTCATTTATATTTGCAGTCCTTCTTGTCTTGCCAGTGTGTTCCTGGAGGCAATACTAGATGAACCCTGGATTAAGGACTTGGCAGGGGCTGGAAAACTAGCTGTGGACCCTGAAGCTTGCCATTTAGAACAGGAGATTTTTCTGATTTCAAGTCGAGTGTGTGCTAGCCCATGAAAGACTCAGGAGCGTGTTTTGTGATTTGATACATGGAAATTAGGTTTGGGAGTGTTTATCTAGGCTCATTCACCTTTTAATGAAGGAGTAGGCAACAGTATATCATTCAGGAAAGGAATGAGATGCTAAACCACATTTTGTTGCCTCTGGGATAATTTTCTGTATTCATGGCTTTCATTCAGTACAACTAATAAATTCATTGAGATAACACAGACCTGATGAATAACTTGGTATCTATCTTGTAAAATTTTCATAACTCTCTGCATAGATGTTTTAATGAACAAACTGCATACAGCCCCCCCAAACAACACACACTTTTCCAAAATTATTACACTTGAAATGTGTATTTTGTATTTTAATTCTTGATTCAGTAACAAACATTTTGTGATTTTGTTCTATGAGAGGCTTTTTTGACTTTTAAGAATATTACTGTTGGATAAATGTGTAAGATTTATATTTGCATCAACAGTCTGGATAGCTGTTATGATTTGGAGCTGATTGGCAGTCAGAAGAACATTGGTACTTAAGTAGTCGTTAGTAATAGGTGGAGCAATTCATTGCACAGCATAAATTGCCTTGTTTGATACCAAAGAAAACCTGAGGGGGGGAGTTAAGATGTTTTGTAACAGCCTGCTTCAAGATCTTGAACATCTGCAACAGGATGGGGAGTTTTAATGAATTGAAAACTAATGGAAGGTTATTCACTAAAGTCTATTTCTGTTGCTTAGACAGATATTTTGGATAAAAAGAAGAGCTTCAGTTTTTATCACTCAATTGTTTTTTATTCATACGTATGTTTTAAGTTACTCCCACAACCCACCCTGTTATGTCTGATGCTGTGAACAGGCAGCACTGTAGCAGAACTCATGTCTCCTAAAAATGACTCCTACAAGATTCTTTTCTGAATAACTTTTTTTTTAGTATATCAAAGGAAATGAGGTTAGTTTTGACTGCTCCAAAAATCAGAAGTCTCCTGTCATCTTTTTTTGGCATCTTATAGTTGATAAAAGTAAAACCCAACAGTTTTGACTTAGTCACTCTAGCCAAAATGATCAGATTGTAAGTGTTGGGAGTATATTTTGAAGAAACTATCCCAAAATAAGCATTGTGAAACTTGTGTTATGTGAAGCAACATGAGTAAATAGTGGGAGGGAACACTTAGCTAAATGAAATTGTTTTTATAAATCTGTAGACTTGGCAGACAGTTATCCTGGAAGACTTCTGTCTCTCTAAATTTGCCAACTTCTGAAATCTCTCTCCTTACTGGAGTGGAGGAAGTGCAGTAGGCAAAGTGAGAACCTGATCCAGAGGGAAGCAAGGAGGATAAAGGGTAGGACTTACTGGAGACTGGGCTATGTTCCCATTAGAAAATGGGTCGCGTTATGAAGTGCTGATAACAAAGGAAGGGTTAAATGTAAGAAAATTGTGATTAAGTATGGGATCGAGTTCACTGCAGGTACTGTGGAAAAGGAAGAAATGAAGCACTGGGAAAGAAGAAAGTTTAGGAGAAATTAGTGTGTAGGAGCTCTGAAATTTAAGAGGATGGGAAGTAGTTCAGTTAAAGAAGCTGGAAAGATGAGAGAGACTACCTATATTTTTATAAATCAGGCAGGAATCGAGGGAGAACCTGGGAACTAAAGAGGTCAAGAGCTTACAGAACTGGTTGCCAAGAGAAATGTGTAATCCTTCTGTTACCTGAAACATTGAAATTCCAGGGTTAGTTTTATCTTCAGTGAATAATCCTTATAGGGGACATTGTTCAGAAGAAGATACAGCAGCCTGTAAGATATGCATTGTTGGCACAAACCTGTCAGGCATTTCAACTGGAGGAGGGAAGTAATGCAATTTTCCTGCTGAAAGTGTTGCAGCGTGCACAACAGTATAAGTATTTTCATTAGTCACATTTCAGCAGAGCTTTTCCTCCAGATAAGAATAAAAAATTGTCATTTTTGTCTTTATTCTTTTAGGACATATGTGACATGTTGAAAGCAATTTGATCTTGTTATCAAAGCTGTATCTTTTTCTTTTGAAACACTTTGCCTTCTCTCAGCTTGTAGAAAAAAGGGAAAAGGAATATTTTTTCATCTTTATGAATAAAAATTTATGCCTGTAACTTCCGTTCATGTTGGCTCTGGTTAAAGTTAAATCACAAAGTTTTTCTGAGGTGCCTAATTAATATGCCTTGTTCACACCTACAGTATTAAACTAATCATCACAGATACAGAGTCAGGACAATTTTTCTTCCCTGTGTCTGAGAGAACGTAACTTTTGGGAAACTTTCGCTTTCCTCATAGCTCAGGACGTCCGTTGTATTCCCCATTCCTATGCTAGTGGAAGTGTGTGCAATCATTAAAGATTATGCAGAACGAAAAATTAATAAAGGAAAATAATACACAGTCACGGTGGGGCTTCAGATGTTGCTTGCTCCCAGGCACATGTTAAGGATGTGTGTTGGATGTTATAAAATGCCTAACTAAAGTAAGTTAGTTCTCAGTCAACTATCAAGTTATGCATAGGTTGACTTGTTTTTACACTGAATCACTTCTAAAGTTTACTGTTAAAAGAAGAGGTTAAAAAAAGTGGATTATTTGCTGTGATCTGATCACAGTGGGAAAAAGTCTACATCTTTTAAACAAACAAACAAAAATCATCATCAATGACAGAGAACTACCTGTACATACAAGCTGTCAAGCTATTCATACTGCTTTCCAAGTTTCTAAGGGCAGAAGGAATGCAGAAATAAAGTTAATTCCTCAAAATAGTAGTTTAGTAAGAAGATATGACCAGATCTAATAACAGAACATCGATAATGAATAATAACAGGAAAGCAAAATGTCGTCCTTACTTTATTGTGCCCAGACACAAGATCAAGACTGAAATATTCCATTGAGAATCAACCAACAAAGCTTATTTGTGCAAATGAAATTGTCAGAACAGACAGATTTAGAATGGGGATTTGTGGATGTCAAATTCTTCACTACCAGTATTAGGCACTGATAAGATGAGACATTGAATCTCAGTGTGTTGGTGTCTTTGTGAGGTTTTTATTTCAAAGAGATACAGATACATGAATAAAAATCTTGAACCTAAGTGAAAGGAATAGTCAACCCCTCAGCCATGGTTCATGAATCACAGTAGTTCGTTTTAATAACTTCAGTTGGGAAAGTGGATGCCAAACTATTCTATCTGGATGCTTCAAGTGGACTCAGCTGTCTACTGGAAGGACCTACAGGTGGAAGAGAATAGAACTGAATCAGAGATGCTATGCTGACTAACACAAGAAAGAAAGGCACTATGAATGCATGGTTTTGCTCTCGGATAGCATTCACCCTACTATACAGTCTGCATAACAAAAGCAATTGTGGCATTATTAAATGGTATGAAGTGATACACTGATTTCTTGAGGCATATTTATTGCTGCTCAGTAGGAGGCCTGTAAGGTCTATTAACCAGAGGAGTTCAAAGATATCTCTTGTTGTTCAATATTTATTTTTAAAAAAATTCCACGCAGCAGGGTGTCTGTTAAAAAGGTTTTAGGATGCTTTTGTTGTCCCTCTACTGTGCATTTCAGTTTGTTTAATGGAGCTCTCCATTTTGGAGCTAGCACGTGAAACTGCCAAAACTAAATTGTTTGCAAGCCTGGTTGTTGTTGTAAAGAATGAAAAGTCAATGTTCCTAATTGTAAATAAAAACTTTTTCATGATCAGATACTTTAATCATCGTTGCATGTTTTAACAGGCGATGAACAAACTTATCCCTGGCTTTTCTGCCTCTGTGTTGTGATGGCAAACAGTATCTATTTAGCAAAACTAGAGCAAACTGTACAGGATCTGTCAAGGGCTTTGTTTAAGCTTAGAATTGTTTGGCAAATAAAAGAAATTTCAATTTTCATTCATTCTGCATATTTCAAAGGTAGAGAAAGAACATTTTTGCATAGATGTATTACAAGCTATTTTCATATTCAAGGTGAACAGAAGGGTTTAGCAGATCATAACAGGAATTAGGATTTCTTTTAAGACCTGAGTTCCATTTTGATACACTGTTGCTACATACAAGGTTTGCACACTAGCATTACAAAAGCCAATTAGCCTATCACTGCTAATAGGTATTTATAGTGAACAGCCATACTTGAAATTTCAAAACAGTATGTATACATCTATGAATATTGCCTGAGATACCTTCTATTTTAGCTTCTTTTTTTTTCTTAGGCAAACTGTTGGAATTATTTTTGCTAACACTATTTCTAGACCAAAACCAGGCTATTTTTTTGTTTCCTGTACTTGTGTTTTAGTGAAGTGCTGGTGGTAAGGTGGCAGTGCTGTGTCCGAGGTCTGTGTCCTCTGTGTGGTGAAGTAAAAGAGATGTTGGGATTGCGGAGTAGAGGAGAACAGAGCATTTGCTTGTGTGTATGTGGAAAAGGTGGTGTCAAACAACTGCCTGGCCTGTACGTACCCATGGGTTTCAACAGGAAAAAAAAGCTTGATAGGTTTGTAGAACTGGAAAAGATTCTCTGGCTAGACCTTTTGTATATGACTTGTCATAAAAGTTTACCAGTTACCTCTGGGTCAAGGACAATGAGTTCTGTTGGAGTAATGATGTGAAAAAATATGAAGAGATGGAACAAATGTGCCTTCACTTGCTAGGTTATTCTGAACGTGTGAGATTTAAAAAAAACCAACAAAACAAACGAAACAACAGCCAATAAACCAAACCACCAAAACCGAAAGACTGTGAAAAAAACCATGCCTGATTCCTAAATTAACGGTAGTTTTGTTTTTACTTCCAGCCATTATGTCTCAATTTGTCTTCTGTACCTAGACTTGAGTCCATCCTTTAGTATGTGGCATTTTTCTGTCCATTAAAGCTACTTGTAAATGATCCAGCTACCTCCTTGGTATTTTCTTCTTTTGATTTGAACAGATTACATATCTTACTTTGAAAAATATTTTGAGTCTTTTTATTGGTTTTATGATTTTTACTTGGCTGCATGAATTTTTATTAGGGAGGGTAGGTTAAGCAAAAGGAAGAAAAAGAACCTGTTTGATTCTAACATCATAAATGAAATATTTGTGAAAATAACCAGTACAGAAAGACAAAAGTCACTATCTCATTCCCGTCCTACTCTACATGTGTAGTCGATAGCTACAGTAGCAATGAATATCTTAATTTTGCACCTCCCAAGAATATAAATTCTTTGCTGCAAGGTATGTTGACTTCACCTGGATGTTACTCACGCAAATGGTATGAATATCCAGTCCCTCATAAAGCATTTTGCTCAGTGAAGAGAGTAGCTCTTTGTAAATTTGTGCAGAATTGATAATTTTCCACTGCTGTTTCCTGTGAAGCTGATGCAGCTATTTATGCATTAAAGAAAATAAAGTGTAGGCAGCAACACGCGTTTCGTGTTACCAGTTATATTCATTGAAGCAGGAGCCCTGTTGTAGTTCAGTGGGATGACATACGAAATTATTCCACCGTGTTATGGGAAATAATTGACTTTGGATTTCCTTTGTTGCTGTTGTTTTTAATTGTTTTTATTTGTCTGAGGGCTACATGGGCTATATTTTATGGAAGGGCTGCTGATCATAACTGCTTGTCTGTCAGCCTTTAGGTGAGTATTCTTCATCTGTCATCCACTTGCGCTGAATTCCACAGATGCTGTGAAGGGGTACTTGTTTTTGTCAAAAGATATGCTGTAGCATGATGCAGAAAGATGTGAGCAGTACGAGTAATATATTTCATTTGTCTAATATAAGCAGGAAAGAAATGAACAAGTTTTTGTCACAGAAATCCTTTTCAGGGCCGGTTCCTTAGGTAATAAGTAATTATCGTGGAAGAAGTGTTTGTCTCTAGGGAATATGTTTGGTTTCTATAGCTTTAAAACTGGTCTGGTAAAAGATGCCGTTTTTTCTGGTAAAACTTAGTTTTCCTAGATTTTTAGTCAATCATGCTTGCAACAATTCTGCTAATGTACTTTTCAGCAGCCCATCTCCTTGCTTTTGTGTGCTTTCAACCAACACAAGCAGAATGTAAGCTATCTTTCACACACTGAAAAGTCTGGAAAAGCAGTAATATATCAGAAAAATTAAAAATGTATATGCGGTTTATCAACTTTTTCCATATAGCTGCTTTTTACAAAGGTGATGCTATTGCTTATCTCCCACTGCAGCTATTCAGTGCAAACTCCTATTTCTTTGTAGTTGTTTTCTGGATTTGAAAAAATAAAAGATGGTGCCTTTCTTAATTTGGCAGCTTTCATCATTTATATTTGTAGGTGAAAGCTGCCAAGCCCTGTTAGGGGGCTGAGCTCACCAGGGGGGATACTTGTGTCATTTCCACCCGCTTGTCATGTTATTTTCTCTGCACTTGTTAACTCGAACTGTCAACCTGCAAAGTGCTCTTATAACATTTGCACATGAGGTGCTGCAGGAGGTGACATAAGCTAATAGAAGGAGTTCATGGTAACAGAAAATCTCATTTGTACGTAGTGGAAGCGATGAGCTCAGGGACTTGCACTTTGATTGCATTGTAATTAACGATGCTTTGTGTATCTTAGTGTGATAGCTGCAGAGACTGCTGCTGTCTCCCTGGTCCTGTCTGACAGGGTTGTTTCTCCTAAGAGATGTGGACAGGAGAGAACAATCGAGAGGTACGTGGTCTAGCTGGACTGATTGCAAGTTTCTCTGCTAATCACAGGCACATCACTCATGATTAAGAATTGAAAGCCAGCGTTCAGCCTTATGTCGCAGTTGTGGATGTGATGACTGCAGAACTGTGTTTTGAAAGCACTTCTTTTATTCATCAACAGTAGAAAAGTTATGTAGATATCCACAGGAATAAACAAAGAAAAGAAAACAAAGAAAGAAAGTTACATCATACAGCCATATAAAAGGATGGCAAGATAAACTCCTGATGCTGAGGCTCCTGGAGATGAAGTTTTCTGCACCTGATGTTGTTGAGAACCTATGGGCTATTTGGTTTCCTTGTGCTGTTTCTGATTACCTCTTTAGACAGCAAAGACATTATCAACTGAATTTCTTGTTATGCTGGGTTGCCATTTCTTCCCTTTCCTTAGAAAAGAAGGCTTGTGAAGGAGATGAGTAGAGCTGTCCCTATTTGGTAGCTGCAGTAATCTGGAACTTGCTTTGGTTTGCCCTGGTGGCAGGTTAGCTTAGTTCTCTCTTTGCGAGTCCAGAGGGGTCCCCCCTTTTAAGATGATAAAAGCTTGTGTGAATGCTGAAGCCCGTTTAAGAGAGAGCCTATTTGCTGCCTCTTTAAGTCTGTGTTGGCCTCACATATTTTCCTTCTGGCTTGTAATATCACGGACCCTAGTGGTTCCTCCATGCTAAAGGACTGCTTTTAACTTTTTGCAGGGGTTCAGACATGCAGTGTTTCCCTGTCTGCTTTTCACTTGTCTTTTCTAAAGGCTTGATGAATCTGGCCTTAACCGAGTGTTTCAGGGAATGGGCGTGAACAGTTTTATTTCTTCTGGGCCATCTTGCAGTTAGCAAACAAAGCTGATTGTATTTTGCCTAACTGCCCAACATTCCTCATTTATATACTGAACATTACATCTCTATTTTCTTACAGAGCAAGTCTTTGAGCCTAGAGCTAAAGGAAGAGAAACTTCAGCTAGCTCTTGAGAATGTTTTGTATTAACTCTAGTGTCATGAATAGATTACTTATCTATTGTCTTATTTCTACTGCATATCTCCTCTCCCAACACTGCACATTTGTCCCCTGTAATATTGTATAGCAAGTACCTGTAGGACCTATTTGTAAAACTTAACTTTAACAGAATATTAATATCCCAGGTGTATTTCTTAGTCAGTGGAGAAAAAGGCTTCTCCAAGAGATAACTAACAGTAGCTAATTTCAACCTCCTTTGTAAACCATGTGTAGGTTTTCTCACTGTTCTCCCTTGCTGACTGTTGAGAGGAGCTCCAGAGATTAACCTCATTGGGCTGGTTCACTACTAAAGTGTTTGACTCAGTTTTGCTGATTTTTTTGCTGATTTTTTCTGTGCCGACAAATCCTGTGCTGTGTGGATCCAGCCCAGTGGTTACCCATTTCAGCTGATAGATTTGTCCCTTTGCCTCTCTGTCATGTTGGATTAGCTAGATTCTTAAGTATCTGCAGAGAGTTTTGATTATGTTTTTAACTTTTATTTGATCTGAGCTAGTTGATACTGTTTGAGGTTCCACTTGAGATTCTGTACACGGTAGTTCCCATTTCATTAAGTTTAATGTAGCTAAATAAATACTCTGTCAGATTTTACAGTGGTCTTTTTCTTACACATACTGACTGATATCGCTATGTATAATAGATGTGAGCCAGCATTTTTTTTATGCTGCCCTGCCTTGGATTTGTGTTTTCTTTGAAAATGTGTTCGGAGCATTTTTTTTGTTTTTGTTGCTGTGTTTGTGGGTTTTTTTAATTTTTCAGGAGATTTTGCATCCTGCAGTCATCTCAGCCTTGTTTTTAAATGTTAAAAAAAAAATAAATCCTGAAATCCTGGCTAGAAGGGTATCAGAGGGCATCACAAACAGTAGCAGCAAGTCAGTGAAAAAAATTCATTTGAGGTTTTCTTTGGTTTGCTGCCCTTGGAGGCCTTTTGGTAAAGGGATGGACTCTGGGAGAGGAGATGGAAGACAAATTTACCGAGGAGTAGATGTCATCCAGAAATTCTTGTGTCCAGCAGTAGGGTGTTATTCATCGTTAACAGACATGGTAGAAACGTGATTTGGGTTAACTTTCAGCACAAATACTATAAACTGTGAAACAAACCACCAAATTACAGCAGTTTTTTTCAGGACAGCTTTCCTCCCTTAACTCAGTGTTCCTTGAAGTCAGGAAACCATATTCATACCTGAAAATGCATTTGAATTTAACAATCTAAAGTCTGTGGTTACTACACATTTACATACTGTTCCTCCTGACCTCGCTCATGTCAGTCAGTCTCAATCAGAGATAAATATTTTGTTGTAGGCTTGCGAGATGAAACTAGGACTGGCTTCTACAACTGTTGCTCTGAAATTCATAGCTTTGATTAGCATTTTTTTAATAACACTTCAAACTGCATGTCAAGGAGATTTAGTTCTTGGTGTTACCTGATAGAAGATTCTTATTACCTTGGGAAAAAATATATCCTCCCTCTTTAATTTCCTAGAGCATCAGTGTATACAGAGCACATGACATTTTGTCTTATGACTGTATTTTTTATTAGACTAGAAGGAATGTATTGGGGAACTTCTAATAAAAATCAATTGAAATTTTGCATGAGGAAAGATATGGTGTAAATGGTTGGATGTAGCCAAGATCATACCGTTATTCTTCATGACATTAAAATATAAACTGCATTGTCAGAAACTGGAAAATACCTGCAGTTTAGACTGCTTACTTTAAGCTCCACTTAATCCTCTTTCTCAGTACGGCATTTTCATTTAAAGTCTGGAAAAAAAATAGTACAAATTTAGTCAAAGGCTTGTTTGTAATGAGGTTATATTTTTATGAATTCTTACATGAATTGAAGTGATACTGCATCCTCTTATTTTATGATCCTGGAATTGAAGAGCTGAGAAATGAGTGAAAGAGCACACTAGATTTTGTGGTAAGCAAATAAACCTTTAATATCATCAACACAGAAATGTCAATCACCAAGCAAGTAGACTACTTTTTGCCTGAGAAAATAAAAAAATGCTTTCAAAACAGTATTGCAAATCCCTTTTTTCTTAATCTACTCTCTAGGAAAACATGGTCAGAGAAAGCAAAAAGTAACATTGCTCTCAAAAATGCCTGTGGTAGTACAAGAATTTTCTCTTCTCATTTTTGCAGAAAGACTGACAAGCACTTGTTACAGTAAATGCTCCTACTGCTGGAAAAAAAAAATGAGATGAAAGATGCTTGTTGAGTCAGTGGCTGATGCCTTGAGTGGCTACCTAGAAACAGAGACTAGACAGGAGTAAGGGAATAAAGGGAGGTATTTATTTGAAAGGCCTTCAAAGGTACCCCCTGGGGAGCCAGAGGCTACTTCCAAAATGGACCCCAAGATGGACGACGAGTCCCGAGTTCTTCACACTTTTATAGGTTTGGTCCATTTGCATATCAACATAAATTCACCAATTAAAACTTTAGCTAATGATGTAATTTCTTCAATTTCTCCACCTCTCTCGCGGCCCTAGTTTACACCTTTGGGCCCAAGACAATCTGAGTGTCCTTGAATAGGAAGTTCGGAGAGGCTTTGTTGTGTCTGTCTGGCATAAGACAGCAGCTAAAGAGCTATAAGAAACCTTCAGAGTTACACACTAGGCAATATAGGATTTGAAAAATATTAAAGTTAAAACTTGAGCATCATGGCCCCTCATAGAGGGTTGAAAAAGCATGCAACAGGAATAGGAAGGAGATTACTGGGGTTGTAAACAGATATTAGAATATCTTTTTAAGACAGAGCAAATTTTTATCTCAGTTTAGCCAGTAAGTTGAAGACAGAGGTGGAGGTAGAAACAAAGAATATGTAAATAACAGATAAAGAGATAACTGGTTAAGATTTCAAGAGCAGATATTACTCTTTCATTACCTGCTTCCCTCTGTTGATTGATGTATTTCGGTAGTTTGGTTTTCTGCTCTCTTTTGGATTTATTTCTAAGTGCATGCATATTATATAGCACTTCATCATCTTCGTCCATGCTCCTGCTTACTGATTCCAGGGTGAAATCTGTTTTAGGCTTGATACACTACATTTCACCCATTACGTTCCTAAGAAAGACAAATGGTTATAGGCCTTTCCAAGTTGACAACTCATAAATAGGACCTTTAGGAATTAGAGGCTTCTTCCTTCTGTCCTTCCTTGCAATGATATAAGCACTGTGTAAGAGGAGTAGAAGAAGGATCAACAGTGCATTGTAATGACAAATAATGAAAAATAAACGTACATTGATGGTCATTGTGCATACCTGGCTACCCCAGTAATACTTAGAGCATGCAGTCACAGTTCCCTGTTATATGCAGACATTTGGCTCCTTAACATAGATTGTAAATAGGAAGCTTAACACTGTGATAGAAAGTAATAGCCTGGTCATTAAATTGTCCCATTTCTCTTTAGAAAATCCTGCAATAATTGTGCACTTGAATTCTTCTTATTCACAGTTTTCTTGCTTGGAACATTCCATCATGGTTATTAATGGAATGTCATCAGTCATGTTTATTTTCCATTTCAATTTTTTTGTGTCCAGGACTGATGGAGAGCTCCATGTATCTGACCTGTTTAACTTGAATACTCTTTATAGTCACATATTATGCTTATGTCTGTACAAAGCTTGGAATGCTGTACAAACTTTAAAATATTTGTGATAATTTCATCCAGATCTTTGGGTAGTCCAGGTTTGTTTACCATAATAGTGAGTATTTCCTGTTAGTTATACTCTCTATACATAAGGTGGAATATAGCATGAATGTCTCTTGTTTTTCTGAGATACCACAGTGAAGGGATATAAAAGGGATAGTAAAACCTGGACAGATTTTTTTGAGTTTGTGTTTCTTGGAGAAGGACTTTGATTTGCAGTGCCTGGAACCGTACGCTGTGAAAAGATGAGGAGCTGATAACTGTGAAGCTCTGTCACAGGCTTGCTGCATAGCCTGAGCTAAGTTGCCTTATTTTTTCCCCATTTGGAAAAAAATAATACGGTCATCTTGCTGGCTGTGAAAATGCTGATGTAATGAGGGGTTATCTTCCCTAGAAGCATAAGGTGATAAAAGATATTTTACTGAAGGGTTTTGCTATCTCGTAATCTGTGCTTTTCAGTTTAGTGGTTGAATGTATGGCAGAACTAAAGGCCTGTGTGAGCCCTGGATTTTGCTGTAATGGATAGTGTCAGAAGCAGCTGTGCATGTGTGTGTGACAAAGGAAAGATAAAGATTTATGCTTGTAATTTTGAGGTAGCTACTCAATGTTGTATTCTCCAGTTCATTATTGCTATAGTTCTTCCGGTGGTTTTGATGCTAGGAATATACTTCAAGATGTTGACCTAATTAATGAGTTACTATTATTTTGTTCAGAATTCATTTTCCATTCATTAAAAATGTTGTAGGTAATTTATAGGTATCAGTCTGTTTTATGAGGCTATTGCCATTTCAGCCTTGTGACATTTGTCAAGGGGAAAGTAATTTTTTTTTCCTGTTAGCATTACAAGCAGTAAACAAAAATCACCCTTTTATACCAGTAAAACATTTATTTCAAGAATTACTATTCTCATGGGAGAAGGAGTTCTTTGATAACCTGCTTAAGGAAAAGCTTAGATTTCCTTAATCTGGGAGGAAAGTTATCTTTGTGTCCTTCCTATTGCATATAAAGATCAACCAGCTGTCTCCCCAGCCAACCCTGTTCTCCTGGTTTTTACTGTAGTGCAAACCTCCATTAACTTCCCTGGCTTTATTGTGTTTATATTACTAGAGGAAAAAGATGAGGTTTGTGGTGCATTGACTGGCCAAGCGCATCCAATCTTAGGTTGAAAATGAAAACTCTGACTCCAGTTAGCCTGCAGGCATGGCTGAGCTGTTGAGATGAACCTAAGCTATTTATCTGGAGCAGAAAATTACATGTATGTAGAATAAATTTGATAAGAGAGACCTGTAAGGGAAATACAGCGAAGTATTGTGAAGATGAACTAATAATCTATTTGTTTGGCAATTAGAGGCTTTCATGCTTGTGACAGGGGTACCTTTTGTGAGGGCACCAGTGTTTTGGGTTTTAGAACTATCTCCGATTAGGTTCTGCATTTCTTGTTCTCTGCATAAATAAAATGTTAAAATTTGCCATTAATTCTGCAGGTGCTACATAGAAGTACACAGTGGTCACCTTAGACTACACAACAATTTGGGTGCAAAAAACCTCAACATGAGAATGAATATTCTGTTTTGAAAAGAAAAACTGGGCCTTGCCGGAATACTACCTCCTGAGAAACAATTCGGAGGAGGCATCTGAAGCCTATTGCGTTTTAAACTTAAGATGCGTTTTGGCTGCAGTTTTCTGGGACACCAGGAACTGTGACGTTCAGTGGAATCATTGCGAATATTCAAAGTTGGTTAAAGTATGAGTTTTGCTTTTCTGGAAACCTTGGACTGTTGCTTTGTCTACATGTCAAGTAGGAGTAGGAAAGCAGCTATCCATGGTAGAGGACTAAAAGTACATTGCTTTATTAATAGAACTAAAAAACAAATAGCCCCCCACCCCACTCTCACTTTTGAACTTTTCAGTAGCCTGTGTGAAAAATGCTGAGTTTAGGCTGAATTGATTCTGTAGTCTACAAGTGGAAGAGTGATTTTCTCTGGACTACTGGATGAAACCTTTTCCCCTTTTGAATTGAGATCAGTAGTGATACTGTTGCAAGCAGTACTTCTCTGGCTAGTACAGGTGGTGGGTTTTGCTTTTACCATTTGAAATACTATATTTCATTTGTTTATCTTTTGGTAATTTTACCTAGGGACATGAAATAATGGCATCTAAATCGAACTATAAGGACAGATAGGCAGAATGGAGCATTTAAATTTCTCATTGATGCCTACAGATCCACAATGATTGGTTTTCTTGACTTGTATGTATTTATTTATCGAAGGAAAGTGAATAAAATGTTAAAACAGAGGAAAAAAAAATCCCTTGAAGTTTTCCATGAAGGAATGGGGAATAATCTGGTGTTAATTCTGTGCATTCACTGAGATGTGCAATATTACATGGTTTTACTTGCTGTTGTGTGTTCATACGTTGTTTTTATCAATCTGGTTGCCCATACTAATACATTTTAGGTGTATGAGTGTCTGTGCAAGAGCTGCAAAAGGCAGTGATTTAAAGGTTTACTTAATGCTTTAATACAACCCTTGATCAAGTTAACAAAATTCTGTATCACCAGGGGAGCAATCTTCCCTGGCTGGGCTCTGCTGTAATCTTACAGATCAGAACAGCCTGCAGAACTGTGGATGAGAAACCAGAGTTTGGATTTGCAGTACTGAGAGTACATTATACAGTGAGGCAGCTGGTCTCTCACTCACCAGTACGATAATAAAACACACTTTTATAGATTAAGAGATATGGATGCTGAGCTCCATATAGCCTGTCGCAGGTAAATAAAGTGCTACAAAAATATTGCTGCTTCAGGCTCGAAGCATGAAATAGTGTGTTTTAGAACACAATTTTTCAGTTATATTAAACTTGGCCCAGCAGAAGAAAACACACTGCTGGTGGGCAGTCTGAGCCATTGGAGTTGTATGTCCTGTGTTTATATTCAGGAGAAGAGTCTGAAAATCCAGGCCCAACTCTGTGCTTATTGCCTCAGGGGAAGAGAGCAGTGGTGGTAAGCTCCTCTTCTGGTACGTCCTCCCACAGCCCAACTACAGTCTCCTTTTGTATTAAAATATATATATTAAGTTTTTAGATATTAATTTATGTTTCTTCGTGGCAGCATTCTTCCAGAATTAACAATAAGTTGGTTTGATGTGTTATGCTAACTTGGGAAGAACTGTCTCTGACTATGAAAGGCATGGGCAAGTTACTAGTGACAGGACGAAGGGGTTTAAAATGGAAATAGTTAAAATTTGGCTTTCTCTAGTATCGCTCATGTTACAGTCATGATACAGATTCATAGGTGGCAGCCCAGAAATACGCAGTAGAAGTCAAATAATTGCCCACCTTTCCATGGCTTTTTCCTTATGCATCTGGAACTCATCTTTATCAGCCTTCTTATCTTAATACCTCCATTTTAACTTAGGTGTACTCTAGCATAACTGGTTGTTGGTGCCTTTGTTTCTTGATGAGGTTCCTGTTGATATTAATTTCATTTGCATTAAGGAGGAACAAGGAGGTATATTAGGAAATGGTTTCTGATGGTAAGGGTGGTAGAAACCAGATAGTCTGACTAAGGGTATTGTGGAATCTGTGTCACTGGGAATCTCTTTAAGAACATTTTGGATAAACAGTGGATAGAAAGCACTATTAGGTCACCATTAACGGAAAGTATTTTTTCCGTTTGGTCTGTTAAGTTATTTTACCCATATCTTGTGTCTGAGAGAGGTTCTGGACTGTATATCTGTGTGACATTAATAATTCTGTATTGGCTCATGTGTGCATATATGTGTGTATAATTGCATGAATTTGTGATGAGTTCAAATGTCCAGAAACTTGTAGGATGTGTTTCTTTGCATTGCAGTCGCTCGGAAAAACTAGATTACAGATGTCTTAGAGATTTTTTTACTTTGGCAACCAGTGTATTTCTATTAACATTCCTACAGTGACATTTTGCAAAATTCCTTCAGTTACACATTCCAAGCTATGCTAGCACACCAGCAAACTGGTGGCAGGCTGAGTGCCAGTTTTGTCCACCAAACTGATGTAATTCCACTCTCTTTTTCCAGGGGCAAGGTTTTCTGTTTTGAGTCTTCAGGTGTTTGAAGTATTTCAAGGATCAGTCATCTTAAATTCCACTGACTTTTTCTGCCTTTAGTGTTTCCTCTTGGCTACTGCGGACCCTTGAGACAACCAGCAATAGCAAAGATTTGGTAGAGTGACTTTGATGGAATTGAAGCAATCTGAAACTGAGACTCTGTATGAAAATATTCTTGTAGAGTTTTTCTTAATGAGGGGAAAAGGTGATAACTTGTCTTGTGTTCAGAAATAGAGCTGGCATTATTTCTCTTCCCCAAAAACATTGGGCAAATCTTTCAAGGAACAGAGTGTTGTTTTAAACCCTCCCACCCTCCCCTACGCAAAGAATTGCTGTGTAAGGTTGTTCTCTTTATGTTACAGAATTGTCCAAAAGTCCTGCAGCAATTAATTTATCATGTAACTTACATTTTATGTAGTTAAAAGAATGTCTTGGTATTCACCGAATGTATTATCTGTCGTTTAGAAGAAAAATATTCAGTGTTTTAAGATGGAAGATAGCTCTGCTAAGGGTGTCCCGTCATTTTCCCCATTTACCACTTCATTTTCTATTCCCTTTCTCTTTCTACCGTTGATTAAATACTGTGCTATGGTGCTCATGAGAGTAATTGGGATGAGCAGAAGCATTACTAACAGGAAAAAATTGCAGCCTCCAGCAAGTACTTTTTCTTATTAGTCAATGTGCCACCTTATAAGAATGTGATTAATTTCAGATCAGAACTTCACTTTAATGATGTGCTGATGTAATACTGTATGTAGGTCATTTGTTCTTCCAGCCCCCAAAAATCTGCTGGGCATCGAGGTAGTCTTTGTCTTATTTTTGTATCTGTGATGACCACTGATGAAAGAATAGCTTTTTATACTAATGCTGTTATCTTCATTGGGGAATTTATCTTGGTCTGAAGCCTAACACTACAGAATTAGTAGTAATACAGTAGTTGGAGGTTTTACTTTATGCAAATAAAAAATTGCTGGTAGGCCCATTTTGATAGAACTGTACTCACGGAGAATTGGCTGTAGCACAGGAATGGAGACTGCATCTCTTTTTTGACTGTATGATGTCAGTAGGTTGATTGTATCAATCAACTATAATCATACTGTATGATTGCATTTGAGAAATGCAATTTCTGCCTAGTTGTTAACTGTAGTGCATATTCTGAATTACCTTGGATACTGAGATGAAAAATGAAAGAAAAGCAAAACATTGATGCTTGCTAAGCTTGGCTTTGGTCAGGAGCTTTGATGTTGGTACTAGGATTGGATGGTAATAAAACCAGCTGAGTCAAAACTGTAACTTTTGTGGATTATTCCATATGGTCACATGATACCTGTTGTGGAAATAGTAAGGCAGCTGTTGCTCTACAGCAACCATGGTTTAAATTTTGCTTTAAAAAGGCAAAAATTCTGATTCCTAATTGTATGGAATTAGTTTGTGTTCATGCAAGATTTGCCTAGTATGTCTGTGATTTCTCCCTTGAAAATCAGGAACTTGTGCTGCTTATAAAGAACATCTTAAAAAAACCCACAACACCACAACTCCAAGTCAAAACTAAAATACCTGGCATGCAAAATGGCACAGCAATAGTAAGGAAAGAAAAGCATATGCTTATGGTCATATCAGACTGTCAGGAACTTGGGGAAAGAAGGGCTGAATATCCAGCTAAAGTGAAATGGAGGTAGGAGGATTCTGAATTTTGTTGGTTTTAAAATAAGTTGTATTTTACTCAATTTACATACTTCTAACTTCTGGGACTTTATCAAAAGCATTCATTAGTGCTTCTTTCACAAAAAAATCCATTTTGCTAAGCTTTTTTTTTTAAATTATAAAGAGTGAGAAGAGCATTTTGGCTTGCACAGCAAGCCCATTCCATGTGAATCCATGTGAACCCATGTGAAGCCAAGGAACAGACTTCCCTAAAACAGTAAGTAAAGAGCCCATGTAAAACATCTAGGAGAGGCAGTGATGTTAAGATGTTCAGTTACAGACCTGCTTCAGAATAAGCACTTTGAAATAATCACGCTCATGCCCAGCTGTTAGTCACACATTTCTGCTGCCCACTTGCTCCTTAAAGATGGAAGTGTTTTTGACTGAAGACTGCACTGTTGGGGAATTAATTTAATTTGTAAGTGAATAAATTCAAAAGTGCCGTTTCTTGGTCTTGTTCCTGGCTCCTGTTAGTCAATGTGCAGTTCCAGTCCAAAAGCCCCTCCTGAATATTGATTAGCCTTGCATTTTAAGCTGGTAGAATGTAACCCTGTGTACAGAACACCAACTTCTGTTTAAAGGAGTATGAGATAAGGAATAGTTGAAAATGTTCTTGGGATGGTGTTCCATTAATTTGCAAGTCTGTGGAATGGAAGGACAATCCAAGGGACTCTGCATGTAAACTCATGGCTGCTTTGTTGTCTTTGCCAACCAGCTGATTCCATGAGCTTTCATCTTTGGATAAATTTGCAAAGCACCTACTATGCTGCAAACTTCTTGTGATGTGAGCTCTGAATAACATGTGGACAGACCTCATGTTACCTAGATTTCACATAGAGAGTTTTGCTGCTCATTAGAGTTTACTGTTCAGAGACTAAAATTAAGCATCAAAATTAATTACAAAAACCTATCTTCATTTGCTAACTTTTATTCTTATAATTTAGAAGTAGTAATGACTGCCCTATCTGTCAGCATAAAACAATCCTCTGGTATTGTATCAGCAGATGCAAATGACTGTGAAATTCTTCTTCAGCAGTACTATAATAAGAAACTGTGGTGTCATAAAGTGATTACATAACTCATAAATTTGGAGTCTAACTCTGAAGAGGAGACTGTTTTCTCACAATCACGGAAAAATATTCTGTGCATTAAACAGCCACAAAATGGAGAAAATGCTTCGGTTGCTGATTTGAATGTTGTGTGAATTAACCTCTCCGTCTGTACCATGTCCTCAGGGAAATAGTTAGTTATCATTTGTATTTATAATTGCTGTTTGTTGACCCCCAGCCGTGAGCTGGCAACCAAGAAGATTCACCAGCTGCCTGACTAGAAGTCAAGCTTTCACAGGCTTTACATGCAAGTAGAAAAGGAAGGACTTTTCTTAAATGTAAACACAAGATGTGACTGATGATTAAAAAAGAGGTGTAACATAAGGAATCTGGTGACTGAAACATTACAATGAAATTTGATATGCAGAAGATTGCAAATTCTTGGAGATCATTGAAAGAACTACCTTATTTGGTGAGAAATCCCATTTAATTTGCCCTAATAAATTCCAGAAAAGTCTCAGGGCTTCTACAAACGGGAACCTCTGCTTGTACATGTATTTAATATGAGAGTTGTCTGAGAAAAAAACCTCTCGTTTTATAACCCTATCACCACTAGAATATGATCACATGCCAGAAGCAACAATATAACATCAAGCGATGACCACTGTCTGTCTTCCTGTGGTATGAGTTTCTCCACATGTCAGTTCTGAACCTCGTTTCAATGTCTTATCTCTTGTCCTCTGGGCCATGCACTACTGTGAAAAGCTTAATTCTGTCATCTCCCTGACCTTCTCAACACTAATGATGGGCTGCTTTTAGTTCCATTTGTATCACATTGTGTTAAAGGCTGTATTATCAGCTAAAGCAGCAAAGATTATTAGTTATACTGTAGAGATTAAATTAATAGCTCTTTTCTGAGTGCACAGACAATCTATGAATAGATTTATCTTGATACGGAATTTCACTACCACCCAGTATTCAAAAAAGAAATGCAATCTTTAGCAGCTTTTCTTCTTGCCCATTGCTGACTTAGAGTACTGTAGGAATGCATATGTCAGAGGCTCTTATTTTCTTTGACCTGAGTAGAAGCAGTTTCAGATGTACAAAAATAAACCTAAAAACATAATTTTTCTTTGCTTTGTACTTGGGTTGAAAGCATCAGCTAGTCCTGTTTATCATATGAAACAGAAAACAGTGTTCCCTTTCCTGAACAGTTATTTTTATTGACCATGGAACACAGAAATTTAGAGTATCTATGTGGTGTAATGCATTACCATGTGATGTAATTTATATGGATACAGAAAGTTGGTATGATTGTTATACTAGGGCTTTTTTGTATCAGTAAGAGAAAATGACAGGTTGCCACTGAAGAACTTGCACTATGTTTTGTAGTTATCTTCAAATCACCAGGAGTGGGCCAGAGTCCCATAACAAGATTATGCTCAATTTAAGAACTCCCATGAGTAAATAAGGAGTGAGTCAGGCGATTGTCAATCACAAGTTGAGTTATTTTTTTTTTAAGGGGAGCTTTCTTCCGAGGATTTTTAAAACAGCCTTCCGACATAACTTTTCTTCAATTCACTTTTTAGAAACTTGTTTTTTTTGAAGTAAAATTCTGAAGTATAAAGTTCATATATATCAAAGGCAAAAGACAGTACCATATCATCCTGGGTTTAGTTTGAAAAGAAAGCATATGTATGTTTGGTTAGAATACAGGTGTAACAGAGAATGTGCTGGAACTTGTGCATCCAGAGTTAAATTTAAAAGGATGCCAACAAGCTATCAGGTCTGCCACTGGTAACAGCAATTATGTTGTACTTCTTACATTCTAGGTAGCATTAATATTTAAATGTATAAACCTTTCCATAATACTCTTAAATTTACGATACAGAACTTTGATGCAAAAACTGAAGGCAATTATTCTGTGGTGTCAGTAGCCCATTTGTCTCTTTCAGAGATCCATGAAGTTGTCTGTTGATTGTTGTGCCTAGAAATTAATTTTTGGTTACCTGATTTTCTTAACACAAACAGACCACCAACTGCAATTCAAAGTCATTCTTTTGGGAAATGTATCTGCTTTCTGCAGATCTTGTGCATTGTACCCAGGAGCTCATTTTTCCTCTCAGCCACTCGGTGGCACTAGGCTTCTTCGGAACGATGAACGCTGCTGTTAAAATGTGCCTGGGCTTCGGAGTAGAAGGCTGCTCGATTTCTTGTGTCATATGATAAGCTAAACCTTTTGATTAAAACATGGTTTATGTTTTCCTTATTTTATACAAATAGCCAGATAGTCAGATAATATTTGGAGAGCATTTAGGAGCAGCATGCCACTGCAATGTAGAAAACCGTGTTGAGGCATTGGGAAGAGAGCAAGCAGGGTTCTCTTGATTTTTTGGCAGGTGAGGCCCATGGCAAGGAAGCCTCTTTGAGCTTTTTAGTTCTGATGATGCCACTGTCATAGCCAGGGAGCTGTAACCCTGCAGTGCTAAGAAACTGGCAGTGCTTTGTCCTTGGAGTTGGGAAGGATATGAGATCTCTCAGGAGCAAAGAATCTTGACAGATAAAATACCATGGCAAGTGGAATCCTTACGCTGAAGCTCGGCAAGGTCACGTGCCAAACTTCAACTGTAGAGTTCTGTGGTGTCGCCTACGGGGAAGAGATGCCTAAAGGCACTGAGTAGCTGGCAGGTTAAGGAGTTCTCTTGTGATGTGAAGGAATGCTTTGAGTGAGGTGATGGACAGGCCAGCTCAGCATGCTTTTACTCTGCTTTTGTAAGCATCAACTGGCTGTAAAAGAAATTCGCAGTTTTTCGAGTAGCAGAGTGAGATTATCAATTGTTCAGAGCTGTTGCTTAGTAGCAATGCAGGTACTGTACGGAGGGGAAAATAAAATCCTACTGTATTGAGGCATAACAGAGTTTAGACTTGGTTTCCTTTCTACTATGCTTTGTCTCAAGACATTTCAGAAAAGAATGATTTAGTAATAGACACTGTACACAAATGAAAAAGCTAAATTTCATGCAATATTGACATCATGCAAAAAAAGATACTATGTGAATTTTCTTTTTTAAATATTGCACTAAATCATGGGGTTTTTGCTTTGCTTTGGTTTTTTAAGTATATAAACACTGCATAGAGATACTGATTAAAAGACACCTTTGTCATTCTGCACAGGCATAGGATGCTGCAACTGAAAGAAGCCATTATGGCCAAGGCAATTACAGCTCTCAATTTTCCACCTGGCTTTTGATTGTAGCAGATGCAGTGCTTGAATCTTACTCTTCCATGTATCTGCTGTAGCTAAGCTTCTGCATTTTGCCTTTAAGACTGTGACTTTGCAATTTAGTGAATGTTGGTAAAGAGGTTCAAAGTTTCCCAGGGAAAGGATGAAAAAATTTTGTGCTTAGACAATTGGCCGGCATCAACCTTATTCTCTACGCAAGTAGGCTAATAAGTTGTCTTTTGTAAAAGTTCATGTACTCTTCCACTGTAGACCTGGGAATAATAGTACTGCATAGTACTGAACTCCAGAACAGTCTTTATATGTGCTGGCTTTTTCACAATGATTGTGTTTGCTTTATGACTTCAGTAAGTGGAAAGAAAACAAAACCTCATTTTTGGTTAATCCAGTCTCTACATACGGAATTAAGGCTGCAGAAAGTATGGGCTTTGATATTTGATCAGATTTTTTTGCTCAGCACATTCAGTAGTATCTAGTCTTTATGCAGCTTCTGCTGCCTGTTTCTGGAACCTCTTTACCTCTGTACTTTTATTTTATGCTAAAAGCGACAGCAGCTAGGAGAAAGAGCATACGTCCAGAAAAGCATCTTAAAAATAGTATACTGACCAAGAAGCAACATGCCCCTTTGTTTTGGATGTGTGAAGATGTCTGTTAATCTTTGTAAAAAGTGATATTGGAAACTGTTGACTGACGTGAGGTTAGAACCTGGTTGAGAATAAGTAGTTTTAACATCAGTAATATTGGTATACTGCAAGTACTCTAGAAGTAAGATATTCAGAAGTATAGTAGGAGTACTTCCTCAGTCTTGTAAACATTTGAAAATAACATCAGTCTGCCAAGTCTAAGACAGCAAATATTTGCTGTTTAATACTTCAGCTTATTCTCTAAGTCCTGACTATATAGACATGGAAGACTGGTCTCACTTAAGAGACTAAGTTCTTTTTAGTATAAATTTGAAAATTGTTATATGTCGGAATCTGGGGGTGTTCTGGTGGGGTGCTATACCCTCCCGACCCGACTTCAACAGAAAGTTGCTCGGCAGCCACTGCATTCACACAGACACACACACACGCTCCGGATCGCTTCCCGACAGGTCGACGGCAAGGAGGCAGGAAGGGTCTTTGTGTGGAATTTGCACAGCAGAGATTTATTTCAGCTCTACCTTGGAAGCACACCAGGGACAAAGACGTCGGGGAATGGAGAAGTCCCAGCCTATATACAGGGGCGGGGAAAGCATCAGGGGCAGGGGCGGTGCATAGGCGGGATTAGGGTACAGGAGCCAATGGGAGAATCTGCATGAGTGGCAGGGAACAAGGTCCAATGGGAGAGTGGGGAAGGGAGAATTTTCTAGGGAACAGATAAGGTATAAAGGGGCAGGGAGGCCAACTGGGGAAGCAGAACTGGGATACATTTGTGTGATGAAACAGCATCCTAGGAAAAGTCTTTTTAGTTCCCCTAACCTGGAGAGGATTTTTACCCCTTGCATTATGGGCCACTAGCCCCCATGGTTATATTCCAAATAAGATTTTTGTGGCAGGTATTCTCTAGATCTAGAGTTTATTGTGATGGGCCTACTGAAGTTTAGTCCATGAGGATTCATCTTTTTCATGTTATGGGATAAAAACTTGACTTCAGCACTGAGCAAGTCTGGGTTTTTGTGGTGTTGCCTGCTTAGTGTGGGAATGAAACAGAAACTGTTATCTGAACCTATAAGTTCCACTATCCCATTCAAAACTGAAGACTGTGTTTTACTTAATTCTTAAAGAAAATCATAACCTACCTTTGATCCTCTTTAAATCTAGACTATTGACCAAGAGGCTATCTTTTTTTAGGCTTCTTAACAATTTGCCTTGAGTACCTAGCTGTTAACAAATAATGAGAGCATTGATTCGCTGAAAGGAAAAAAAACCCAAAGTGGAGCACATTAGACTATTAAATTAAAAATTTATTCCAATTAGTACTGGGGGGACTACTTTCTAGCATACTAAATTAGGCAGTTGGGAATTAATGGCAAGTGAAAATCATTATAATGACAGGCTTTTTTGGTCAGGATTTGAGAAAGTTTCTGACAGTGTCATCATGACCTCAAAGAGTTTAAATTGCTCTCTATACTGAAGCTGCATAGATGTTGATTAGTGAGAAAGGTCTTTGGAGTACTTCCTAGCGGAGCTGAGCCTTTTCTGACTGTCTGAGGTCTAACTTGTCGGTGTAGTAAGCCACCCATCTCTGTTCAAACACCAGACTTGTCACATGCTCAGGATGAAGAATTCTGTGCCTTCATATATGATATTTAATGGCAAACCAGAGAGCCTTAAACAACTAAGTTGCTGATTCTGTGACTGCATTTTTTCACTCATTGTCCTTCTAAACCAAAAATTTGCTATTTCTTTGCTGTTCTTTATTATATGCACATTATTTCTGTAAAATTTATAGGAAGAGCAGGAATTGTTAAAGAAACATGGCAGATACCATTTAAAAGCAAAGCCACACAGTGAGTGGAATAAATGGAAACAGAATTGAGAGTAAAAGACCTGTAAGCAGAGTGAAAAACAAGTTTTGTGCTTTGCTTTGTGATTAATCCTATACCTAATGTTTTAGAATGTTGTTTTCTTCTGAACATCCAGACACTGATCCAGTCTCTACAATACTTCTATGACATTTGGACCCCATATGCATGTATACATAACATGTGTTTTATGTAACATTATTATTTGAGTGTTCGCTGGTTGGAATGTATCAGCAACTACATTTTCTCAATCTGATAAGCCTGACATCGGTCCAATTTTTAAGCTGCTATACTGACTCAAATTACTCAAGGATTGGATGTCCTGCCAGCAAGTAACAGTGTGTGATGCAATTAACATGACTAAGGGTTATGTTGTACTGAAAATGAACTGTGGGTTCATTGCCTTACAAAGGGAATCATCTTCAGCTTCTTCTTTAAGCTCTGAAGCAGTGATAAAACTAGGGCTGTTGTTGGGGTGGGCTGGACAGACGGGGTGCCCAAAAGCTTCAAGCTAGCCTAATTATCTTCCCAGGCCTTAGTTCAAGGAGTGTTATACCTCTCCAAGAGTGTTGTGTTCTCAGGTTTTTCCACTTTGCTCTGGCAAGGAGATCACCCTCTTAATAGCACACTGACTTCAACAACTTATAATTTTTTGGAGAGGCAAGTGCTGTGACACAGCCAGATTCTGTTGGTTATCCCTAGTTGGGGTTTGCGAGGTGAGTGGCAGCTTTGGTGCAGGTTTGGTCATCTCTGAATTCAGACATAAAAGCCGGATGAACTCTGATACCTGTATAGTGTTCTGCTCTTCAGCTGGACATGCCTGGCATGCCAAATTTTCCTGTTCAGGTGAAGCAGCTGTGTAAATCATGGGAAAGAATTGGACACTGTTTCGTAGATATTAATGCTGTTCTTCCATTCTGTGGTGTAGAGCCAAATACTTGTTAGAAGACCATGCACATGTGGATACTGAAAGAGATAGGTGTCTTAGGCATCAAAGTACGGGGGAAGGAGCAAAGCTAGTAAAATATATGCATTGCAGGATTTCCAGCAAGTGGTTGTGGTTTCTGTCTCTGTGAGATTTCGATAACTCTCCAAGATGGGATGTTGCATTTTGTATTGCTGCTGTTAGTCAAAGCTTGTAACAGTTTGCCTCGCTTCAAGTTCCCAATTCACTGCCCATTCAACTGTGATAATAATAAAAAAAAATCTTTCTTCTGGACCAGCAATTGCAGTAATTGACATTACACTTCTTCTTCCAATAAAAAAAGAAAAAATCAAAACAAAAACCAAACCAAAGAAAGTGGAGAAAAGTATGCAGTAGTGGAAAAATGCCATTTGAGAAGAAGAATTTCTCAAAGAAATAATAATAAACCGCTGTTTACCAGAGCAGCTGTAGGCCAATGTTTCCATGGAAACAGAAAGAATTCAAATAATATTAGCCATAGCATATCTAATATATATTGCATTAATGACACTATACCAAAGGGTCACTTGTGGTTTTGTTTACAGGGCTCACTTTTCAGTGATTTATCACCAATATCAGAGGCTAGAATTTAAAATTAGTAATGGAAGGTTCAGCCTTAATTGGCTTATAATAATACTGGGAAGGAAAAAATATTTATTTAATCATATGTCTAGAAGAGTTTTGAGTTTTTGATATGCAGAAAGTTCTTAGTCTTTTCTTAGAAACAAAATCATGCTCAAGCCGTAAAACAGATTATCCTCATTTGGCATCCAAAAGTGCTGACTCCAACAGTATAGATGATAGAACTAGAACATTCTTTTATTTGCAAGAAAAATCAATCAGTTCTTGAGCTTGGTATGTACCTGTTTGGGGAAAGAGATTTGAATTCAGCTGTGTCTGCCAGATGAATGTGGCTGGTGCTGGATTGTGGCAATATGTGAATTGTTCTGATGTAGTTTGTCAGAACAATGATATTCTTTAAATAAGAGTTTGACATAGGAGTGGTAGGGGTTTATCATGACTATAAATACTGAGGTTCTCCCTCTTGTATCCCCTGATTGTAAATTTTTCTCTTTTTGGCACCCAGGTCCTTATTAGTTCTATGGTCATAATCTTTTTTTTTTCCTCTCTGTACCACTGGCTGAAAAAAAGGCAAAAATAGAATTGAAGATTCCTTACGTGTCGTAAAGCAGATTTTGACCCTTTAAATGTTGGCTGAAGCATTGACTTGGTTGCTTTCAGGACACAGACAAAGTTTCAAGTGACAGAAGGTTGAGATGTAAGTTATGTTTTTAATTTGAGTGATTTTGGAAAAAAAAAATAACTGACAGATCCACGTGTTGAATAACCTCTTGGACACTGTTTAGATGTACTCACATCTGTAAGATATATACAAATAAGCTTCACAGAGTGGTCTAAATTATATCCTATAGAAATGCAGGATAGAGATACTCAAGGAGCTTTTTCTGTGTTTGGCAGAAAAATCTGGCACGAGTGTAGAAAACTTTCCCAAAGCTGTGTTCTGATAATGACTGCACTAGAATGCTTGCATAACGCTTTGCCTATTACAAAACCTGTAAAAACATTAACTAATCCACAAAGCAGATTACATGTTGCAGATGTATCCCTCTGCTGGGAGGAAAGCATATGTGTATGTGAGTGAGGAGGAAAAGAAATCTATTAAAGGAGGCTTTTTTTTTGTCCTTTTAAGCTTCATTGCATTTCTTTGACTGTATTTTCATACTTTCTTAAGAGTGGGGTTTTTTTTCTAGGATTCTGTTAAGGAAATTGCAGATTGATGTATGAAAAATGCATACACCTTTTTGAACATGGAAAATCCCATTGTCTTGATTCTGTTTACAACCAAAGTGAATCTCAACACTCTTATTTGAAAGAGTGGTGACCATTCCGCAAAGCACCTCTCTGTCTGAAATTACAGTTTTTTCCCTTTTTTTCCACAGATACAGTTCTCAGGCTTTCTGCTGCACAGAAGCTTTGGCATGTATTCAGCGTGGCTCTTACTTTGATATTCTTGACAAATTGTGAATTCAGGTTTAGGTGACTGCTGTCTTCTATCAGGTTCGTCAAGAGCTGATCCTTATCTAGGGCTGACTTGAACATGGATTTAGAATGCTATGATGCTTAAAATTGCTTAAAATTGCTTAAAACTAGAACTTAACTTCGGAGGCCACCTGTTGCATCCCAGCTGCCTTCAGAGCTGTTTATCTGTGCCTGCGTGTTGCAAGTGGGTGTGCACATACCTGTATATAAGTGTGTGAATTAAAGGTGGCTGCTGAGTTAAAAATGGGATTGTTTAGGAGATGAGAAACAAGGCAAATCTTGCTGGGATGTGGGTGCTGGTGATGGCAGTGGTCCTTGCCATCACCCTCACTGGGTCTGCGGAGGCCAGGCTCTGCTCTCTCAGGTGTTGGAAACCGGATCCAAAATGTGCTGGTTCTTCCTTCCTCATCTTTTCTCACTTGTCCTTGATGGTTTTGTCTTTATCAGGCTCCTCCCCAGAAGGACAGGGAAGGGGACCTTATCTCCCTCTCCTATAGGTCATCTAATTTTTGGAATGAGGACTAGTTCTGAGTCCATCACTTGCCTTTCCTGCCTTTTACCACCTTTGTTATCATCTTTCTGAGGTATTTTGTGTGTTTTCCTATACATGGTTTGTGCAAATATGGCACTGTTCTCTGAGTCTTTGGAACATCATGTTATTCATATTGCTGTGCTTAGCAGTGTTACAAAATACTTTTGCGTTGTTACCAGTTACATTATTGGGGGCATTTCTGTGCTACAAAAGCACTGACTGTTGCCCCTCCATTTTTGACTGACACTGTGGCAGGACAGGAGCATGGGCAGGTCCTATCCTGCCACCAGCAGTGCTTGGGCTTGGCTGTATTCTCCTTGTGTAGCTCCAGGGAGCAGGCCAGATCTGTGGCACGATGAGCCCTGTGTGAGTGCCAACTTGAGACCTGTTGGGAGAGTCCATTAATTATAATCACTCAGGCAAGAGGAGCATCATTGCAGACATTGATTTAATGCACAGAGAGAATCGAAAGGGCAGGAACAACAATCAGATGGAAAGTACTGCTCTTCCTTTACACGGCCGAAAGAATGCGCGCAGAAAATATTTTGAAGAATACTGTGATGGATCTGAGCTCTGTAGTTAGACTGATCCTTCCACTGCTCGTTTTCTGTCTTTGATTCTTAAGGGCACGTTAATTTATTATATAACTGGATTTTCCCATGTTAGCTACAGAAACTGTTCTTACCAAACATTGCGACATTTATTTTTTCTTTTCTGAAGTCTTCAATTTATTCGTGTAGCAAATGATAGGCTTTTTGGGTGGTGCTGTTCAGAAAAAAAGAACTGTTTTAAGCTGCTCTTGGTATATGAAAGTAATCCATAAGCTTTACACTTGATGCAAAGATTTTTACGCTGTTGGCAGGGATTCTATGTTTTTAAAAGTTTTTCTGTTTGCTGAATTTCATGTACTTTCATTTTCCCTTTGAAGTGTTTGGGAGAGAGCAGAAGGGGAAATACTTCATTATGTCCATGAATTATTCAGGTACAGTTCTAGCAGCTAACATTACTTTAAATAGCTCAAGGTCTTTCTTTTTCCTTGAGTATGTCTCAGTTTTCATTCTTATGCTGATTGTATGCCGTGTTCCTTTGTTGAGTACGATTTTGATGAAGTACTATCCTTTGGCAATCTTTAGAAATCACTTCTGTCTTGAAATAAGTATTTAATTCTGTTCTTCTCCAGCATCAGATATTCAGTGACCCTCAGTAGATACAGGTGAATTGTCATACCTGTGACTTTACGAAAAATTGAATTATTCTCCCTAGATTGTGTTTTCTATATACTCTTGCAAAAGCATTGATCTCAAATAGCCTCCCACATATATTTCTACAGTGAAGGAAAAAAGGAATCTTTAATATTAAAGATTAACATACTGTTATACTCTGAGAGGAATTTTATAAAGCACGTTTAGTACATCATTTCAGTGGGGAGGCATGAACGTTCAATCCTTACATTTTGGAAATGTCCTTCCATCTCCCACCAATAACATATGAAAATCTGTATTTAGAAAATAGTTAAGAACAATAACACAGAGGAAGACAATTAGAAAGATGTGTAGAGGCCAACATGAGAGAACAGGAAAGCAAAACAGAACCCGAAGTGAGTTTAAAATAATGTTCTTGTAGTTCTAAAAGTATCTTTGAAAATCTAGTGATAGCTGCATGATCACTTAGGCAAATAAGACCATTGCTATTATTTTGAGAGGGAGAAAAGCGTTAAAAAATTATTCCGCTGAGGTTTAGGGCTTACCTGATATAGTCTGAAGAGGCAGTGGGGCACAATTACAGACAGTTGAGCAGAAATGTGTCTGTGTGTGTGTGTGTGTGTACAAGACTCAGGTTTCTAAGAGGGATGCCCATGACCAAAGCTCAACTGCTCAGTTTAAATTGCAGCACCAGTGAGAATTTTGCAAGACAAGCATCAGAGGAAGTGCAGTGACAAAACAGTGTCAAACAGTGCAAAGCTTGACCAAAAGATCCATTAAAGATTGAAATGTAGTCAATATGTTCGTGTTCATGACAGTAAGGTTATAGCAATGTATTTATAACCAGAGTTAACTTCCGTATACTTTCTTCAGCCATGGACGTGTCCGAGAGAAATGTTTTTGAACTGAATTACTGCAAACATGCCGATGCTTCAGTCTTGTAGCTTAAGTTGCTTACTGGATGTCAGGTTCTCAAAGGCCTTGAAAATCTCTGAGCAAATAGTCAAGATTTTGTTGCAGTATTTCAATACAGCAATGAAACAGAAATCTCAGTCTGTGTAAAAGAACTTGGAAATACACCGAAAAATGCAAAGCACCAGAAGTAAGAGAGAGTTCCCATGTGTTCACAGGATTTATATATATAAATCTCGAGAAGTGCTGTTGATCTAAATAACTGTCCATCAAGTTCAGGTTCAAACCACCACACAGTGGTAGGCCACCAAGTCAAAGGTGGAAAGGATGGTTGGCAAACTGAGTTTATTAGTTTTTAAACTGGTTGCAGGCTGTGTTGACCAGGAAAAACTGAGACATGTGGGCGAATGACTGACTAAGTGTGTTCACATGCTCTTCTCACAGGTTATGATCAACTTCCAGATTGACTAGAATAAAAAAGCACCATTATGTTAATTTTGAGTCTGTTATAAAGGCAAAATGGTGGTAGAACTCAAGCAGACACTGGAAGTAGGAAGTATGTCTTAAGGCTTCTGAGGGGCTATTACAGAGTCAATAAAGAGGTTTTTGCTGCAAGTTTGTGCCTTAACTAAATGGTTTGCCTACTAAAATAAATAAAAGGTATGCCACCCTAAATAGACAACAAATGGTTCCTTGAGACCTTGATGGAAGATTTAATTTCTTTTTCTTTGTGTGGCAAAACCTTGAAACTATTCACTTGGAATGCCCTTTAGGGCTCGATCTCTCTCTTATTTTATTTCTTTAATATTTAATTGTGTTATTCTTCAAAGACTGCTGCAGCAGTGGTGAGGGGAAGAATGGGCAAAGGGTCAAGAGATATTAAATTTTAAAGGAAATTACAATTTTTGCTAATTGTCATAGCAACAAAGGAATAATGAATCCTGGTGAGGAAGTAGAGGGGTGGAGGACGTTGGTGTGTACTTGCAGCAGTACCACTGAGCTGTTCTGTGACATTAGGCAGGTCATTCTGAGAGCTTGGCTCTCTGATTTTCTAATTACATATTTTCAGAAAATATTACTTAGTTAGAACAGCCTTGGGAATCTAACTAATGCTCTCTGCTTGGGTGGGCTTTTAGGCGTTCGTGGATTGGTTTGGTTTGTGTCCATGGAAGAACTCTGCCCACAGGTGGGCGATCAGAGCAGGGAATCAGCTGGACTGCCAGCATTGACATGGCAGTGGAGCAGCCCTGTCAAGCCCTTGTTCTTGCCATGATGGACAGTAGCTGCTTGTTTGGTCCCAGTCCTGTGGTTTGTCCCTTTATAAAGAACAAATGAACTCCTGGGAACAGAGGGGGACTATTTCCCTGGAGGAGGTATTTACAAGAAGAATAAACTCAGGGGGGCTATTCTTTGTCACTTTAGCTTGCCAGCTGTTGAAGAGGCTGTAGAAAAGGCAAGGCAAAGGAGTCTCCGTTGCTTTGGGAGGGCAGCTGGGAGTCCTCAGCTCAGGTGGATGAGAAGAGGTGTTGCTGTGTGGAGCAGGATGTACATCAGCCTTGCAGAACAGAGAGGACAGATGGAGCAAGGTTTGCTTCCACTCGGAGCGTTATGGGAAGTGAAGATCTTCCTGAAAGGCAGTAATAAGCAGGAGGGAAGTTGAATACAAACTTTTTTCTTTTGGTCCCTCTTACACGGTTCTTCAACTCTTCAGTTTAGAAAATCGTGTTGCTGTTTGTGCTTGTTAATTCCAAATCAAATGGAATTTGTTTCTTGATGAAGGCTGTGAGTCACTGTGTTTTTGCAGGCAATCTCCCAGGATTTCAGACCACACATAAATTACTGCACAAGATGTAGGAGATGCTCAATTAGCATGAATTCATTGCTCCTTGCTAGTATAGCTTATCAAAGGATGCTCAGCATTAATACCAATGGATTCAATTGGTCGACTGTAATATAGACAATAATTTTAAGCTAAAGAACAAACCTGTGTACTCCAACCTTTTTACGTTTTGCCTCTATTGGCATGAAAAGCTTTTAGCTGTTGCTTAAAAATTGCAGGGATTGTCCTTCTGGATGTTTTCACCAAATTTTTTTGTTACATTGATAAAACAATATATAAAAAAGTATGTTGTACATTCTCTGAGTTTAATATACCATTTGATTAAGCCTGAGTGCATGATAGCATCTAAATTTAAAAAGGGAGCAAAAACCACAGTAACAGCATTAGCAGTGGGTTCTGTATCTCATAAGAGGTTTCTTGTGCTGATGGTAAGTCAGGGAAAGAATACAAGAAAAAGTCCTTGTGTTGCCTTTGTGTTGTTTGTGAAAGAGTAGAAAACAGAGTTTGAGGAAATACTTACTCCAAAGGGTTGAATAGGTGCAACTGGTGATTAGGAATAAGAGGTGACATCTACTGTGGTGGGAAAATACTTAAAAGATTTAGAAGGCACCTAAAAAAATACGGTTGGAACTGAAGTCAAGAAGGGCTTTTACTGGTTTAATGTATGCTACTGTCATATTTCTCTACGTTCTGTACAGCAGATTGCTATGCAGAGATCTCCCAGACAGCTCAGTGCTTTGGGACAATAACCTGGCCTCTTTCATACCGGTTTGTTATGTTACATTAGTTACGTTAGTGTTGGAAGCATGTGCAGTGCATAGGATGCCAGCATCCATCCCATGCAGTCTCTAATGAATTATTTGCCTGTGGATGGACTGAAGAATTGAGCCCTGCAATATTGCCTGTTGGTTAGCAAACAAAATGCTGAGGCAGCTGGAGAAGGCATTGTATTAGCTTTGATTAGGTGTTGGTGACTGTGGAGAAAATCACTGTATTACCAGGTCAAAAGAAATGACCCTAGAATAAAATACACATTGGAAGAAAACGGAAAATTACTATCCCTGTGTGTAAACCTGCCTTATCTGTCTGTGGTTAAGACTTGGCGAACAAAATTAATCACCAAATGGTAATGGGGGCCTAAGCAGCTACACTTCAGAGTCAGATTTCTTCTCTATGTAAGCCTTTGCCACCCACATAAATACTTAAAAATTCACGAGTTGATAATTCATGCCTGAATTTCCTGTTTATGCTAAATTTGTGTCTCTTTATCCTTTGGATAAATAGAACAGTAAATCTCTCTTCAAAGTGTATTGGTAAGGGCAGGCAGTGCTTAGAATTTCAAAATTTAATAAAAAACATGTGCTGATACTTTTATGTTGTGCTAAAAATAAAATTTTTATTCTTCATAAAAAGTTATGATTAAACTTGCAAAGACACAAACCCATCACTGAACAGTAAAAAAAAAGTCAGGTAGATGGTATTACTTGTACTTCTGGGGTTTTTTTGTTAAATATTTGAGATCCTCTAGGAAGAGAACAGTGACAAACACATTTCAGCTTGGACAGTTGTTTCATACCATTTCTCACTAGTCTCATGTTAGCAGAAAAATTTTCTGTAGCTCCTGCTTAAACATGTTTTCCAGATCTGATTGGAAATTATTTTGTGCAGAGCAATTTGGCTAAAACATCTGTCTAAATGCTTCTTTTTCTTTCTTTTTTTTTTTTCTTTTTTTATCTATACTAGGATGTTTTGAATAACTTGGGTTCCTGTGAGTTGGATGAAGATGACTTAATGCTTGACTTGGAGTTCCTGGAAGAGCAACATCACCATCGTTCTGGTAAGTCAGATAAATGCTGTCTGTCTTCCGTGAAGTATTGTTATTCTAGAAATAGAAGGTAAATATGTTCAGTACAATTACTTGGAAATAAAAAGAAGTAATTTTCTTGGAAGGGGAAGAGTGGTATTCATTTCTTAGTGTTATTTCTAAATGTGTTTGTAATTAATCAAAAAAATGCTCTTTACACAGCACTTGGACTTCATATGGTCGGTTATGAAATGGAAGTGATTTTTACAGCTACAGAATTTCAGTACCAAGGGCAGACCCATCTGTTTTTCTAAATACTTAAAATGACTGCTGCCTACCCCAGGCGCTTAACAAAAATAGCATTGCTGGGGTAATTGTGATCACATTTTGTGTGTGCCAGAATAATATTCTTCAAATAAAGGTTTGGCTTGAAACATGAGTGTAACTTGATCGTTTCTCTCATGGTTGGTTAAAGCCCTCTTGCACTGTCTTGATTAATAGCAATAAACTATTGCTATATACTGTGTTTACTACCATTTTATAATAGGATTATGCAAGGTAAGTTGGGGGACCTGCAGTGAGGAATGCTGTATTTCCTTTGGCTGGGATGTGAGACAGCAGGCCTCATCTGTGAATAGGAGAAGTCCTGCTAACTCAGCAGGGTTTGGAGAGTCTTCAAACCTGTGTGAGATTTGTGCCTGATCCCAGGTAGAGTTCTGAGTTTGTAGTGTGTTGTGATGCTCTGTTCTGACAGTGCCGTGTGTTTCAGCACAAGTAATTCTCACGTTCTCTTCTACCTGCTGTTCCCTGATCCCAGTTTCTCCATTCACCCACCATAGTGTGCATTCCTGCAGACTCATGTGGAAGTGGGGTTTTTGAGACATGTGCTGGCTGGTGTGGACCATCCTCAGTTCTGGTCACTTCTTTGATGCAAATTTAGCAGTGGTTACAGATAAACTGCTTGAATTATGATCCTGTTTGATATTTTCTGTGTATGATTATTCTGTGAACATATCTGAATTATCTCTATGATAATTCTGTTTAACCATTGTACTGTGCTTTTTAAACCCGTTTGCATACCTGCTTATAGGATGAAACATCTGTTCTGTTTCTTTTGGTAGAGAGTATGGAGTATTGCAGCAGTGATATGTGCACGATCATAGTTTTCTAAATTATTGGGAGCTGGGATGCAACAAATGAACTGCACAGAAAAGGCCCTTTCTAACCTGTACTGAATAATGCTGTTAACTGGTTACAGAAAGTGAAATGATGGGTAAAGAAATGTGATTTCAAAAAGCTTAAAAAACAAACATTACATTTTATAAGATAAAATCATACGGGTTTTAGACTTATTTGTTCCCTGGACCTGTTGGAAACAAATTAACCGGCAGAACCGTTTTCTGCAAATAAACTTCCCTTACATGTTGTGCTTGGCTTGACCTTTGTTTTCCTTCTTTTTTTACAAAGCACTGAATTAACAGTGAAAGAAAAGTTATGTCCAGTGTATGATTACAAAGATTTGTAGCAGCTTCTAGAACAGCTAAGATAATAATGTCTGAACGACATACTTGATAGAGAAGTAATTAAGATGAAGATGTGATATGGCACATAATCTTCCTGCTCTTGGCTCATTATCCACAGCAAATGAGATGCTTTTAAAACAGAGATCTACACCGTCCTTTGAAGAATGGTGGCCATTTCTATTCTGGGCACTAACGTAGGGACACACATTGCAGTATGCACATTGTCTTTTAACACAAATGTGTTTATTTTAGTAATATTTGCTCTTTGATTTTATTTGTTTGGTGGTGAATCTAGCTGCAAAAAATTTAGGATTTCCCTAGCTGTCACTGTTGTTTTTAAGTCAGTCAGTTGGAAGAAAGATTTGGAAGGATAGAGCCACAGTATGAGTTGACTCAATTTCACTGAATAAAGCTGATGTCTTTATATTGCATTAGGATGTGACACAAAATGGCTAGTGTGGTTGTAAGTCGTCATCTTAATTTGCGTTAAGGCATGTTATATGATATCAATATATCATATTATATATATAACGTATTACCTCATATATATGAGATAATATGCTTGATTTTTAGTGATTTAGCATTTGAATACCAGTGAAGTGCATAAAAGCCTTGAACTAGATACTGACATCGAAACACTTTTAACAAATTGCTTTTCTGATTACTCTGTTAAGTTGTGGCCGACTTCCAGGATTTAAGACTTCACCAAAAATTATTTTTAGTAATTCCAAGTCAATCCACTCTCTGTTTTCACTTCTGGGCTTGCTTGTTTTCTTCCAAGCAGCATCTCTATTCATACCTAAATAGCATTCTTCTAAACTTCTTCATTTAAATTATATTATCAAATACTTTTGATGCAATTTTTTCTATGGGCATTAGAATACAGAAGTGATCAAGTGATCATGTTGAAGACGTGCAGTTAATTTAATGCAGAGCTTTGCACTTTTATGAATGCATCAGACTGAAAATGATCATATATCTGGGCATGTATGTCTAAGCTCTTTCAGGTAATTGGGAGGCAATGTATGTTTTTTAAAGATCTCTAGTCCTGCCCACTTCAGAAACAAGAAGACAACAGATTGCACATGGAGGATGAGCCGGTATTGTTAGCGTAGAATATATTTTTCTAATGGAATTTGACTAAAACCGAAGGACTGCTTAATTCTTGGAGTATATGACTGGCGTGAAGAGTAGATGATTTTCTGTAATTTTTGCCAGTAGCGGGTTTGTTGAACTCTTTGGAAAGGCTTCTTTAAAACGGTGGGCTTGAGGGTTTGCCTATGGCTCGCTTCAATAAAATTCATTCAAGACAATTGCAGATGTACAGATTTGTGAGGCTCCTTTTCCCTGTGGCTATGTGCTGTCTATCCTGTATAAGATTCAGCCCTGTATTATGTCAGCGTTACATATTTAAGCCATTTATTGCACTATTTTTTTACCTTCCTAACAAGTTCCTCATGTATCTCTGATACTTGCAAGGGATCTGTGTATCTGATGTTCACACGTGTGTCGTGCTGAAGTCAACTGAGAGTTAATGCACGTGTTCTTAGTCTGTTATCAAAATAAAGGTGTTCATGAGTATAAAAATATTACAAAATGCTTCTTTTTAAATGGAGACATTAAAATTATGCTCTTCTGGAAGTCAAAGGTATTAGCAGAACTGTGACTGTTTGTAGTACAGTAAAAATCCTGTTGATATTCTACATACTGATGCTGATTATAGCAATTATTTGGTTAAGGGCATCAGTCCTATAGCCTTATTGCCATTCACTTATGCCCCACTTGGCTCTTGATAAAAAATCCTGTGGGGGATTACTGTGGGGGTAAATGTTCCAAGAGAAGCTCTGTTCAGTATTTTAACAAATAGATTGAAATATGAATTGGAAAATTACTCAGTTCTTTCTTCAGTTGTTACAGAGGGATAACTAAGGAATAGCTAAGAATAACTATTCTTAAAGAGGCTATGAAGATTTCTAATGACAAATTACATGAATACAGGGGCTAACATCACATTTCTAACTTAAATATCACAAGCTATTCCTTGGTCAGGATATACTGTATACAGCAAGCTGTGTCATTTAAACTTAGCAGTTCTGAAGAGTACTGCCTCAGTTAAAAAAAACTGTTGATGAGTTGATTAATGGTGTCTTGAGAAATTCTCTTAGATGCCATTAGGAGCTCCAGGTTTTTAGAGATTTGTTAGTTAGGATGTGATTTACAATAGTTTCTGCTTTTAGCTGCTGTGGTTGTAAAGAACAGTGTTTGTTAGTGTGAGGATATGTCTACGACTTTGTACTGAAGCTGACAATATAATAGTAATTTAACAAAGTAATTGTATCATATTGATCTATCATAATTTTAGTGACCATTATGAATAGAAAATTAGATTATATTGGAAAGATTTCTGGAAGAATTGGCTGTTAAGGAGTTTTAAAGAGAAGCTACGAGCCAGCTGGCAGGCAAGGAGATATTGTTCCAGAAAGTGGAATGTGTGTTAATTAAAATATAGAAATGGAAAGGAGAAAGAGACAAAAATTTCTTACCTCTTTCATTGTTTGTGGCAGTTTTTATTTATTTATTTATTACCCCAATTCATTTTTTACTCATATTCTTGTTCTGTCGTCTCAGCTCTTCTCTAATGAGCTGGTCGCCCTTCAGCAGCATCCTCATGAAATGAGGTTCCTGCAAAAAGGTGCTATAAATCCTTATGACTACTAGCAAATTAAAAAATATCCCTAACTTTTTCTCTAATCATACAATAGAATATAAGGAGAACCTGCAAGCCTCAGGCAGATACTTCTGATTTAGATGTAGATGTCTGTGCTTTGCTGGTCTTAGCACGGCTTTAGAAGTCTGGAATTCCCTCATTTCTGACTTTCTCTCCATAAGTGAGTTTACTGCTTTAATTTACTACTTTTGCTTCTGTTTTAAAGGCTGTATTGTTGAGATAAAGAATGTAAGACAGAGACATTTTATTATCCCACCTAAGACAATTGCTTTGAAATTTAATATAATAATATTTATATGGTACTTGGTGAGTGCAGAGCGCTACTGCATGCAAATTCAAAATGTTAATCAGTAGGATTCGCTGGGAGTTTGGCATACTGTTCTTAATCTGGAATGCTTAAAATGAAACATAGTATGACATACATGGTGAGTCTTGAGGGTGCCTTTTTATTAATCTCAGTAAATTAGACTTTTAAAATATGCTGCAGTGTTGATTTCCGGTTGTAAAATAGTGTAGTCAGTGGTTTCTATAGCAGGAAATTATTGCAGGTTTATAGAAAGTGACAGCATTAATTGAACCTCATTCATTTTCCTTTTCCCTCATGAAACATGACATATTTGATTCCAAGTATTGATTAGTCAAATGTATGAGGAACACCTTTATATTCAGTGATACAAGCAGTGGGGAATTTATTCAAGTAATGCCCATTAATGTGCGTGAGTTGTGTGCTTGTGTTGTGCCATAGCGTATTGAAAACCAAATGGTTTTATGTGGTTGGTGTGGTCATTAAATCAGGACTGCAGTAAATAGTAGCCTCTTGTGAAAGTTCACAAAACCACAGCTATCCAAGGGCTTTGGTAATTCCTTAAGTAGTTGCCATTGGTGGGATAAAACAGGTGCCCTGCATCTTCCTACAAAGATGTATGTGTGTAGCTGGGATTTGCAGCCAGTGGTCTGGCTGAAAGTTGGGGGACTGCTCCTGGTGCTGAATATTAAGCATATGCTCCTGTCTCTTCCGCATCAGGCTCCACACTACGCGGTGACTATTCATGGGTGTGATATCGATTAGCTGTGTACCCAGACTGGCCTGTGCATCCATCATGTTGCGGCTGGAATGCTTGCTGAATAGTTTTGAATAATATAGCTGGCTAAAATTTTTAGGAGAGATTTGTCTTCAGCCAGTGCTTTAGCCATTTTGGATTTAATGCCTCAGCCTCAGCTGAAAAGCTGTGACCCAGTGTACACATGAAGCATAGTTACTTCACCCAGCATATTTCAGAAATGAAATAATTTATCTTATTTGCCGGGGGGAAAAAAAAGTGGAAATATGAAATTTTATATGAATATGAAACTTTATAATCCATTGAAATCCATAAAAATATTATTTAGCTCTTAAAAAACTAAACACTTTCTGAGCTGGAACACATTTTGATCAACCCTAAGTTAAGAAGCATTTTAAGTATGTTCTTAACTGTGGTAATACATGTTTTGGTACTTGCTCAAGGTTTATCAATGAAATGACAGGTTACAGCATGGGTTTTGCAGAATGAGGGGAAGGCAGAAAGGTCTTTGAGATAGACACACAACTTAAAAAAACTTAATGTAAATGTCACATTAGGCATTCATTATATCAGAACATGGTATTTTACATCACTACATTAGGTATTAACAGCTTCACCAACAAAAGCACAGTGTACTTGTTTTTTTAGGAAGCAAATGTCTGGCATTTGTATTGTATTTCTTTTAAATCCAGCTAGCCAGCAGATCAATTGCCATCAGTATCCAGCCAAACTAAATTGTTCGTGTAATGACCTGGTGATATTAGTTAGGTAGTTGCTGAGTTATTTTGAATGTGATGAACAAACTGTGTGAAACTTCAGTGGTAAGTTTGGAGTTCCTCCTGTGTCTATTATTTAAATGTACTAATTATTTTTATTAATTTTTTAGTAGACGATAGGAGTGCTGAGCTGTGATGAAACTCCTTTGGTCTTTTGGTGGTTTTTTTTTGACCAGGAGTTTGTCAGTGCAAGGAAAGCAAATTTTTTCAGAGGTTTTACTTTGCTTTTAAATAGATAATAGGAAAAAAAGACTCTAGCTATGCATTTTTATCCAACAGTTTAGAACTAGAGAAGAAATACTTAGGTAATTTGAATGTATTGCTTTGCTCATGAATGTGTTGTTGGTAGCAGATTATGTTTCTGTGTTTACAAACAGTAACCTATTTTGATTTTTAATTGGAACAGGACACTCAGCTCCTTGAGCACTTCTGAAACACTCGTCATTGCCAAATGCCATCGTTTACAGTTGTGTTACAGATGAGGTTGAACTAGAGCAGCATTTCTTTGGATTTCTGCTTGGAATATGTAATAGCAGTTTGGTTTATACTTGCAGGTTTTGAGCAGAATAAAGATTGTGACAGTAAAGTAATAGAGAGCTCTGTGTCTCTGCCAAAGAGTAGGTTTAAAGATTATTTAGCTAACTAGCATCTTGCACTGTCACTACAAATTCTGGATAATAAAGTAATAAAAAAGTAAGCAGTATTAATAATGAACAAAACAAAAAATGATGTGTGACTTCATTAATTACATGACTATACAAATATCCTAACACCAGTTGAAAGGGAAAGTTCATGTTAGTTTTCAGTTTTGCAGGAGAAAAGGTCTTGTTACATAAATGCCTGCGGTTCCTCCCTCAAACTTCCGGTGGTGAAGGGAGAGCAGCATGAGCCAGAACTGTGGCCAGCCTGATTTCACACATACATCTGAATTCCAGCATGGATTTGAAGTATGGAGTGGGGAGTCACATGCCAGTAGCTTCCATATATCTAGAAAAAGTTATAACAGAGGAATTTTTTTATATTTTCGGAATGACCTATTCTACTAAGCTGCACATTTTCCCCTGAAGCATTGTTTAATAAATATTGCACGGTAATGGAATAACTTAAGGTCTCCAGGGAATGAAATAAAACTTGTCATTTTCTAGACTCTTCTAACCGTGATCTACAGTTTCTGAAAGAGTACTGAGCGTGGAGAAAAGGGATTTTTGCAGGGTTTGCAAGTCAAAGTATGTGTGGCAGTATCAAATAAAAAGAGCGTATTTGTGTCAGTAACAAATAACCATTGCGCATTTGTGGCTAGGCCTGCCTTAGGACTCTGGAAGTGTAAATTACTGAGAGTAAGGAGAAGAAGAAATAATGAAGTTACTATTAAATTGGAATGGAAGTAGTTAGAAATCATAGGCTAATACAAGGTTAGTCTTCCAGGATCCTGGAGAACCCTGGTCCATATTCTGGAAAAGAAATACTGGATTGAGAGTCCTGTTTCTGTTCCTTTTTTTATGTAAACAAATGGTGCAATCTTATTTCAAGTCTAATTGAGCAAAACAAAACACAACCTAGAACTGCTACCAATTTAACCTTGTCTTAAATATCTTTTAGTGTATTTTACTTCAAAAGTTGAGTTGTAACCAAACCTAGTTGATGAGCCACAGGAGGCATGTAAGACTAGCTTCTAGCTGCACTTTCCTCAGAATATGTTTAAAACATGTCTGGGATACAGATAATTTGCCTGTGCTCTGTGTTCTCAGTGGATCAAGGAAAATAGTTTCCTGAGCAAACTGGTATTTTTAGCTCTTTGTTTCAGTGTGAAGAGTGGTGAAGGACTGATACATTCAAATGGTGCATGTAGGTTAGATTCCTGTCTGACTGTTACAAATTTTATTAGTGATAGGTACTTGCAAATCCTACTCAGTTGTAGTATGATACTGGAGCAGTATCACAGAGCATCACATTATAATTTAGATGCCAAGATAATTTTTTCATTAATAAACAAGAAGGGCAGAAGAGCACAGTCGTGAACTTCAGGGTCATTAAAGAATACTTTAGAGTGAGATGCATTTGTATGGTTATCATGGAACAATTAGATTCAGAGTCTGTATCTCAGTTTCCTGCTCTTTCATAATTATAGTGTGACATTCAGTTGCAAATCCTTATTCGTATTGGTATGCTCAACCATCATTTACTGAAAGAACCAGGACAGTAATTAAATTAGGCAGATTGCCTTTCTTCATTCCTTTGATTTTATACATACATTGAGATGAAACATCATCTTTAATAATATCTGCAGGCAGAAAATAAATGCAATAATAAACATTATGACAAATCAAAGCATACTGTCCTATTTAAAGCAATTCTACATTTCTAGATGGCAAAGTTTAAGTAGGATGCCAAATGCTGCTTTTCTGTCCTGCTTTTAAAATTTACAAAGATCTGGACTGGAAGTCTTGCTAAAATGAAAATGTGAAGAGAACTTTAGAGGAGTATGGCCTATCTTCTCAGTTCTGTGAGAGATTTAGGGAGTAAGAGAAACAATTATGAGCTCACAATTATTTTACAGAACAGGCATAACTCTGTTTATTTAAAAAACAGTTGCTCCTTCCATCCAACTTCTGCAGTGATCCTACTTCAAGGTCAGACTGAAACTGTGAGTTAGTGATGGCTTTTAACGTTTTGAAATATTTATCTCTGGGATCATTGTAGCTTCACTTTTAGGTAAAGAAAGAAATAGTAGTCTGATAGTTAAAACTTGAGTCTAGGTCTCCTGGGTTGAGCTGGGTTCTCTGATGCCAATTTCCAGCGTTACCATGGGCTTGCCACTTAATTTACTTGTAGTACATAAAGTGGTACTCCAGTAGTCATGTGGGTTTGGCATTAAAGTTTGAGAGATACTCATGATACCAATGGGATGGAGCTGCAGCGATAACTGGAGTCATTTCAGTCTTTAGAGGCCAATTATGTTCTGGTTTGTGCCTCTTCATATGTCATTCCAGGAAGTGGAGCAGACGCTGCCATTGCTGTTGCTGGTGTGTCTGCTACTGTTACTGCTCCTGTGATTTTTTTATTTTCTTCTGCAGAAAAAATGCCAAAGTAAATCACAAATTTGTTTATATAACAGGAGGAAAAAATATTGCGAAAGCCTATAATTCTAATTAACTAAAGCCTGGACTCAAATATAAATTACTTTCCAAATCTTTCCAAAATTCATCATTATCCAAAGACTATATATCTTTACCTGAGTCTCTTGTGATGAGAGAGCCTGTTGTCTCTTCTTTTGTCCCTGTGAGTGTTCTGTCAAATAGTTCATATTGTTTGGATTTTGTTGCATTTTATAAATGTTTTAACCTCCAACTTCCCTTGAGGGGGAAGAAATTCGCAAATAAGTGCTGTGTATGTAGTAAGCCCTGAGATTTATTGCAGCCTAGGTTTGACTTTAGGAGGAAGGATCAATAGGTGGCAAATGCTTTGGAGGTTGGTTGGGGGTACAGGGTCTTCCTGATAATGTTTTGTCCTCCTGGGCACTCCTAGAAGAAGCCTGTGCTTTTGGTTTGTATAGCCAACTGGTTTTCTGCAGTAAGACGGACGTTGTACACCTTTCTTTGCCAAGGGAACAATTAGAGATAAACTCTGAGAGGTAACCTTGAAGAAATTTTCTGGTTGTACTTTCTTTACTTAGGCTTAGGAATGTCCAGTATGACCCAAAGTGAATAATAATGCCCAGCCGTCTCCTTATCACATTCCAGTTCTCAAAATTCTTCCTTGCAGCCCTTACTGTAGGGAACAGCTTTACAATAACAGTTTGTCAAAGCAAAGTTTGCCTGCCACTGCTCCAGTAGCTTCGTGAAAGGACAGTGCATTCCTTGTGCCTGCTGAGGGTAGCATCAGTGTTACGGGCCTTGGGGCTCTTTTTCACCCCTGTTTTCATAATGTTGTGATGTCTTTGGGAAATAGAGTCTGTTTCCAGTTAAGATTTAAAGGAAAGTGTGGTTGCAGTGGGAAATATTCTGAATGCACTTTTAAGAACAAGAAACAAATGTTCTGTTGCAGGATGGGTAACACGTATATGCATGGATCTGCAAATCGCAAGTCATGCACAAATTGTCATTACGCTGAATCTATGGGTATCCCTAAAATTTATTTTTTTTTTGACATAGCACTAAGCATTTATGAATTTGATATTTAAGGAGTTGCTGAACCATGCACTAGGCTGTGAAAAGTTGATTACTGGAGACACTGTCCCCATGCAGCATCCCTCAGCCTGTGGTGCTGTGTGTATAAATGTCTGTAGCTAAGGACTAGCATGTACATAAATGTGAAACACACCTGACAGACCAAAGGCGTTCCTCTGAGCTTTTTCAGTGTTTAAAATGCTTTAATTCCTTTATTCCAACATCCAGCTTTTGATAGTGTTGCTTGTTTGTAACACAGTAACTGCTGAATGGAATGGTGAGAAATGAAACAGAAAATTGATTGGTAAATAAGTGTAGTGCTTTTTCGTTGCAGGATGGATAATGTGCTAATTTTCGCTTCTCTTTCTAAATACTTCCAGCCCTGCAAACACATGTTTTAGGAAAAAAAGATTAAAGCAATGTCTTTGCAAAGGCTAGGGAAACCAGAGAGGCCCTAGGGCCTGAGAAACTGTTCTGAAAAAAAAAATGTTGGTAATAAACTTCTTTTTATTATAATAGATTGATTTTGCTGACTGTCAAAAGCCCAGGCATCATGATTAACCTGTTGAAGATCTTCCTGACTTGACCAATTTTTGCTCACAGAGGTTTTTCTTCATAAAAAAAGCAATTTACTATAAAAATATACTTATTTGGAGGTTGAAAAGCAGGCAATAGATAAAATGAAAGTACAACTGTGTTGTAATATTATTTTTGTGCTTTTTCCCAAAGCTGTTAATTTCACAGGAAATAGTTTTGACAAGTCTCTGTATTTCTAATCCATTTCCTGCTTGAATAAGGCACGAAATAACTCTATTTCCAAGTGTGCTGGTTTGCCCGAAATCTAGTAATATAGCCCCTGAGAGAAAACCAGGTTGCAACCACCTTTCCCGCCACAGGGTTCAGGAAAAAAGGAAATTTTTCCTCGAAGGAAAGTGAAAGAGATAAAAACTATTTATTTTAACAAACACACAGGAAAAGGATAATGATGCTCAATAATGAACTAAAACCCCCGCTATAGAGAGAAACCTGGGAAGATTTCAGAGTCCTTCTGTAGGTGTGGTCTCTCTCCTCCTCGGAGCTGGTCGGTGAGGGCGTGGGCCCAGCCCCGGGCCTCGGGGAGAAAATTCTCCTGATGTGTTCTGATGTTGTTGAAACAGTTCAGAAGAGAAGAAGGGAAAAAAAAAACCAAAGTCCCAGGAAACAAAATTCAGCTCTCCGTCTCACGCCAAGAGGGAAAAAAAACCAGCTGGCTGAAGAAAAAGCAAGCAGGGTGCTCCCTCCGTGCCTTCCGCAGCCAGACAACACTGAGGAGGGTAATCTCTGTGTCCTTGAGAAGCTGCTTTGGAAAGTTCGTCTGTTTTTTTTTCCTCAAACTCAGTTTAAAGGCACAGAAAAGGCACAATATTACTTTTTGGGCATAGAGCATGATAGGGGATACACATGATAGAGTCACCCCAAGACACCAAGGTTCAATTTCATTGTTTTCTTCCCTACTTAATCTTTAATTTGTTTGACTCATTTGTAGATTTTTGCAGGATTGGGGGTTCAGGAAAAAGTATTCTTGATGCTTCTTACTGATGTGATGTACTTGTAAATTACAGGGTTTAAGCTAGAATGACATATATACATTACTTAACCATCTTCCTGTCAGCATGTGCTGGATTAAATGCAAATAGCTCCTGGTTCTAAGCATATCCCATCAAACCCCTCAGTCTGCAAATACAGCAGACTTGTATTCACAGATGGGCTGTGCAGAGCTGTGTGGAGTTACATGGAGGAACTGGTGGCTATATCATTGAGCATCTGGAAGGGGTGGTTTTGGCTGTGGGATGAGGTTGACCAGGCAAAAGTCATCGCCTTGTACTGAGTTTTTATGGGAACTCATACTGTGATCCTTTGACACTGAGTTCACACAGGTCATAAAGAGTAGGAGTAAATAGAAAGAACCAAAACTGGTATGGAAAAATTTCACTTTTAGCTTCTGGGAAAAATAACATGCTTTGGAATGAAGTTTCTCTAAATTTGGTTCAGAATGATATATGACAAGCAGCTTAAAAGAATTTTTCAAACTCTCCCAGCTTTCTAATACCAGCAGAAGTATTATTCTGTCCCTCTCTTCTGAAAAGAAATCCAGAGGCTGAAAGAAACCGAGGTGATTTGTGTTCTGCAGGCTGTGGGGGTCATGAGCAGGGGCTGTCTGGAACACGTGTGTTTCTCCTACACGTGCTGCTCCCCCTCATGCCCACAGCAAACACAGAGGAAGGAGGGATGGACACCTGTGTTAGGTGGTACATCTGGTTTCACAACAGCCTGCTCTCTTATCTCATCTGCAAGAAAAGCTCCTGAGGATTTCTTCCCTTGGAATACAGGAATAATGAGCTGTTGAATCAGCTCAGTGGTGTGTGCTAGACGGGTCGCAAAGGATATGCTGCGAGGCCAGAGGAGATGACAGAAAAGACTGCACTTTCTTTCAGTGGGAGAATTTATATTTCCCATGTTTTCAAATTGTAGATAAAGATACTTCCAGTTGTATCACCTTCTTCTTAACTAGAGGTGAGGTTGTTTTGCTTCCCCTTCCACAGTCACATTTAGCACATCTTATCCTCTCTTACCAGCCAAGCTTTCTGTACTTTCCTGAAATATGCAGGAGCCTATGTTACCTTAGATGGCATTTGGATTTATTATGATTACAGCTTTATAAAATCAGTTACTACTTTTGAAAATTCAGCTCATTTTGGAGTTGTCATGCAAAAAAACCCCATTACTTTCTTATCTTTAGTCCTTTTCTTGACCTAATTCTGTTTGCTTTCTATTAAAGAATTGTGGCTTGATGGGCTTCTTTCTACTGTACATTCTTGTTCACATCTCATATTGAGGTGTGGGATGCAGACAGCCTGTATATTTTGTATATCTTCAACCTTGGATTAGTTCTTGATTTCAGTTAAGTTTATTCAGGTAATTTGAAACTGTAGGTCAAAGATGGTAAGTCTTGCTTGCTTTCAGGCTTAGAAGTCTGGACAGCTGAGGTAAGTTTGACAGATTTTTACAGCTATAGTAATGAAGAATTCGGTCTCCCAGTAGACTGTTTTGTTTCTTATGCTGTAGAATGAAATCACCATGATTATTTAATAATGCTAGTTGTATTTATAAATTACAGTTTAGGCATTCTGGAGTCATCAGAAGTCCTTGGAGATTAGAATACTTTCTAATTACATGTGGGAGTAAATTGTCCCTATACTTGCTGCTGCAAAAATAGATTTGAAATTTTGATATTTGATCAGGGCTTAGGTCACTGGATTTACTATTCTGTTCAACTTCCTATCTATACGAAGGATGATTCAGCATGTTTTACATTTACAACTTATCCCTTTGATCTAGCCTTTCAGAGTTCATTATAGATTCAAATTTATTCTATGTCCTCACTCATTTGTATAAAAGCATGTTCACGACTTTTGGGGAAAAACATTACTAGTGTATCAATGATTACTAGAAAAAACATGTTTTTCCTTTGGGAAACAGGAATTTTTTGGTGCTTCAAGAATTTGCTGTGAGAACATCTCAGTGGAGAATTAAGAATATATTTAGCCTAAGGCGCATAACTACCTCCCCTGAAGTCAGGGGGATTGTATACTTCAGATTTAAGCTCATTCGTAAGTGAACTCGGTCCTTAGAGCCTGGACTTGTTACATCCAGTGCCTCCTGTGAGACTGATTTTTTTATAGCTACTCAGTTTCTGTCATTTGCCTTAAATACAGTGATGCTGTGGCTAAAAGTATATGTGAGTACAGTATTGCTAACATATGGTAAAAGACTAAAGTGCATAGGAAATTCATAGCTATAGCTAATGTATGGACTGATTTATTAGCAATAGCAGCATAGTTTAGAGGAACAAAAGGTCATATTGTGGGTAATGATTGTTTTTCCGAAAAAGAAATTTGGGGATGCCATCTCTGTTTAATTTCACATGTTTTCTAAGAATGGATATGAAAGGAAGAGATTTGAAGATAATAGAAAATTTTTATTTATGTTGCAAAGAAAATTAGAATTGGTAGCAAAGCACAGTGTGCTTATTTAAATTAAAATGTTAATATCTTTTTGAGAAAAAAAGCCTTCAGAAAGTACTCCTCCCTAGTGAGTCTTAGTCCATACAACCTTCTATTTTCTCAAAACAATGAGAACATAATTTCTGACTATTTCTTGATCATCCAAGCAGTGTAGAAATGTAGTAAGAAGGCTTTATTCCTAAAGAAAATTTTTATTAAACAGATTAATTTTTTTTATAACACTTGGTACCCTCACTAGTCTGATCAGACCTTGGAAGCAATTATGAAGGGGAGAAAGAAAACCCACAGCAAAAATAACTTATTCAAGGTTCATTTAGATGAGGTTAATTTAAAATCTCAGCATGCCTTTTAACCCGCTAGATTCCTGTTTGGAAGTGATGTGAGACTGGTTCTTTTATATAAATCAGAAAGAGATTAGAAGCTGATTAGGTCCTTTGCTATCTCTGGTCTTAAATAAATTAATTCTGTTCCTCTTACATAAATATAATGCCTGGATATTTGGCATCTATCAGAAGAAGTGATTAGGGGGGCTGTATTACTTACTGTTGTAAGTAATTTCCACTGTCAGCCTAGCAAGTTGAATTATCTGGGTCTAACTTTGTCTTTCCTGGCAGCCTTGATCATGTATGTAGGTTCCTAAATAACTGAAGGAATAAAAAAAAAAAATCTGAATAGGGGATTCTTAACAAGGATATTTGATTTTCTTACCTGACCAAAGACCATAATCTCACAGTTTCATTTCTGATTTTTGTATCTTGAGCATGTATTTTCCAATAGACTTTTCCAGTAGGTGACTAAAACTGCTTTCTTCTCTTCCACACAAGATTTTTTGAGCACAGAGTTTTTATAAGGTTTTCCATTTCTGACATGATCTAATACTAACATCCAGAATACCTCCACTGGAAAAAATTAGTGAAAATCCAGTGAAAGACTCAGAGGTTATTTTGTAAGAGCTTGTGCATCGTGGAATTAAATCACAATTTCAGGAAAAGCAGTTTTGTCTCAACAAGCAGAGGCTAAATCTACTGTGTTTTAATGGCATCTTAGCTCCTATGTGAGTATGTTGTCTGTGCCATTAAGTGATTTAACCTCTACTCCTTACACTGCTGTTTAGGTACCGAGTAGTCAAGTAATTTAGGGATGTGTCACTGATTAAAGTGGTTTTATGGAGTTAGGGAGCACTGACAGTTCAAGTATAAGATGTTACGATTTAATACAAATCAGAATGCTCTCTGTATTTTCTTTATCTAATGCAGTGTGCATACCGTAAGTAGGATATGCATGGATGCAAAAATAAAGGAGGTTAGGTACAGACTGCTTACAGGAAGGAGTTGGTCTGTGAAGCCATTGCTCTTTAGGTTGTTAATAATGTGGTGAGTTGTAATTTTTCATGTGCTGGTGCAGCTTTTCATACTTAGCAGCACTGGCCCTTCTGCACTTTCATGATCTCAGTAGTTTTGGTGGTTTGTTTTTTTTTTTTCTTCTGTCTTGCCATTCATATGCATTTTTCTGTGTAGTATAGCTGTCCAGACTGCAAGAATAAGCTAGTAACTTTTCCTGCCTTTTAGTGTACCGAAGTATTTTAAATATAATAGCCAGTGTGCTGTCTGAGCAGAGGATAGGATTTAGAAACATTTATCTGTTTGTTTGGGTTTTTTTTCAGTCTTTTATCTTAGGATTTAATGTAGTAGCTTAAAAAGTTGTAATTGTATTTTCCATACAAAGTACTATAATGAGTATTATACTGTATTTATTGTATGGCTTTGGACTGTTTTCTGTAAGGTTTTTTCAAACCCTTTTCCTAAACTGGTGCTAATTCTGGCAAATTACCATGTACTGTCTGCGACGATTTAAGTGTGTTTGTGTGAGGTAACATTAGAGAAACAAGACTTCTTGCATGCTGAAAATACTTAAAACTCCTTGTTTATTTTCTTAATTCTTGAGGTGGCAGCCAAGCAATGCTGCTGAGTCATTACTGGTTATTACTTCCATGGTTTGTCACTTGAAAATGGAAAGAAGCTGTCACCTATTCTGGAGGTGACACAGCAGATGTTATAAAAAGGGAATTCTCATAGACAGTGCGAGAGTTACGTAGAGTTTCAGTGAGCGTTGAATTTCAGCCATCTTCAAGGAGCAATTTTGGTCTTTCTGTTAATGTAGGAAATGAGATTTTGTGATTGTGATCTAGGGACCTATTCATGCCCTGTAACACTTTCTCGGTATTTAGGGAATAGTTTGGAAGGGAACATAATAGTCAATATGTTGTTTATGTTAGATGGGGTTTTTTTCAGCATTTTTGGTAAAATAAAGCATTGCTAAGGTAGTGATAAACTTTTAGATGCATATTGGCTTTGAGAACAGCAACAAATGTTTTCTGTAGTCCCTATAATTTTATAACCAGGTTTCCTTTGAAGAAATTTCTGTGTTAGGAACATGACTTCAGTTTCTAAATGAATGCAGAACTTTGCTTTGGTTTTGAAAGTAACCCTAGCAAATTGGTTGGTGAAGATGTAATTTTTTTCCAGTTAAAAAATGCAAAACAGCTTGATTGTGTTATTGTTTCAGACTGTCTTGCTTGGTATTTTATGATGTTAGAGTTGGTTCAGCTCTAATGAAACTGGGGAGGATAAAGGGTAACCTGAATTTCACAGACTTGTATCTTCTGGTGTAGGCTTGCTAGTTTCCTTAGAGACATAGTGTGTTTTAAATGCTAAAACAAACGGATATAAAAGATGCTTATGAGGATTAATTGACTCGAGGACTGTCATTTTAAATAGGTGACTATTGAGTCAGATGAAAGAATTTACTACAGTGATTTTGGAGGGAGTGACATTTGAGCAACGATGCTCTTCTCATTTGCACCCAGTAGGGAACTGTCTGGTAGTGTGAGATCTCGTATGTCTTTCACATAATTCAGAGGGAATGTAGCAGTGTAGCTAACACTCAAGGGTATTGTGCAGATTTGTGCATTCTCTGCAGTACCTCTGGTCCAGAAGTCAGTAATTAGGCTGTCACAAAAATGTTGCAGTTCACTTTGTTTGATTTCTTGGTTTTGAGAAGGAAAAAAAGGAAAGAGTCAGTGAGAAGGGGAGAAATATTTTTCTTTTTAGTTTTGATTATTTTTTAAAATAAACTGTGTACAAGTAAAGGCTGTGTAAACATTGACAAAGAATGAATATATTTTTAAACTAGTTTTACTTGATAAATAACCTAAATTAAACCATCACTAACTTTTCGCTTATGTTAGTATTTTGTATCCTGAACAGCTTTTTTAGGGTATGTTTTATGGCCTTCCCAGAAACCTTAATGGAATTACAGATGTACTGTGGGCAAGCAAAAATAAATCATATAGTTTACAGGAAAAGTGTGTAGACTTCAGGAAATTGGAGATCTGCTTCTATCCATGCCACAGGCTGTCTTGTTATAATCCTGTACAAGATACTCTGTTTGCTCATCAGTATTTATCTTTCACATAAGGATCCTTTTGGGATGCATTCTTTTTTTCACAGGTGTTCATATACTGTGATTCCAAGTGCTATAATGTATCCTGCAATTTAATAACTTCAGTTAGTGTTTTGCAAATAAGATTCAGATACCAACTGGATTGTTTGAGGAATTTCTTGTTACGCCTTCTTTTGCTGTAATTTTGCAAGTGCTGTTTACTCTTAACAAAAGAGAAAGTAAATAGCTTTCAAATTGACAGTGATGAAATAAAATGCTCCACAGGGAGCTTGGTGTCTTGATTGACAGTGCATAGAAGCAAACAGGAGATTCTGATCTGGAGTATCAAGAATGAGGAGCATCAAGTGCTGCATCCTCAGGCTGTGATAACGAGTCTGTACTGAGGAAGGGGCTGGTCCCAGGGCTCCGGTGCTCTGTGCTGTCTTTGGCAGATCTGTAGCTGTGCTCTCATCATATGTGTCCTACCAACATGTGAAGTGTATTTTGTTCACAAGTACGTTTTCTGTATGTGTGTCCGTATTTTAACTGAAGCTCTGCATCCTGAAGAATCTTGAAACATTTTATTTCAAAATAACATTTTGGATTGCACTGCAATCAATATTAATGGAATTGTATCACTAATTGTGTTCTTGGTTTAAAACCCAATTTGGAAAACCAACTACAACGAGGCAAAAATACTGTAAACCACCTGAGCCATTTTTGTAAACTACACTCACCAGTATGCTCCATACCAAATCATAGGTGGGGTTGTTTTGTGACTTGCTGCATCCTGTGGTTATAAGACCTTCTCTATACTGTTTTCTGGTATCCACTAGTATTGAGAGTTTAGATGCTTCTACTGTAGAACTTACTAATTATGATATTGCTAACATCTGTTTATTTGCAGAAGTGGAGAAATGCATTCTTTCAAAATTAGAAGAAAATACAGAAATTTTGAAAGAACACATAATTGACCATCCGTACTTGTGTGAAAATATTTTGACATCTTTCATCCAGCCAACGAACACAGATTTCATGAGCCAAATGAATCACTTTAGGAAAAAAACCCAGTAGTGTTTGGCTTATGTTTAATGAACTAAGCATCTGTCTTTGTATGCTGTAACTGTGAAAAGGCACAGTATCATCTTGTACAGTACTAGGGCAAGTGCTCTTCTCAAAGAAACAACCCATCCCCAAGACACAGGTGTTTCCTGCTCTTCCAGTGGTTTCACATCTAAATGCTGGTCAGGCCTAATGCAGTGCATATTGTGGTGGGGAGGTTGCTGCCTGGAGTACCGTGCTTGAAAAATGATCAGTTAAACGCAATCATATCAATTTGCAGGGAAATTGCCTGGTAATTGTTTTTATAAGTTTCCAATATTATTACTCAAAAGAAATCATTGAGAGAATGGTATAGTTTTATACATAATTCAGCGTCATGGGCAGATCATTTTAAGGCGTTATTCACTTCGAGGAGGTCTTAGTTTCCTCAGTGTGTCATGGACTTCAGTCAAAAAAGCTGAAGTTCAAAGTGCCTACTAAATGTTTTTGAGCCTCAGGTTGAAGAATCAAATGTGTTTGTTTAAAATATAAACCAGTTATTCCTGAATTATACTGATCACCATGGTAACCTATATTCATTGTATTTTGTATGAAGTAATTTAAAGTCGCTTAGCTGGAAAAAATAAGTGGTGTGAATTACTGAAACATGAATGTAGCCTAATTCGATTAATGTGAAACATTTTTGTAGGGTGAATATTTCTTCATGCATTGGAGTTTCATGTTATTGTCATAATTAGTGTCAGTCATTTATGCAAACTGGAATTCTAAGAGAGGCTTCTGTTATTTGTGGGGGGTTTTTTGTTTTGATTTTGTTTTGTTTTTGTTTTTTGTGGGTTTTTTGTGGGCTTTTTGTGGGTTATTTTTGGTTTTCCTTTCTTTTTTTGCCTTCCATGTCACTCTTACACCATATGTTATATTCAGCACTTGTAAAATTATTTTAGTTGGTTACTTTTTCTTGCAAATACAACTGGATTATATTTGAGAAGTACCAGATGCCTGTTAGGTTCTGTGTTGAAGCTGTAGTCACATACATACAGATGTGTATCTGCAGAATGTCACCTCTATTATTTGCCTTTTATTTATTTTCTTGGCAGAACATTATTGATGTGATCTTGTTAAGAGTCTTGAAGTTGCTGGGAAAGTTTTCTTGATCCTGATTTTTAATGGCTTTGTGGTTATATACTTGATTAATCAAACTGTTGCTTATTTGTTTAATTAATTAAATGCAGTGATGTTTGAAGGCTCAAAAAGCAATGAAGTAAACAGTCTATAATTGACTGAAATGGGAATTCCGTTTGAAGAACTGCTGGAGAATCAAGTTCACTATGTAATCTTAAAATGCAGAACACTTTTGTTGTTTATGTATGCAGCTCCTGTTCATTATGCTGAAATTGAGCTGAAAATTGTTTTCTTTTGCTGCCATTAATTTTAGTTTTTAAATTCAAAACAAATTAAGTTGCTAACTTCAGCAGCTATTGAGATGACTTCCTAAATATGAGATAAACTCAGTCTTCAGCTAAGTCTAACAAGCCTCATTTTGCTGGGTTGTTTCCAAATACCTGCAGTGAAAGCCAATGTATTTGAAAAAGAATTTGTCATTATTGCTCCGACTAGTATGAACTGTCCATTGCCAACAGTAGGCAAATAACCCTCAAGCTTTACTGTTGAAATATTACATGCCAGTTTTACCTCTTTCATTGCAAATCACTTCACCAGCAGCATTCAGCTCACCTAGTCGAGTTGGATAGCACAGAAATTACAGATGGGAACAGCTAATTACCTCATCTGGCACATTTCTTTTTGTTGGTTTTAATTTTTCTTTTTTTTTTTCCTGCCAGTACAGGATTTTTCCTACGGTGTGTTTCCTATCAGCTTTCCATTATCTAAGTTATGAAGCTGCAGCTAGTTGCCTTGAGAGTTTTCCATGTTTTGGCGTTTTTCTTATTTTGATTTTTATCTAGCATTCACAGATCTGAATGATGTGCTAATCAATTGATATCTTAAACTTCTTTGTAAAAGAGATTGAGTTCAGTCTTTTTATACATACAGAGCCAAAAATACAAGCACTTGCTACGTTATGTTTGTTTTCATTCATAATTTCCATGACACGATATGATTTCTTCATTGTGGTAAGACAAACGCCCAGGTAAATACCATCTTGTTCAGTAAGTTAGCTTCTGTTGCATGTTCTTATTCTAATCTGCTCACTTCCTGACAAAATGGAGTATCTAGGCTTGTACATTGCACTTGATCTTTTAAATCATTAGTGGAGGAAAGAGTATAAAAAGGAAGAAGTCAACTATTTTTCTCTTCTTGGTCCTAATCAACAGGTTTTTCAATCAAGAGAACTGTGAGCTGCTTTTGATTTTTATTAGCAATGGCTCATTAGACTAAAAAGAAATTCAGAGGCTGCGTTAAGCATTCTGATGTTGCCATGAGGGAAAATAAAAGGTTATGATAATAAATGGAGCATATTTGGTCTGGAATCGTTTTGAGAATAAATGTAGGGCCTTGTGAAACTCTCCCGTACAGAGTCATGCTGGGATGATGTTTTCACTGAATACATACACCACTCCCCAAAATAATACAAATATTCTTGTATCTAAAACTCTTAAAGAAGGCAAATGGTTTCACTTTGGTCAGTTGAAGTTACACTTGAACTTTCAGACCCACACTTCGTCTTTGTTTGTCTGTGTTTGATCATCTGTGAATGCCAAGGTGCCTAAATGCGAGCTTGAATAGTACAAATTTCAGTAGATTGATTTTGCTCGTGTCACTCTTAAAAGGTAACTTGTTCTTCTCGGCCTGGGTGTCATTAAATGAAGTGTATTTCCCAAAGTGTTCCATGTTTACATGGAAAACAAATAACAACAGAACTCGGTTCAGTTCTCAGTTTCTCCATCTGAGGGTTGGAGAAAAGCTTAGACTCCTGCATATGCCACGACGGAGGAGATCCTGGAAGAGTGTATTAAAGGTAGTAAGCACTCTTCCAGGGTTAAAGGTGAAGATGTGCAGGGATGTCAGGATCACGCATTCCTCAGCAGAAGCTCAGTAAGCACGTCGACAATGCTCTCAGGCAGGTGGTGTGGTTCTTTGTGTTGCCCTTTGCAGGGCCAAGAGTTGGACTTGATAATCCTCGCGGGTCCCTTCCAACTCAGGATATTCTGTGAAATAATTTTTGTTTCTTTGCCATAATCCTTAGCATCCTCTGTTTGGTGTCAGTTGCTCTGAATGAATGCAGCTGCGATGAAATAATAAAATAATGATATTTTGAAATAAGAAAGAACTCCCTCTGTTTTACGTTTCTCTTTGTATAATCTTTGTTTTAAAAGAGAATTTGGATGCAGCTGAAGGATTTGCATTGACAACTAAAGTGTGAAAAAAGCTAAATTTTAGTAGTCAAGTAAGATTCCTTTCAGATTATCCAGAGCAAGAGAGTTGTAGCTTTTAACTGCTTATGCAAAGTTTTTAGTGATAGAAGACTAAAGTTTTAGTCTACTTTCTGAGGCTCTATCATACTGCTGTGTATGATAAATTGTACCCGCCAGAATATTCATTTGGAAACTGGAGGAGCATAACTGCTGTCATACATGGACATACAGTTACCTTGGTATAACAGTGCCGCACTGCTTTATTTTAAATTAACTGTTGCTTCTGTTGTTGAAGCTCTTTTTCATATCTAAGTGTCAGCACAGTTCTATCCTTTACTCCTTAGCAAAATAGGTTGCGACACCTTTTAATAAACTGCCTGAACAGCACAGTGTGGGTTGATTTTTGTGGTGTTCAGGTCTCCAGAGTCACTAAATTTGAACTGTTAACAGCAGCCTCAACCATCTAAGACTCTCTGATAGTCTCTGAAAACTTCAGAGTAGCTGGAAAATGAGTGATGTATCTCTACTATGTGCAGCATAAATAGTGTTATGACAGTGTTCAGTTGTTTGAGTGAGTACTCAATAGAGCCTCAGAGGCATTGAGGGAAGAGCTCGGGGGGTGCGTGGTCAGCTGCAGGTAGCTGGTTCTGTCGTGCCTATCTCTGTGAGGTGTCTTAATGCGCTTTGTTACAGTGCCTTGAATTGGCAGGGTGAGTGCGGAGGACGCCAGTCTAATTGGGAGGAGGAAGAAAGTCTCCGAACACTTTCATCTATGACAGTGTCTGTCAGAGAACATGAAAAGACTATTCCTGTGGTACTTAATTAAGCCTTGAGTCTTTGTAACGAAAACAGCAAACAATTAATTAATGATTAAAATTAACTGTGTGTCCTTTGTGTAGTGATTTATGTATATAATTAATGCTGTAGCATTTTAAGGTGTTAGCTGTTCTTTACGGAGTGGTGTAATAAATGGTGGCTTGTGAGGGTGTTACTTAAAATTCAAATTAACATTTGCTCCAAAAAATTCTCAGTGCTAAGAGGATAACTAGAAGCAGAGTAGGCCCTCCTGCCAATTTTCTATGTGTGTGAAGAGACGTCAGTCTTGCACAGGGACTACTTTATTGTTCATACCTGCTCTAACTGGCTAGACAGGCTCTTGCTGTTCTAGGAAGATGATTTAAACTGCTTGTGTTCCTAGGCTACCAAAATGACTGATGAGACAGCCCTGTTAAACTATAGATATGGGTACTGATGGACTGTTGAAATCAGACTGAAGTCCAGCATCCAAAGAGAGCGAGGTGTTGTATTACGTAGTTGTTAAGCCTTTTGGATCTATTAAAGCTTGGTTCAGTTCAGCCCTACAACCTCAGCAAAGCAACAGGTACATCTGTGTTAAAAAGTTGTGCCTTAGTTTTACTTTTGCACATGATGGACAAAATGGGAGGCTGAAATTCAGAAAACATGTGCACATTACGGTGATCTGCCCACAGGAGTTTTGCTGTATCGGTGATGAATTTAGGAATGATGGCCATTTTCTGTTGTGTCCAGCCTCTTCACCTGCACTCCAATTTAGTCTGAAGAAGGTTATTTCAAGGTTCGCTCTAAATGCATGTTCAGTTTAACTGTGATACCTTGTACGCTTAACTACTTTTACAAATCCTTAAGCTTTAAATAGTATTTCAAAACAGTTTGCTACTGTGCAAAGGAATATACTTTTATGCTCCTGAAAATACAGTTTCGACTACAACCATTGATTGGAAAATGAAGGTCTAAAGGAAAGCTGTGACTCAGTGGCTGTAAAATGCTTAAATTGAATATGTGAATTAAGGAAGAAGCAATTCACTGGCTATAAGTGCTTGAAATACCAGAATTAAGGCCACAAGGAAAAGTTACTGTAGAAGTAGGCTTAGAAATTGGTAATTTATAATTATTTTATTTCTCACTCTACCTATGATTGTAGTCTAGCTACATTTGGGATAATAAGGAGTTCAGTATAAATAATTCAGTAAAGAGGTGATAATTCATTTCATAAAAATTGATTTGTAAGTACAGGGAATTCCTATATATAGAAATTATAATAAAAAGGCCAGAATAACATGGTAACCTGGGAGTTTCTGTTCTGGATTAGAACTATGTCTGTTCTCATTCATTCTCCTGTTTTTACCTGTGAGACCTTAGCAAGAGAGAAGAGAAACTCATCTTTTTGTAGAAAATACCTTGCAGAACTTAATATATTTCTATTATAATATGGCATATGCTCAAAACTTTTTTTACTCAAAACCACAAAGAAGATAACAGCACAAAATGCCAAATTCATCTCTTGTATAACTTTCTGTACCCTAAAAGTATTCTTAAGCATTAGGGAAAATTTGTTTTGCTTGATTTTCTGATATATGGCAGAATGTGGAGAAATTGTATTTTATCCTTTGGCGTCCTCATCCCCACCTCCCCTCTAACCCTTCCATCAAAATTGCTGTTCCTGTGTATCTGATGCCAGTGAATTCCAAAACGTGTTGATGGGACAGTTTGTGGTCCTGAGCTGTGACCTCGGACACAAAGAGTGTGTTGTAAGCAGAATAATTCTGGTAGTGTTTATTTGCTTATCTATCAGTAAATTCAATCTTTACCTCCATCTTTTATAATTATTTTAAAATCTTATATGACACTGGTAATTTCAGCAGTAATTAGCAACCTGGTAACAAGGTAATTGCATCTATGGAGACTGTGTTTTCTAAGTGAATGTTTTAGCAGTCTGCCTAACAAGCCACACCAATGAAAACAAAGACCAAAAATAATATTTCATCTAGAGCAATTACAGATTTACTCTTATCACTGTAAAATCAACACTAGTTACTGAGAATTTGAATGATAATCCCTCTCTAATACCCAATTAATGAAGGTTAATGAGATTCTTAAACAGCAAATCCTTCTACAAAGTGTACCTCTGCTACTGTTCCCGTTAAATATCAGGGTCAGGGCCCTGCTTACTCCTTTGCGTTAAACCTCCCTGGGGGATATTTTTACAGTGTAAGGTACATGGTATGTGCACTCTGTATCAGGGAGGCAATGGTCTGTATCTGAAGTCCATAAGAAATTCAGGCGTTGAAAAAATTGGAAAAGCATTTGACATTTAAGGCGTGATCATTTTTTTTTTCTTAGTGAACCAAAGTGCTTTTTGACATTAGCAGTAACTTTGCTGATCAGATACTCTGTCAACATGGAAGTCTTAGAGGGTAGGGCTCTAACCTACAGCTTGGAACCTTCTTCCCTCCCAGAGCATCATTGCAGTGTGTGGTGGGGCCCGTGATCCCTTTCAGTCCTCCTTGGCTTCTGGAATTCCTGCTGGGATAAGTCTGAAGCAGTACAGTGCTGCACCAGGAATGTGTCTGGTAGTGTTGAAATCCCTAAAATAGAGCATTTTTTGCTTTGTTGGTGTTTTTTGGTTGGTTGGTTGTTTTTTGGGTTTTTTTTTTGTTTGGTTTTTTTTCTTTTGCGTAAGTAAACTAACAATTTTGAGTTTCTGTGCATCTGAATAAATGCACTGTTTTTAAAAAAGGAAAAAAATACTCCATTTCTAACAGTAAAAGTGATACTTGGTATTAAGCCCTTAAGAAAACAAAAGGATTTCTTTTTTCATGCCTTATATTGGCTAGCAAATAGGGCAGGGTGTAAAGATTTTTTGCCTTTCCTTTAATTAGCTCTGCAAGCAAAAACTGTTCTATTGAGATTTCAAGGCAAGAAGCTGGAGGGTGGAAGGTAGTACTAATGCAGAAGTTTCTTGAGTCATGGTTGTTTGAGACATTTACCGTGGGGCCTATCAAGGGAATCCTCTCTCTTTTACATCAGTTCATAATTCCTTGCAGTTTTCTTTTTACTTGTTTAGAAGATATGGTATAAGTATCAGTGTATGTTACCCAAAAATTCCAACAAGATGGCAGTGTTTTTCCACCTTTCAAGGACGGGTCACTGGCGATGTACCTGTATGACTGAGTGCCCTTCAGATTCTTGTGACCAGATTGCTTTTAGTAGCAGTAGTGTCTTGGCCCACAAACTTGTGATGTTTCATTGTCCTGTGAGAAAGTGTAAAACCCCAAATGGTTGTTAATTCCTTTGTTTTCTGTGTGTCACCAAGGCAGAACCTGGAGATTGCCTAAATACATTTCTCTGTGCTAAATTTCAATTTGGTTTTCATGAGTTAATTTAGAAATATTTCTTCATTCTCTTTATATTCATGGCAAGTTAGTTATTCCACCACCCAGGAAGAGAGAACAGAGCTCGATGGGTGTTTTGATTGACTGTACAGTCTCTATACATCAGCAGGATCTTATGGATGCTTAAGTGCCACTGGAGGCTGCACATCTTCTTGTTACAGTCTTTGAGGTGTGGGAAACTCCTATGGAGAACAGCTGCTGAGCACAGCAGCTGTATCCTGGACTTTACATAAGGTTTTACTTTTGATACGCTCTATAAACACCTTTTGACTGTATTTTTTTTTTTTTTTATTCAGAGGCATAGCTGGGTGATTGTAACATAAGCCTGTTCCTGAACAAAGAAGACTGAAGTAGAGATTGTATCAACTCACAGTTTCTTTCTGGTTTGCTAACTCCTTCTGGTTTACTAACAATTCTCTTGCCCTCAACTAGAATACAAGCTACTTGCTCTGTATCCTTCAGGACTGTGCCAACATCAGAAAAAACATGAAGAGTAAATGTAAGAGTGACCCCCATAACGGGTAGAAACTTCCTGCCCCGTAAGTTTTAGCTGCTAACTCAGACACCAAGCTGAGGGCTGTTAGTGCTGGCTGATGGAGCCAGAAATACTGACTTCCACCATCCTGAAAAGATATCATTTATTGGCTGCTTTTTTTTGCTATTAGAATAGTTTAAATTAGTTATCTATGAAGGCAAGTTTCGTGTATGCCACAGTAAATGTGTGTCTTTGAGATCTCCATGATCAACCTTGATCCCACAAGTCATCCTGACTCCTCTCTAACTTAGTTTCCAATTTTTAGCTGCTTGTTACATCTTTGAGTTGGGATTGAGGAGGAGTGCTGATCCTTCTGTCATTCTTGACCTTTCTTGAGGGATGAGGGGCTACATATATCCTATGTGAAGCTGCAGTGAACTGTAGCTTACTTGCAACCTTCACTTGCTGCTCTATCAGAAGGAACCATGGTTCTGTAAAGTAATCGCTCCTTTCTTTCGTGTTTATGTTCTGACATCATTAATACTGGCAGTACAGCTCTGGGAATCATTTGCTAGTTAGATTGAACAGTCTTTCTGCTGTCTCAGCATTGACAGTTTGCAAGATGTTTAATGTATTACTTCATATTACAAACACATTTCAGTAACAAATCCATTAGCAGATATTTTGATTTTTATAGATGCTCAGAATTCAGGCGTAAGATCAATCTAAAATTTTAATGTATTGCTCTTTCTTAGCATTTTCATCTGTGGTTAGCAGTTCTGTGCATAATCATTGCTATCCACAGTGCTGGAACAGTCGTACAGAGGCAGACAGGGAAATGTACTCAAATGAAACCTTGGTCAAGTGTTTAATCCCAGGGGATTGCAGCTATCTCGTAACAGTATTTTATGCTCTATGTCATTAGACTAGGCAGTACCTCTGACACCAAGGCCGGTAAAGAGATAGTGAATATATAAAGAAAAAGTAAAAGCGCACAGTGAGAAACCTTTGCTGATCAGAAAATGGCGTTGCCTGCTTTTTAGTTTTAAATGGGTGCTTTAGCACATTTTATGCATGGCTTCTCACATCAGAGTACAGGAATTACTCTTTCAAATGCAATAAAGATAATTTAGATAGCTGATTTGCCAGCTTTTTTATGCTGTTGAGTGTATAAACTGTCTAGCTAGTTCAAATGCCTCTGGTGGATAGAAATTAATGATATAGGACAATTATAAGAGGTATTTTTAAGGAAGATGATGTGTTAAATATGTTTCCTTCACCTTTTGGATCTTTATATTTTGAATGTTTTTGTAGATTAACTGCAGTACATAACATTTCTATTTAAGATTTTATCAGAAGTGAAGTTTTATTTTGATTAATACATATGATATTTAAAATATTGAGTGACTTCCAAATAATTCTTGTTTTTAAATTTGAGGGCTTCCAGCAAATGTCAAGTGTTAATCTTAGGCCTGCTCTTAAATTCTCATCAGCTAAGAGCATAATTGTGCAGCAGAGAGTGAAGTAAATTACCTTCTTATACACGGTGGCTTAGAGAACTAGTGGGAAGGAGGTTCCAGAGTTGGTGGCCATGTGCTCCAAAGTGCAAGGAAATGCTCTGCATACCAAAGATCCCATTAGTCACCTTCCCTTTGAAGAGACAGGGGTAACCTTTGCGCCCTGGCGTCTGGAGTATTCTTGAAGTTAGTGGGACTCCTTCCAGTGAGTGCCAGGATTTTAAATTACGTCGTACAGAGGATGGCTGTTGACATTTGAATGAGAATGGAGCAGTGTCATTAAGTGCTCTACATTTTAGAAACTTTGGAGCCAGTTTGTTCTGATTCTTTCTGTAGGTTGCCACTTTTCTAGAGCCTGGACTTCTTTCTGCATGTGCTGTTCCTGTGTGCCATCCTTCAGGAGCAAGCTGCATAAATATGTAGTAAAGGAGAGTATTGTCCCTTGAAAGCAAGTGGTGAAGGCTGGTGGATATAGCTGAGTTTATATAAGGCCAAATCCCCTGATTTGCAGTTGTGGGCAAAAGATGACTCCGAAATCACTGTGGATTAGAAAAAAAGTGGTTTCTCTTAATTTTTAGGTACCTCTAGAAATCTGGTCCACTTGCTAACTTTCAGCAGGATCTGTTGTACTTGACTGGTTCCTCGGATGCCTCTAGCATGACATCTGAAGTAAAGATTGAACATTTCCCAAGGGAAAGTGGAGCGTGGGGCTGTGAATGTGTTTTCACTATTTAAATAGTCATTAGGCCAGATTTTGCTGGATTCACAGATGCCCAACCAGTCTTCCATATTCATGAACACTCTTCATCTGCTTTGACAAATGGTGCAATTTGAGAATTGAGCTTTCATCTTTTTGCTTCTATTTAGCCAGTTCATCTTGGGTTCAGAAATTCTGAGGTTGGTGAATCCAGAGAAAGCTCCAGGTGAATCTAGCCATTTAATTTTTATCTTCAGCTGGAGTGTTATTCAGTGAAAATCAGTAATGTAGATTTTACTCCTATTTTCTGTACATCTTCTGCTGGTTTAGAACATAATGACTTTTTCTGTGGAACAGGTTTTTGAGTTACCTTCCTGCCAGCTCCTACAGAATTTCCCAGTATCCTCTTCTGTATTCGTAAAATTTAGAGCCTAGTTTATCACCTGGTGGAGAGAAGGAGGAAAAGCATGTAGTTCTCTGCTGTTGAGGGAGATGAGGCAAAAAGATTTAGTGCAGGTTCTAAATCATGCTTTGAATAAAACATCATACTTCTCAAAAAACCATTTACGGTATTTCCTCAAGTAAAAACAACAGTATTAGTGACTGTGCCAACACTCAACATTTTCAATTCCCGTGTTAATATTGTCAGTGTGTAGTACTGCATTCAGTTTAAAAAGTGCAGCAAATCTACCTGACCACTAAATGGCACTCTTTCCTTTTCCAGAGCCAAAACCAGAGGAAAGGTGTTTAAATCAAAGCTGAGGGATAATATGCAAATGTTTATTTTCTTATTATGTAGTCTCCAAATTGTTATTTGTCGCTAAAAGGAAACTGACTTACTTGTTCGTTCTTTGCTTTGCATTTGGTATGAGTGGCAGAATCGGAACAGAAACTGATGAATTTGTAATGGCTTGGGTTTAGCTGTTGCATGGTTTGTATAATTGCCTTCTGTGGAGAACTTCACCCATAACATGAAGAGAAGCAACTGAATTTCTTTGCAAAGAAAAAAAATCAAATAAATAATTTGATTTAAAATTAAAAAAAAATACTTACAAATCAAATAAATGATTTTTATTTGATTAATGTTAGGAATTTGAATTACTCTTCATTGGTAATTTTTTTTGATGTTTAATGAGGTTAGAGCAAATCTAATACAGGCCTGGGTGGAGACCACTGAGGTCTGGTTATTCCGTTTGCAGCATCAGTCTGTATGAATGATGCATCATTGTCCTGTATGGTCTGCTCTCAAGTTTTTCAGACATTTTCATATGGGTGCCAGTACACGGTCAGTTAACAGACATATGCATGTTATGCAGACTTATTATCTATGCAGAGGAAAATATTCTTTGAAGAAATTAAACCTGTGTAGTTTTATATCTCATTTTCTGGTACGTGATTCTTCTTTCACTCTAATTGAGTTCTGTGGGGCTGCAGTGTAAATATCAATATCAGATTTGAAACTTACGGCAAGAGGAAAATGGTTTAGATAACTTTCTTGAAGAAAACAGCCTCCAAAATGCCTCTCTACATGCTTATGCTGTTTTGCTTGCCATGCCCGCTTGTATAATTAAAAACACTGGCTTACAGGTCAGTACAACTGGAGCATGTCTGTCACACCCTTGAAGTGTTACCTGGAATAACCAACTTTTGTGACTCTCACAGATGGGAACCTCAGTTCATCAAGTCCATCCTCCCAAATAGCAAAGTGATTATACTTTGCCAAGTTATGCTGTGCAACTTTAAAATATATGCTTGACAAACACACATCTTAGTTTTAATCTTAATTTAAATACGTCTGTAGACAGTCACCAATTCTGTTTAGTGTTTGGGGTTTTTTTCCCCAGTAGTTAATTACCTTTTAATGCTACTATTTGACTTCTGTTTTTTTAGGGAGGTCTGCAGTTTCCACCCGTACAGGATCACATACAGTGTAGTGTAACTTTTAGTCCTCTTTTTGAGAAGTTGAAGTGGTAACCGAGTTGAGCCTGACTTCAGTGACTTCAAAGTCACCAATTCCGTGTTTGTATAGCCAAGGCTTGTGTTGGACATTTTTGCAGTGGCAGCGCACTGAGTTGCTGGTTTGCTCTGAATCAAAACTGCACTTCAGAGGCGTAGGGATAGATTCTTTCTTTCAAGGGCCATAATCCTGCATTGAGCTCCATTTAAACAGTGTTTGTTATAATCATCTAGATTGCTGAGCTTGTCTCAAATTCCTGTCATTTTGATCCCGACCATTCTTGCCAAGCACAATCTATTCCTATTTCAATTTATTTGTCTTTAAGGTAAAATATATTGCCCTCAAAAGTCAGTTGGATTTCAAGCCCTAGTGAATTTTGTTGGGTTTTTTTTAGAATATTTGAGACTTTTAGAGAAAGTGTGAAAAGGCATCACCATAATGATCAATGGTTTTATTGCTTTTCAGAAAGATGCATATATATTACTTGGCATATACTTCATCTGCAGCATAGATGTATGGCTAGAAGTCTGTACTTCTGAAAATCAATTGGAAAATTATGCTGTTATTTTGACCATTAATTGGAAGAACTCCTCGGATCGCTTACAAACCTGGCATAGCAGTGACCTGTACTCTTCAAAGTTTTGCATTGGGACTATAATATTGAACTTCTGGAAGAACCACAGGATGTGCCTGTGCCACATGTCAGATCAGATGATCCCAAGAGTTTCATTTGGCCTTGAGATCTAGTAAATCATGTGCAGTAAGCACAAAGCGTAGCAAAATCTGCAAGCTGTGCAAATGGGCAGACTTTTAAAACTGCAGGTACATCAAAGAGTACTCTCTTTCCCAGTTTTCTTTGTGGCATGGGAGGCTTTATATCATTCCTCAACTGCCAACCTTTCTTGTCACCTAGCCAACTTGTGAACATAATTTCCCTGGTATTGCATGAAAAGCTGTGTGAACAGCCTAGGAAATTGCTGTACTGATTATCTTCTGGAGTCCATCTTCTGCTTGCTGTCGCAACGCACCTGTGAAGAGCGTTCACTTTGCAGCCCTGTGAACATCCAAGTGTTCTTCCTTTGCACCCAGGTTTAGTGGGTGCCTGCCATAGGTGCCCACGTGAGGAAGGTGGTGTGTATTCTGTCTTATCCCATCGTTTAACCTGCTCTTCCTTAAAGCCTCTCCATTTCCCCTCTTGGTTCAGAGGTCTGTCACTAGGTGCTCATGCTGGCCCCTCCCTTTGCAGCTGGAGTCCTGAGTGGTGAGACTGTGGGTGATGACCTCCCCACTTTCCTCATTTCTCCCCTGCTTTGTGGTTACACTGGAGCAGTCAGCTGGAGCAGTAGCCAGCTGCTTGCTTATGCCTGCTGCTTTGCAGGATTGTTAAATGACTGCAGAGACACTTGGGCTGAATTTGCTTTCCTCTATGAGTGTATCACCTTAAAGAGAGCAAAGGTATAAAATAAATTGTTTGCATTTTATAATAAACATAGAAAATATGTTCCCGGAGAAAAGAGAGTGAGATCTTTTCTGTTATGGGTCCTCTATTCGTTTCAATGTGTGGTGTAAATTTCTAATAATTGGTATGTGGGTGACTTCTGTGAAGGCAGGAGTGAGTCTGGAATGGCTATGACCAGTGTGCTGCTGTAGGGACTGATCACCAAGTTGCTTGTCACTGGGGTTGACAAAGGCTGTCACTCTGCAGCTGAAAATAATGTACAACTCTACTGGCAGCTGTACTTGGTTCTCCTGCTAGTGACTGCCAGCATAGCTATAATAGAAAGCCAAATAGCCTCATACTCCTGCAAAACAAAAATACCTCGTGTAATTTTCCTGGTGAGCTTTTGTTGGAATCTGCAAGGAAAGCTGACATTGTGATTTTATTTAATAATTTCTCTGGGGAAACTGTGCTTTTGGAGGTTTATCTGTGTATTAATTGCTTAAATAAATTTCTTGTGACTGCAGCCATTCAGTACAAATCACAATACATTAATATTGCTTGCCTGTCAGTCTTTATTTCAGCTAGGCCAAGAATAATAGTTGAAGCCAGGAGACTGTGCTCCTGAAAACACTTGCTATTGAGTTTTGACAGTTTTACTTGCGGTGAGTGACAGTCGAGGATATTGTTGTTAGAGTAGTCATTCCTTCAGGGGATTGTATTATGCCTACAGAAATGCCCTGCAGGCCTTTTTATATTCCTTCTTTTAAGATGCCAGTGTCACAGTCACTCCTGTTTCTCTCCTTTTCTTGAAGGCATCATGAAACATAAATAGAAACCCAAATGTGATCAAAAGCAGAACTAAAGCTATTATTCTTCTCTTGGCTGAAAAAGGAAGTTGGAGGCAGCCGGCCTTTGCAGCTGGTGGCATCTCTCTTGGGATTTCCTCCATGTCCTGTAGGAAGAGGGACAAAGGTTTCCCAGTTTCTGGTACCTTAGGGCTATTACTAGGGCACAGCTTTGTGCTTACACCTGAAACTGCCACTTCAGTACTACCTTTTCCATTCTTACTGGAAAAATGGAGTTTTGGACTGCTGTGTTTCGTTCCATTACCCAGGACCTGCAGTGTCTTTGTTTCTTACTACGCAGTGAGGCAGCCGTGCCAAGAATGTCAGAGGGTTCCAGAAGGGGGGTCTGGGTGAGCCTCGTTTCCCCCGTGAACCTACTTGCAGCTGTATTCCATGGTAAATTAATTTAATGAATTTAACCAGTTATCTTCAAAGCCTCTTTGGGAATAAACTGATGCACTTGTTTGGCCCACATGGTGATTACCACCACGCATCCTAGACCAAGTGACTAAATGACCTCCACTTGTTATTCTAGTAGATATTCATACTGTTCAATTATGAGATTTCCTGGAATTTGGTAGAATTAGATGTGATTGGTGGGATTCAGATCAGTAGTCTTTCATTATAACCTTTTCCTCACACAGTTGTGTATTTATGCACGCAGTTCTTACTCATGCTTGTGTCATAAAACAAGTCATAGACTAGAGTGCTAAAAATACAAGCTTGTGACATCATCCTGACTGATAGTGTTGCCAAAAGCTAATGAAAGTTAGTTGTTATTTTAAAAGTTCTATTATTAACACTAAACTAATGCTTTTTGACATTGAGAAGTGATATCTACCTACTGGATACAGAATATGCTTTTATTTTTAAAGGTTGATTTTTCAATTCCTGTGTAGGCTGCTTGGAACAATATTTGCTTTAAGTAGTTCACTGTGAATAAGAAAGTATCTCAGAAGCAGCCTCAAGCACAAATAGATGTACTTAGAATGTTTTAGGTGTACAGCTGAAAAACTAATCCACTTAATTTTCTGTAAATGCAGTTAGAGTTTCTCCTGGCTTTGCTACAGTAATCCATCATTGCAGGAACTGCAACAAGGAATGGTTGGTTGTGGAGAGGTCAGCAGGGTGGCCAGAGCTATGGAACAGATTTTAAACAGGAACAAATGCAGGTAATACAGCCTGTAAAAGAAATGACTGGCTAAGTATCCGAAAGAAGTCTGTAAAATCCGGAGTGGAAGGTGAAGGGGGAATTGTGCATTGTCTTTTCCAAGACTAAAACTGGAGGAGTCAGATGAAACAAGCTGGTGGCAAGTTCCAAGTGAACTGATAGAAATATTTCTTCACATAAACTATATTCAGCTTTGGAAGTCTACAGGATGTTGTGGATGCTACAAGTTCACGCAAGAACGTAAGTAACTGAACAAATTCATAAAATCCCTGCGGGATTAGTAAACCAGGCGTAGCCACTTTGTAAGACGCAAGTCTGCAAATCACTGTAAGCTGGGGGAGGCTACTTGAGAAGACAGATCAGGAGTTAAGATGCTACCTGAGGCATCTTTTTGCCTCGAGGGAGAGCAAGCTACAGTCATTCTCTCAATACAGTGGAGTTAACAGAAAATATGCAGGAAGTGGGCCACCAGAATTGTCATTACCTATGTGATTATTTTAGGAATTGGTGTTTCCATCACTTACTGTGTCCGTAGGGTCCTTAGGTGATCAGGGCATACCCTTTCATTCAGGATCAGCGCTAACATCGGCATTCCATTAGGCATGAACATTGGAAAATTAGTTTTATTTCGTATGCATGGGGTACAAGTCAGCAAACCCAAATTTCGCTTGTGGCTCTTACTGTATTATCACAGTGGCTTGTGACAAGAGACAAACTTAGGATACGAAAGCAAGGGTGCAGATATCACTGCGGGACTGCTGGTGTGAGAGACGAATTCCCTGGCTCCTGCTTAATGCCGCGCTATGTACCCTTCACGTTTGCATGCCAGTGTAGCTAGCACAAATGTGTGTGCAGCCTTTGTGAATACTATAAAAGAGCCGTGAAACATAAGAACCTGATAGAAAGTAATTCATTTGCCCATAATGGGCCTGTAATTGTTGCTATTACAAAATTTCTGATTGTAACTATGTTGTGTTTAAGAACTGGGCCTGTGGTTTTATTGCAAAATTATTACAGCAAACCCATTGGGGACTGTGAGCATATACACTCATTCTCTTAAGTATTCACTTGGCCAATATTGTGAAATGTAGCTGTTTCTAAGGGACAAGAGGCCTAGAATAACTGTGGAACTAATAAAAAAATAGAGATCCATTTAGTTTCCTTTTTTCTCCAAAGACCATCATCAAATCTAGAATCAAGCAGCAGGAAAATTAGGCTTTTTTATTATTATTTTTTAATATTAAGCTTTTTTTTTTTTAATATAAGTAGATGGGCAAAAATAGCTTTCACACAAAGTACCTTGACCTTTTGTGTTGCTTTAAAGAGACTAAAAGTCTCCTTGGGCTTTAGGGTTTAATAACAAAGTAGTAGAAGACTTTATTGTGTTTCTGGGGCTGAGAAAGAGAGTATGAAACTGAATTCATACACTTGGTTTTGCTGAAGTGTTTCATGCAGGTAATGTTTGGGAGTGATGGAGAGACAAGTCAGAACGCTGATTCTTTTCTGAGCCCTCTGAGTGGCCCAGGACTATCAGAGGACATATCTGTGCAGTCAGGAAGGGATTAGCATGGTGGTTAATCAACATTCTTCCTGGATATACCAGAATTAATAGATTGGATTTCAAGATCCTCTGGTATACCCTCTTTCTAATGTCAGCAGCTTTCTCGGCAAGATAGCTTGAGTTGCATGTTTTAAATGTTCTATTTCTTTCCTCAGCTCTTCACTTGTTCTAATCTACTAGAGGAATTGACAGTATATCCACTCTTCCTTTTTGGTTGGTTGGTGTGTTTGGGGTTTGTTTGTTTCAGCAAAATCTGTTTTAAGTGTAACAGTTCTTTGTCCTGAATTTCCCTTATCTGAAGAACCTGTATAGGGGTTACATATTTTGCAGCTCTTCCTTGTCCTTTGCTCAGAGCACCTCAGAGGGTAGCTCATTTCCTGAGCCTTTTCATGGCAGAGAGGCGTTTAGGAAAACATGTGCCAAAATTAAACCCCTGCACTGAGAATTGGGGTTCCACAGTTATTAAAACATAACGTCTGGCCTTGGGTAGTAAAAGGGATGTGGGATTGGATACTTGGGATCCAGATGTTGCTCCCTCATGCTCTAGTCCCCTGTCTCCTACAGTGGCAGCTGATAGACATTTCAGGGTAAAACATTTAGTGCTTTCCATGCTCCTGGCTGCTTGCCTAGCTTTTGGCTAAAGCAGAAGGATTTTTGGTATAAAACAGTGTCTGTTTCCAGACTTGATCTGTCTTTTGAATGATGAGAGCTGATAATTTTAAACTTCATAGGCATAAATGTAAATACTTAAAATTGTCGGGATAAGTGCCCAGCTTTCTGAAATCCAGAAATACTTCACTGTTTTCATGTCCCTGTGTCATGATTCCCTTATGCTTCATTGCACACTGCATATGAACATTTCCCTTCTGTTTTCTCTAAGCAGGTAGTACTTGCTGCTAATTTCATCTTGCATCTTGTGTCAAGGGAGACTTTTTTTTGATGGCAAGCAGTGATAACCAGATTTTCTTTCTCCTCAATTAAAAAAAAAAGGGGGGGAAAGTGTGTACAATTAAGTGTTTGAAATAGATGATGTAAATGACATCCCTAGAGCTTATAAATCTTTTTATTCTCTGGAGAGACACATTCTATTCAGTAGCTGTTGAAGGCTTTCTACTGTCCTACTATTTAGGGAATTAAAAATTTTTCACTTGTTTGTTCAAAGTAGAAGAAGAACGTTTAATTAGTCATTCTCATTGTTCTTGAAAGAAACAGCAAAGGAGAAAAAAAAAACTAATGTTTTTCTTCTCCAGATGTAAAGATCTGTTTTGATGGTGAGTGATGTTCTGGGACTGCTTAAACCAGCTAGGGTAAATCCAAGCCAGCACTCCTAGTGATAAATATATGGGGTACATTTAAAACACTTGGCGATGGAAGAAAACAAGTTGTATGCATCAGTAAACCGAAGGACCTGGGGAGAAACTGTGCATCTTGAAAAGTAGTAGGGATCTTTTATAATAGTAGTCTGTGAAGTTAGACAGACTGTTTGTTTTCCCTTTCTGTAGAGTTCTCCTTTACATGACTTGTAATTGGTAGGTAGTGTCTTTTGTTTCACTGAGAAAAATATGTTTCTTTAATGATAACACACAGTAACAATGTTCCTCCAGTTGTGTTATTTCACTACAATTATTAGCTTGTTCATGTAATGGTTGAATTGTGAATAAAGGACTGAAAAATACCATCTGACTTGCATGTAAATTGCTTATATTTTTTTCCAAAGGTATTCAGTGTATAGCACATTCTGAGATACTAAATGTTAGTTTCTTAAAGAAACTGCTACAGGTAGTGTAAAATTGGCTGATTGTTCCCCTTGTTGTTGGTACGTTGTACAGTTTTTTCTACCATTCTGGAGGTATGCATCAGGAATAATGTAATGGGCTGAGCCAGCTGATTACATTGATGGCTTTCCCAAACACTAACTCAGATGACTGAAAATTCGTCTTTCCTTACCAGTTCATGTGGGAAGGTTAAATTTTTAAGTTCTTGCTGGATGTTAAGGAGCAAGTTGGACATGTGAGAGGATTCGTGATTAAAAGGAGCGATCCCTTAGAGTAATTGTTTTTCTGATGTTGGTGATATTTTGAGGCTCTAACAGATTTCGATTCATAAAGAGTACAGCATGTAGACGTCATGAATGGTCTTTTTTGGGGTAATGTAGATTAAAAAATGAAGGTGCAGAAATGAAGCTGCACTTAAGAGTTGAGTTTGGAATGTAAAATGCAAACAATCTTAAGTAAAACAATGCCCATCCCCATCAGTGCTAAAATTGAGAGTCCACATTCAAGCACGTTCTCATTATTTTAATGCACATTGTGAACAGATAGTAAGAACATACACTCCAGTAGGTGAAAATTACTTGCTGCTGTGCCATCGCTATTTCATGACATTTTAGTTAATTATACTGTCCCATAATGACTTATGACTGTGCACAGAGACTTGAGATAAAAAGGAGGAATTGTAGTGGTTTTCAAAAGCAAGACCAAAGAGTACTGCTGTCTAGAATGAGGGGATAATAAATTCCATGAGCTCCAATCACTGGATGACCACTGTTTTTTTTCTTCAGCTGTAAATTAGGGGATTATACAACTCCTGTGTAGCATTAATTATTAAACAAAGGCAATTTCACAGTTTAGTTCATTCGTGAAATTTCTGTAAAGAGTGTGAGACTAGCAGTGTCTTCTTTGTTACTCGTGGTTACCTCATTTATCTTTCTTTGTAACTGCTCTGATGGACAGTGCCTGATCGAGGACAAACCCTCCCCTGTAATGCTTGTCACCAGACCTTTTATGAGTTCTAAAGTAATAACTTGATATTCAAATAGTACAACAGGTCTTCTGAAGAAAAACATGTATTTGCTTCATCCTTTATGCTCCCTGTTTTATCAGTGTTTGGTTAAAATTCAGGTACTGAGTATCAGTGGTACACTATGACAAGCCTATCTTTTTGCAGTTCTTTGACTGTAAATGGAGAGACAGAGAGACATAAATATTCTTGTTTGCACATATTCAATCGCTAATTGTAATGAGAAAATACTGGTTTGTAAATTACTTGGTGCCTACCAAGCAGAATTGTGTTAGTAGATGGTCTGCTGGTTGTACCAAATCACCTAAAATTCTATTTTCTTATGTTGTCTCTTTAGTTCAATGTAGTTTGTGTTAGTTTCATCTTAATCTGTTGTGCATCAAGCTATAATATAAATCCTACTTGCATGCCTGTAGTGAGTATACCAAGTTCTCTTTGCGTATGACCGTGTTTTGGAGATGTGTGTCTATGATGGTGACAAAGGATTGAGTAATGCTGGTTCCAAAAAAAAATGAAAGGTGAGGCTTCAATACTTGTCGTCTTAGATGCCTTAGTCACTTAGCACAGTGTGCATATTAATATTTAAAAGACAAGCATAAACAATGCTGGACAATATCAGATGAATTAAGTCCAATTACAAGCACTCCCGGAAAGGTTTCCTTCCTGACAGAGCTGCATGTGCTCCAGCCGTTTGTGCTGCCTGCTGAATGGCTCAGAACTGCTCAGAAAGCAAAAAAAAGGCCTTTGTAGAAATATCCAGCCCTGCCCTGACCTATTCCTGTTAGTGTTTCAGGATGTTTGTGGAGCACCAGTGTGTACTGTTAGTGTGTGCTGAGTTTGGGCTAAAGGTAATTCGTGCCCTTGGGGTAAAATGGCACGATTAGCTGTTCTTGACCCAGTCAGAGCAATATGGGTGAAGTTTTACTCCAGTTTTGCTTCTTTTGTAAGGGGAGCATAGGCTATGCCAAAGGAGTGTTGTCTGTGGGCAATAAGGAGGCACATGATTGTGGAGAATGGAATAATAATAAATCAGTGTCACAGTTCAGTGTTCCCAGCTCTACCAATCTTGCATAAATGTGAATGTACTTGTGAAATGTGTTCTTTCTCATTTTGAATTGCTGAGAATTTGCCACAGTCATTCTGGTTTTACAGGCTATGTTATTGCATCTGTGTGCACTCTATGAAGTAGTTCTGTATGTTACAAAATACCGTGTGTCTTTCTGTTTAAACATAGGCCACCGCATTTCTTCTTGCTTATACGTAATACATTATAGTACCAAATATAAGAAGCTGTCATGCTTTGTTCAATAAAACTAACTCCTAATTCCAGCTTGTATGTGTTTCAGAAAGATATACCTTGGCTGTAAAGGAAATCTATAGCTTCAAAATCAGTAGGAGTGGTCACTGCTAAAAGCTGAATTACTAGTGACATTTAAAATTCAGAATTTAAGAACGTGTATGACTTGTAACATATACAATTGTCTGTTCAGAGGTCAGAAACTTCTGGATATTTGTTTATTAGTGCTACTTGAGCCAGGTACTCAGCTGAAATGTGTGATCATTCTTCTAACTGTCTAAGTGGTAACATTCAGCACAGTAATACAGATATAATTTTTATTAAAAGAAAGCATGAGTCAGTATATCAGATATCACTTCTAGACCACTTGGATTTGGCCTTTTTGGAGTAAAGTGAGTCATAACAGTTAAAGGTGAAAAATACATCACTAATTAGATTTTCTCATATCTATTTTTTTACAAAGTCTGAAATTATTGAAGGTGGGAGGATTGCCTGGAAACCATCCATTATTTGCACCCTTATTTTCAATCTATGAGGAAAAAGAACTAAGAAGTGAGTCATATTCTGATGTCATATATGAAATATAAGTTCTTTTGAGACTCAGACACAGCAGTGAGCTAGAGCAGACTGACAGCAGGTCTTGTGCTAGGTAAAACTTAGTGAATGATCAGTCAATGGCAAAAAAGTGCAAACTAAGCACGTTAGGAAGTGTGAAAAACAATGGCATTTTCATTGCATGTGACCACAGTGAATCTGATTCATCATTTGCATTTGTGTTTATCACAGTATGAATCAATTTTTTTTCCCTTTAAGGTAGAAACTGAGTTCACTGTTTAACACTGGTATTTTTTATCTTTGCAGTGTGCCGGGAAGACTCATACCAGTCAATAGTGTCATGTGCTGCTGTGGTACTTACCCCTGTAGAGGCGACAGCGGATACAAGGAAGAAAGAACAGACGCTCATACCTGATGTGTCCAAACAGTGAGTTATTCAAATAACACGATCTTTTACAAGTGCAGTTTAAACACCAGGCCAGATTCCTTCTTGTGGCTGTGCATATACACCCGCCTTTCTCTTTCATCAGGGCTTTCATAGGTGTTTCCAAAAGTAGAATCTGGCCTGAGGCTAAGCTGCTCCTTTTGTTCATTAGCCTACATTTTTTCCCAAGACTTTTGGTAATGACATATATAGAGGGAATGGGCGTTTGTACTCTGAGAGATGGATTTTTTTAATAGGCTTGATAAGGTGATTCTGTTGTTTAAATAGTCCATTCTTGCAAGTAGTTGATTTTTATAAAGAAGGTGATTTGTAAATGCTTAGCTCATCTGAGATATTTCAGTATTTTCCAGTGACTGTTTTACCTCTGTGATACAAGATATGATGGCATCTTCAAAAGTGTGATAGTGTTCTTCCGGGGAAATTCTGTCAATTAGACATATTTTGATATCTTGCATAAGATGAGAATCATAACCACAGCATGTGCAGTAATGTTTGCCTTGCAGTACCAGGCAGGATGGTTATTTCTTAATGATTGAGTCCTTGGAGAAAAAAAAAAAATTGTTTTCATGAAAAGAGAGAAAACACAATTGTAGGGCTTTATCACAACACAAACTTGGGGTCTGTGCCTTTTAAAGTGTGGAAGGTATTCAAAAACATGACAATGGATTATATGACATCATTGCCGTCCTGACCATTTGTGTTTAGTTTTCTGCTTCTCTTGGTATGTACACATTTAGATTTGAACTTGTCTGTGGAGTCCTGGCTTGTGTGCCTCTTACTGTAAGAAAATGAAGACATCCCCTTACATCCCCAAAAAAACCCTGAAACATCCAAAACACCACTGGTGGATTAGAGTAGATTAGATGGGATGTGATATTGCTACAGATCTATGATTTAAGTTTGTATCTGACTATGGTATCTTTTTCAATGTGGTGATAAACCCATTTCATCTAGATTACCTGTACTTAAAATTTAACACAGCATGTTAGCTATTGTCTAGGTATTAACTGCAATGGCCTGATGTTTGAAATGCTGTGAGCATCTAATTGTTGTAGTGGTTCAGTTGTGTGGCTCTCTGAATACCAAGGGATTGGAAAGGCACTGGGCTGCAAAATACTGTGCTGAAATCCAGAATAATCTTTCTGGTTAGTTCAAAGCAGCATAGAACATTTTTCCTTCTCTTCACTAAAAGGGAAACCTGCACTGTTGTTTGATTGTCTTTTTCATCTACTGTGATGAGATTCAGCATTTAATAATCCATTACAAATTCAAAGTAGGAAACGCTGGTATCTGTTTAGCAGGTGCTGAATGAAGCCACCTCCTAGATTTTTGGTGTGTTTAGGGTTTTATTTTTATTTTGTTTTACAACCTGATTAATGTTATCTTCTAAGAATACAGACACAAGTAAAGCTTGTCTTAAGCGCTCAGAGGTCTCAGAAACATGCTCTAACCTCTGCTGCTCTTCCGATACTTTAAAAATACGACCTGTGGCCCTGGAATTCTTTCGATGCAAAGCCACCTTGTACTTAAACAGATTGAATGTGTTTGTACTTCTCCATATGAAACTGTATCCGTGTATTAGTATCTTTAGACCTACATTTCTGACAGGTATATTGGAAATGAAACAAAACCATCTTGTTGGAAAAAGTTTGCAACTGGAATTCAGTAGATTTTGTAGAAACCGTCAAAGTCATAGTAAGGGGGTGAAAGCATGCATCTTCAAGAAAATCTCCAACATTATGAGCAAAACACCAGCTACTGTTCACATCTCCCATTTCACCCTGTGCTTTCTACATGCAGGTAGTTTTCCTCATATCCAGTTAATGGAAGCAAAAGAGATCCTAATTCCTGTGTCGAAGTATCCCAGTATTATCTGTCTCCAATGCAGGCATATCCTTGGCACTTGTTGAATTCCGTTGACTGGAATGCGGACTCCGTGGATGAACTGGTCTGCATGCGTGGATTATAGTTATTGATACTCATATGGGAAAAAACACTGATGCTTTGATTTTTGTGCTTATCTTTGTTTACCTATGTGGTTTTGACTTGCATGTCCAAAAATTGTGCATATCACAGAGGGCCGAGCAGTGGCCAGCCATCGAGGTCCTGTAGGGAGAATTTTCTGCCTTCAGGCCCTACAGGGACAGAGTATGTTTAGAATAACTAATGCTTTCTAAAGCTACATAAGATAGTGTGTAATCCAAACCAGATAAAATGCATATTAATGATAATAAAATGTTAAACAGGTACAAATAATTTAAAATAATCTTGTATACCACAGTAAAATTATATCTGAGACCTTTAGGACTCAAGAAGCCGTGAAGAGTGGGCAGAGAAAAAAAAAGCTTTTAATACTACTTGTATAATATTTGATTAATGATGTTATTTTATTTTAGAAAGAAACTGTTTAGTGGTTTTAAATAATGTATTTGCTTAATGTATTTTTTTTGTAAGCAGCAAATGGTGCCAGAGGTGGTAGCAGCAAAGCTAAATGACACTGAAAGTGATTAGATCTTACCAGGATTGCAGGAGTAAAAGGCCGATTTTTTTCCCCCCTGTATTTTTTTCTTGGAAGCTCAAACCATTTCATCAGGGAGTAATTTCATAGTGATACCCAGGTAATTGCTGACTCGTTGCTTGTGCACTGGGCAAAATCACTATCTCATTTATTCACTAGGAATGGATTTGGCAAGAGGAAGAGCATACCTTTGTAATTTTTCTTTCCACTCCACAACACTGAGGCAGAGAGTTGGTCAGTGTAAGGTCAGGGTGAAAAATAAGAAATGTGAGCTCTTCCTTACTTTGTCTTCTCAGCCCTCCATGTTGTCTAGGACATTAGATTAATTTTGCTAGATTTTATAAAATACAAGACTTAAAAACTTGCTGTTTTAATAGTTCAAGTTATCGAGGCCTCTTTGTGTTGCCATAGTGATACATCAGTCAGTTGTTCTCAAAGGTGCCCAGCTGCTAAAACAATTGGAACATTTTGAGCAGTGAATTCTGCTTAGAGAGTCCTAATTTTAGTCCTTCCTATCTGAATTCATATATAAATAAATTAGCTGCTGGCACAGAGCAATGGCATGAGGAATCCTCACTTCCATTTCAAGTTCTTATGAGGAAGCATGGGAGAGGAAGCATGGCCCAGGAAACTGTGTGATATGCTTTAAATCAACTCGGCTTCGGCTTCACCGGGCAAACTCTCAGCCGAAAGGTCAGCCTACAAGGGGCAGTGGAAAAAGAAGTGTCTAAGACACACGTGTCCCTGAGCAGAGAAGGTTCTGCTGCTGTGTGATGTTCATATGTAAACAGAGAAAACCATTCAGGTGCTACTAGTGCATGAAAAAAGTGTAGTGAAATTCAGGTGCACCATTTTTTATCAGATTTAAAGTTAAGCTGGTACATAGGTAGTTTGGTTAGTTTCTTTGGGTGTGACTGCCCTGCAGTTCAGAATAGCAATGGCCACATGCAGCCCTCTGAGCTGGCCAATTTAAGGGTGGTTTGTGCATTAGTACTTCAGCTGCTGTCACGTTTCTGATTTTGATTTTTATATAAAGATATTATTTGCTGTTAAAATGTCCTTAGAGCTACAGATCTTGTTACGTCATGAAGCAGACACAGTAATTTGACAACTTTTTTTTATGTCGGAAACATTTTCCTGAGTTTTAGGAGAGATTTACAGATGAAGATCCCAGAAAAATGATAGCACAAGAGGTAATGTTTTTAAACTGAAAGAAGGTAAATTCAGACTAGCTCTAAGGAAGAAGGTTTTTGTAATGGAGGTGGTTAAACACTGGAACAGGTTGTCCAGAGTTGTTGTAGATTCCCCACCCCTGGAATTCAAGGTATGTTGGATGGGGCTCTGAGCAACTTGATCTAGTTGAAGGTGTTCCTGCTTATTGCAGAAGGATTGGATAAAATGGCCTTTAATGGTCCCTTTCAACTCAAACTTACTCTGTGATTTTATTTTATGATTCTAAATATCACAGATCATTTGACAGTTCTTCAGGACTCTTAAGATCAAGTCAGATTTTTTCTGGTAAGTGCCTGAGTGAGCGTATGTAGTGAGTCTTTTCAATATTCTGTCAGTGCCAAAGCTGTTCCACTTGTACCTTGCAACTGTACTTACCTGAGCAAGATACGCGTGAGTTCAAATACATGAGAAAGCTTCTTGGAGTCACAGTGACTACCTGGGTGTTTGCTGATGGGAAACAGGGTGGTGAGGGGGAGAGTTACAGCTTTAATGCCATTCTGTACAGCACTGGTTTACTACAGATGCCAATCCAGGACTTTGGTACTGAAACAGATTGGAATCTAGGAAAAGTTTTGTGCATAATATAGTCTAAATTTATTAGCTGCAGTAAGCACATTCCAAAATTTAGGAGCTTTTTTCCCTCTCTCAGTTTCAAGATGTAAAAATATAGTTGTTACATCAGAAGACTGGTAATCCTTTTTGACTCTAGCAGCCTTGCCTAATTCCTTTCAAAAGAAGTTCAAACCAAGCTGATTATTCTTCACTTATTCAGTCGTGGATTTGCTTTTCATTTTTTTTTTCCCCTCTAATTTTTTTTTTCATTTTTGATACATCGCAGGCAAGATTTTTTCCCCTCGAAGCAACAGTGTGGTTATTTTACCTCTGTAATTTTTGATGCTTCTGTTGCGATCCTGTTATTGAGAGATGCCTCTGCCCAAATTAAGGTGTAAACGAGGGGTTGAGGTGATCCCAGCAATATGCGTACGAGCAGTTGCTGCTCCACAGTTTGCCACAGTGGGAACCCTTGTCTGGATGCGTTACTCAGGATGTGCCAGGCCTGGAGCCAGGCCACCCTGCCACTCCATCCTGTGTTTATCTCATGGCAGAGTCCTTCTGTGGTCTTAAAATCACTTTTGCCTGTCTCAAACACCGTTTAAGTCCTTACAGCTCCTCAGTGGTGATGTGACGTGTGGTCTCTAAAGCAGGCAGGTTGTCAGGTAGTGGTGTTCACGTCCCGATTCGTGTCTGCTCTGACGGTCCTTTCCCAAAGGCATCTTTCAGTAATGTGAAAAAGGAACGCTTTTCACACGTGTTTGGAAAACTGGATAGGAGATGATTGTGCTGTTAAGGTTTCTGGATGATTGGGACAATGGGGTGTGGAAGCACGTGTCACTCTTTGGGTAATGCAGAGAATAGGGATGCCCCATGTTGCTCTGGAATGACAATACTTTGAAAGCTATGGTTCCAGCTTAGCTGAAAAACCTGAAACATCTGCTGAATTGCACTGTACTCTCCACCACTACGGTTTAGTGATAACAGACTAGTGATAACAGGTAGGAGAGGTAGAATTTATATCCATTTCTTTAAAGCAGGTACTTTGAAATGGAGTAAACATAAGCAAATGTGTTTATGCTGTCAGTGGTCTATGTCTACGTTCTTTTGTCTATTTTGCTAGTTAGTCTTTAAGCTCTATTTAGCGACTTCAAGGGGAACTGAAAATTTCTATTTTCTGTGTTATCTGTCACATGGTCTCCTTGTACATCCTGTATTGCTTTTTGCACATAATGGGAAAATGAGTTATTTTGCTGTACTCGTGTCTCCTTTGAAATGGGAAACTTTTCAGAAAATAGTAAAAATACAGTATTTACACTTCTTTTTTGTCTGCTAACTAGTTGAAACTCCTGCCTGACATTGCCTCTTGTCTAGGCTGCTCAAATTCGTAACTTCTTTCTGCTTGCTTTGAGGAAAAACAAAACGGTAAACCAAACTCTTTTGTTTCTTTTCCCTGTGTCCAGCCACTGCAAAAATGAGAATGATTTTGTAAAATCAATTATAACGTTAGTAACAGTTGTGCAGAGGAAGTACGATTGCACTGCAAAGTGAGTATGAAAGAAATCTTATATCTGGTTATAGAAGGCGAGCATCATCAGTTCTCAGGTTCCTTCTCAGTCACTGCAACCATCAATTTATAGGAGAGATTGACAAGAAAGCAATCTATATATGTTATTTAAATATCTTAGGCAATTGTTTGCAGCCAAGGGATTAAGCAGTTCTGTACAGCTTAATTTGATCCTGAGTTGCAAATGTTGAATGAGCTGTTTTTTGAGAGCCACTAACTAACTGCAGTTACTGTACTTAATATTTTCAATATTACGTAGTTCAACTCCTGTCTTTTCCTGTGTGCTGGTGAGTAATGCAGGAGGCAGAGGAATGATGGCAGTTGTCCTGTGGAGAAAAGGTGTTATGCAGATTTTATCTATAGCCTTACCAAGAAAGCTTTGATCTTTTGCAAGTAATTGTTTGGAAAGCTTCCTCTTTCCTATGAAAAGAGATTTGGGTTCTAATGCACCATAAACTATGAACGCTTCAATCATTTCCCTTAAAGTATTGCTAGTGTGACTGAACTCAACTTGATGAAAAGATCTAAGGGTGGAAGGTTAAGCAAGGTGCTTAATGAGGTCACTTTGAATCAAAATGTGGAGGATCAAGAAAATTACAGCATTTTCTAGTTGAGGTAATTGTAACTTCAAAATAAGATGAGTGCATTGTATCATTGTGTAGCTAGTCTTCATTAATAAAAGAAATTCCAGGAAATGAAAATTTGTAGGGATAATACAGCTTTGCTGATGATGTTTCTGAGCACCAAATGGTGAAAATTAGAATAGAACTTTTGGAGTCAAAATATAGTTACTGTAATGTAGACTGGCAGTGTGTGGCCAAAGCTGATTTAAAATATTGAACTGCACAGACAAAGGACAGTGCAGTTACAGTAATCTGGAAGGGAAAACATAACTGCATCTACAAGTACAATTTCTGAACTAGGTCTGAAATTGTCATAAGAAAAACATTGTCACCAAATCACAGTGACATTTAGAAAGCAGCTTTGCCTAAAGTAACATCACTTTGTTTCATTCATATCTGTAAAATTCTATACCTTTATGATACCGTAATGTCAGTTTAGTTTTGGCCATCACTCTAAAAAGAATGTCCTGTGGAGTAAGATTATCAATTTATTTATCAGACCTGAGAAAATTTTTTAATTTGTAAATGAAATTAAAATCTATGCCTTCCCATGCATCCTTCTTTTCTCTGTTCTCTGTGAATCATCACGTTCTCCACCAGGCACTTCTGCAATAGAGGAAGCTTTAATTATGTGATTTGCTTGTCCTTCATATCCACAAATTTCCCCAAAAGAGATACATCAAGATAAGTAATTGTGCACTATTTATTTAGAGAGCTTATTTGAAAACATGCCTTTGTTACATTTATATATGGGCAGGTGCTTAAGGTAGACTTGGTTCCAGAGTGCAAATTTTATCTTATGTGTATGGTAGTGTCTAGAAGTGTCTGCTTTATTTACATAACTGAGAACTACAAATCAGAACACCGGTATTGACTTAAATCCAAAGTAGGAGTCTCGCACTTGACAACCAAGATCTCTTCTAAATTGATGGCCTTTAGTAATCCTTGCAAAATATTCTTGGCATGTCTGTTTTAATTAGAACAATGAACCATAAGACACAGTTTTGAATTTTAATTTTGTGCTGAGATTTTTGCTGTGTGATGAAATAGAAATTATTATATATATCGAAACTCCTTAGTGTCTGGAACAACTCTAAAAGGAGATGTAGTTGAAGTAAATAAAATCTTACCTGGTTCAATCGACCTTGAAAAGGATGGTTACTATAGGTAATGCAGACAGAGATGTTTGAGACAGGCTTAGGCAATTGAAAATCAGTTATTTTGTCTGGACATCTCCATCCGAAGAGCTGCTGTTCTAAGTTGTCGCGTTAGTCACTTACAGCATTCGTTATTCTAATAAAATTACAGAGTTTTCCATTATCTTTTGTGGCAGCTGCCTAAGCCCTGAAGAGCACAGCCATCGTCTGCTGGGATGACTGCAAAGCCACTGAGGCACGAAGTCCTTCAGAGGCAGGGCTGCAGTGGGGCATGTGGAAAATGACTCACGCACTGACTTCAGATTTAAAAGAAAAAACAGACTTAGTTTTAATCCAGCCTAAATTCATGTCCAACGTAGACACTCAGAACAAGCATTGTTACGCCCTCAGTTTCATGTATTAAAGGAGATCTACAGTTTTTATTTACCAGGTACTTAGTCAAGGGGCTGAAGGCACTTGATTTCAGGGCAGCACAAAGAATCCTCAAAATAATGCCCTTACTGTCTGGACTTTTTCTTCCTTTCGAAAAAGCCATTTTTTGGATAGTCTGAGTGTGAAGTTGGATCATATAGGGGTTGTTGAATTTGTATTTGAATAATCAGTTCTTGTAGCATCCTGCATCGGTTGGGAAGGCAGTGTTAGATCCCGTTGTTAACCTCAATGCCTGGTGTTGCTTAATGAGAATTTACAGTTGCTGTGAAGCTTCACCGAAGGAAGATGCTTTTAAAGTACAGGACCAAGAGATTCGGGAGCAAGCTCATTTCACTCAAATGGGGAGAATGAGAGAAGTGCTAGCTGTGCCCATTTTATTCCTTTTTCTTGTACGTCCAAAATCTTAAAAGTATACAGAAATTATTTTGCTGTAAAATCGGGGCAAACATAGTTGTTAAACTTCTTTAACTCAAGCTTTCACTAACTTAAGTGGAAGTGCTCAGTTTTAGGAACCACTCCAGAAACAGAATTACACTTTCTGGTCTGTAAAAGCATGGACTGTAACCGAAGTTCTGTCTGAGACACAGCCAGAGGTTGTATTTTATCATCTCGCAAGGAAATTAAGGCAGGTTTGGGTCTGTACCTTTGTGCAGCAGAAACATCAGTCTGGGGTAGCGTTATCTAAATGCTGAAGAGATGAGGGTGGGGTGGTGGAGGAGGAGGGACCAGGGGATCATTTGTTTTTTAATTTAGAAGCCTGTGGTGTTTATATTAAAGTACAACCTCAATTCTTTCAAATTAGATTTCAAAACATAATTGCAGCATCAAATATAAAATTAATCAACTGTGTTATTACTTGTGAACAATTAAAGCATCGTAAAATGAAAAAATATGAAGGAACTACACTCGTACATGTAATGCTAGGATTGCAAAGTACTTTACTTGGTTAGACAAATGTATTGTAGATTAAAACTAGAAAAAACAGTTCAAGTACATAGCAGAAATGTATTTGTTTCGCTTTCACAGTAATTTAATAATATCTCTGAAGCATAACAAAGAACACCATTTATTAGAAATTTCTTGCTGTCATTGGAAGGTGGGGAAATGAGGTATGTCACAGAAAAACTAGGTAGATTTGCATTTATCATTGCATGGTGTAGCTATTGGACTATTGTACTGTGCTGTTTTACAGGTCATTGTACCATCCCAGTAAAGGCATTATCAGGTATTCTTTTGAATCTGATGAGTGAAAAATAATGGTGGTGTGGTGGTATTACTGGCTTATTGAGGGGTTTTCTAAACCAGTTGCTTTGCAGAGCATTCCTGAAAACCATCATCCTGTGCAGTGGCTATGTTAGAGTTAGCTTTGTTAGAAAATACACTACTCTTGAGTCATATTATCATGACTTAAATACGAATACCACTGGAGCAAATGTAAGTCCAATCAGCATAATGCTTAAGAATATAGGGTGCGTCATGGTGCTTAAAGTTGAGATAGTACCTGCGTCCTAGAGGGGAATGAATTATGTGAGAAAACATATATAACCTGCATGCTATGTTTCACATACTATGAGGAGGAGTTCACTTTTTGTTTAGGACAACTAAATGCAGAGGAAGGTTCTGGAAGTGTGCTTAATCTAAATATTAGTATTTCTAAGAGCAAGTTTTGGTCTGTTTTGCAGAGTGAAAAAGAGATATTAGAGAAGGACAGAAATAATTTTAAGAACAGTCTCCTTATCCCCACCTCTAGCTTCAGTTCGTTTTGTTCTTATTTATTTTTTCCTGGAGGTAACAAAGAAATAGAGGCAATATTCCTCTTTCTCTACCACGTACATTTTTCAGTGTATCTGTGAATAGCCCTGGGAGCAGTAATTTTAATAACCTATCAAAATCTATGTTTGCAGTGAGTATTGAATACGTTATTTTTACTTGCATGGATTTACTGATAGCAGAGGTGGAAGACTATAGCTAAAGTGGTGTTATCGTTGTTTCTTTATCTTCTCTTCACCCTCCTGGTTTTTTCCAGTCAATACACTGGCTGTGTTGGCCACCATATGGGATATATAAAACACCTACAGCATAAAGAACCCAATGAAAAACAAGATAGGAAATGGGCAGGTGGGAAGCAGAAGAAATAAAAGTGAAAAGAATGTGTGTCGTCACACTAGGACACATGCATTGTCGGTGCAGTTGGATTAAGACATAAATTTGCGATTATGTTGCAGTAAAGTTAAGCTGTAAAGACAAAATATTGTACCAAATAAGAGTGAACTTAAAAGAGCCAAATGCTGCAAAAACTATTTGTACAGTTAAGAAGTGAGTACAAATGTAAGTTCTTCCTCCTGTGCTCCAGGAGCAGCATTAAGCTCTGTTATACTGAGGACATCAACTGGCCCAGCTGCTTTTTATCGATAATAGCTGCAGTAGCCACCATCTAAAAAGATGTTTGTGAGGGAAGAATATTTTTTGGTTTTCTTTTCTTGTGCTGCAGCTCTAAGTATTTCATGTGTTTCCAGGTCCATTTACTAGTTCTTTGTGGACATGGTAGGATTTCACTCCCAATTGTTTTGACTACAGATTGTTTTGATTTTGGTATTTTAATCCTCTCTTTATCATTATATAATAGAGCAGTATGTAGCTTTTTGTTGCACATCAAAAAATATTCGCTGCCGCTACACTGATTAAATGTGTAACAGCATGTATTGCAGATATATGCACCTAATATTAGTAATAATCCAGATTTAGAGCTTTCATTGCAGCAGCCCACAACATCAGCTTTGTGGACAGCTTTAATAAATGTCTTCAAAAAATAAAAGCAGGGAAGGAAGAAGAGGCCAGTGCTTTTATCGTAAGTGTGATGTGGCATTTTCAAAAACAAGTAGATACACATCAAAATATGATAGGTTACAACCCCTTTTTCCTCCAAGATCAGCTGTTTTATATCTTCAGTGCGTTCTCCTAATCCCAAGAGAATTCCTGTGATCAGCAATACAAGCAGGAGGAGGGAATTATAGATAGGAGGTTACTAGGAGTGAGCTATTGGGAAAAATCAAGGGAAGCATAGGCAGGGAGAAAAGTGAGGTAGCTTTGAGGTAAACTTCTCTGTGTTTTAATTAGTCGGGCTTATAAACTATACTCTTAATAAAACTCCTTATCTATCACTCTGTTTGTTCATTTGTTTATGCAGAAAGCTTATAGGGTAATCATCCGAAAATATGGTAGTGTTCCTCTAATTTTTGTACTGATCTACTGCTTCATTCCCAACCCTTTAGTCAAACTTTTTAATACTGATTTTTCAGGAGCACTCCAGCCTCACTTCCAGTTACCTCGTTATTATATCCTTTTGTAAAATCGACATATTTATGTACAATTTTAGTATGTGCCCAGGTTGCTGCTTCAGAAGATACAAAGTTGAACAGGACTCATCTCTCCTGGCAGCCATGGGTGCAAAGTGACAGAGACCTAGAGTCAGAGCACAAAACAACCTGGAATAAACATTATGAGAACCAAGAATGAAAAACACTATTTTATTTTGAAATACATTTCTTGATGTTTTGATTGCATCAATCTAAAAGGTCACATGCACACAGTTTAAAGGCAGAGCAGGAGAAACAGAATTCCTTTTTGACTGATGAACTAAATGGTAAGGTGATGTTATTTTGTCCTACAACAGCCCCCTATTAACAGGGCTGTTTGGGCTCTTTTTTTGTAATCTCCTTTAAAACTTAATCTAATATTGTAATCTTATTTTTCTATTCTTTATCTGGACCTGTATAAATAGAAGTGATTGATACTTTTGACTGGAAAAATTTAGATGTTCTAGATAAATGTTTTCAGAGATACCGTGTAGATAAAGACTGCTATATTGATTATTTGTTGTCAATTCTGACAAAGTGTGCTTCAGCACTCTGAAGTAGGTAAATAAAAACCACCTCATTTTCTTGTCCAAGGAACAGTACACTCTGTTTGGGGTAATTTATGGAAGAGATAGAAAATAACATTTATGGGTCAGTGAGAAAGCACAGGTGTTCAGAAGTAAGATTACCTATTACTTTCTAAATCCTGTGCTGGTGGTGTGAGAACAAATACACATAAAACTAGTGTTCGATACCAGATGGACTTGAAATGGAACAATGCAAGTAAAGTGTGTAGTAGTAATAACAAATGCTATCTGCGAGTTCTCTACTCTTAACTATGCTGTAGATTAACGTCAGAGAATAAATACAATGCTGATACAAACCAGATTATTTAAGAAAACTTAAGCAGGCAAATCATCATTCTTCATTTATTCTCCCAGAAATTACTTCTATTTTTCGAAGATGTCACCTAAAACCAGGAATACATTCACAGGGCTTGGAATTCAGTCCAGATATGTAACAGGAATGAATCACAAAGCTGAGCCATAGTTTAAAAAGGAGTCATAAAAAGGAGTTCAGGTAGGGAATTTTGATGTGAGCTCTAGCAAGGCTTGTTTTTCCTCATATTTAAAGTTGAAGTTACTGAAATTCACTTGTTCAAAGTAATATTTGTTGCTTCCAGGTTTGTGCTATCTACATTCTTCTTCCTGAATTATTTTATTGATGTAATACTACATACTAAAATGTAGTAAATGCTTTAAATTTGAAATTATATAAAGCAAACCTGAATTTATAATGAATGCCTAATAGACTTCAGGGAATCCATAATTTAGATGGCAAAAGAACACACTGATTCTAGCTACAAAAACAGATTATATTTGAAAAGGCAAAAATTAAATACAAAGAATGGTTTTTGTTACTATGGGAACATTTAAAGAAAGGTTTTTCAGCATTGCAAGCCACTGTGTGTATACAAGAGAAATCATGTTCTTCTGAGTTAAAGAAGCTGTGAAAGCTTTTCCAGGAAAAGGCTAAATAATAGGAAATATTTAAAGCAAAAGCTTTTAAATGCATCTGTCTAATATGTTGGTGGTTTTATATTCTCTCTTCCTGCCTTCCCCCTGTTTTTCTCCCACTAGTTTTTGGAATTAGAGGTTTTTTGAGATGTGTAGCAAAAAGCGCTTTGCAAAGAGGATTAGTGAATGAAAGAGCAATGTGGACGAGTTATTTTACTTCTGGGTCTGTTTATAAGAGATCTAATCCTATCTTATAAATTTGCTTAGATGAAGGCATTTGTACTCTAGATTCACACTTTCTCTCACATACTTTTCTATTTATTCTTGTAACCTGGAAATAATGAAGGCACGAATTAGAGGAGGAAGAAATAGGGAAAATTAACAAGTCTGTATTTCACTAAAGCTGAAGTACTTTCAAATGGAGTTGCACAGTCACGTTTGCTGTACTTAATATTATTGCTAAGCCAGGTGTTAACCTTTTTTTTTCTTTAATAATTATAATAGTTTCCTCAATTTTTTATATTTGTTAAAATAAAAGAATGTCAGATGGGTACTAATTACAACATCAACTTTGCAGTAAACCAAATGTTGAAAGTATTTAAAGCATCTTTTATACTTGATCTAAATCAGAGGTTTTGTTTATCTATTGAGGAAGCTTTAAAAGCTTCATCATCAGGAATGCTCAGTCCTGCATGGAAACTGGCACAATCTGCAAGACAGGATCATCTGAAATGTGGTCCCTTGGAACAAAAAAAAACCAGTAGTTGAAATGGATGAGCACATTTATTTTCATGATATGGTGATGAATTTAACATGGAGAAGGTTCTTTGATTTCTTTTAAAAGAAATAAACTATCTGAAAAGTGTGCTATCAGCTGTTATTTAAATATGTATTAAACAATGCTGTGCTATTTCTGTGTGTGCTTCAAACGTCAGATGTGGGAATGTCCTGACATTGAACTACAATCGAGCAGTTATGTAAATTACGCTAAATTTGTCATCTAATTTTCTGTGCTTACTTGTGAGGTGAGTGCCTACCTCATGATGCTAAGTGCCATACAGATCTTTTCTTTTCAACACTGAAGCAAGAGTACTGTATTTTGAGAAAAACATGTTTAGGGGCACTAAGGAGATGTACTTTAAAGTCTCAACTCTTTTTGGGTGCAATATTTATTATGAGATTGATGCGCAGCATTTTTCACAGGTGTATATGAAAAAAAAAAGATTGTAGTGTTGCAGGAAGTCCTTTTTTATCCTTATTGAGAGACCTGGGAGTAACTGACAGGTGTGTGTACAATCATAGGTGAGGGACAAGTGTCTAGATTTAGACCCGTTTTTGCCTGTTTGGGACCCTTATTGTGCCTGTGTGTGCAGGTCTTATTTTCTCATAAGTCACCATTAAGAAGCCAAGGGAGTGTTCTATATCTCACAACCACATTTCATTTATAAAATGAACCTTTCCGGATTCTGTATTTTGGGGAAAAGAAAACACATCTCCTCATAACTGATTTTCACTTTCATCCATATTCATTTGTTTAGATCATTTAATAACCTCTGAATTCAAATTGTTGTCAGGAACAAATGAATACAAAGCTACTAGGGTGAGATAATTCTTGGTAGCTCAATGGCCTTCTCAACTTCCCAGATACTCATTGGCCTTGACATCCTCCTCCATGAAGAAGGAGGCCAGTAAGTTGTGTCACAGATGGTTTTGTACTGACCTCTGTCAGTAGTTCTCTGTGGAATTCCCACTGAGCACCACTCCAGGGGGCCTAGGCTCCAAATGTGTAGCTGCCATGATTTTCATGTGCTGCTCCGTTACCATCCTGAGCCTTTCCAAAGCCGTATTGAAAAGCTGATGAAATTGCTTTTAATTGGGACTGAGGCAAATCCGTTGTACTGTCTGCAGACAAATTGTTACCAGGACTGAAATGAGTTTAGTGCTCAGCATTACCTGTTTGAGATCGTTGTCTGAGCTGCGTTTCCCATCATCTAGGCTGGTGGTATCCCTGATAGCCAGGGAAACGAGCAGCGAGAGCAGGCACAGCCTGTACATGGCGGGAGGAACGGGCACGGATGGGCCTCCTCTAGCCAGGCAATAACTTCAGTAGCACTGACACAAGGCAAGGGCTGTTTTTCTTTGCTTGTTGACGGCTGCTCCAAAGATGACCTCAGAACATGTCAGGAAAAGTAATAAAAGACAGACAAGAAGCCTGGCTGTAGACAAGAAGAGGTAATGAGTACATTTTTATAGATAGCTTCCCTCACCTGGGCCGGAGAAAGGTAACTCAAGCCCAGCCATTGCCGAGGCTTCATAAGCCTCATAAGTGTTACAGGTACTCTGGTGATTTGGGGCTGTCAGTACTTCATAAAATGATAAATTTCTTTTTGGTGAAGCAAGAGCGACCTTGCATTCCTTAATCTTACAGGTGGCGTTGGCCTGATTTGCCACATTTACCTGTTTTCTTAAATAACCTTTGCAAAGTTAGCAAAGGGCAAAATGGATCATTCAGAAAGCTTAACTTTTGTGCCCTGTTTTTGCTAGCACTGGTTATGGAGAAAGCATAATTCTGTGGGAAGTCTGGTAGGCTCATTCTTATTGGACCAGATAATGAATTAATTCTTTAAAATCTTGTCTTAAAAATAGTTATTTATGATTTTAATACACGTTCTTGATGGATAGAGTTACTTTTCTGTGCTGCAGTTTGCCTAAAGTTAGGTGAAGTAAGCAGTGTTGCTTAATTTCAACCTAATTTTCCCTAGGCCCTGAATATTTTCTAAAATACTTTCCAAATATAGCTTCCTTATTATATATGATGAAATAAAGTCAGTGGTAAGTAGTCAAATGTAAGAGCAGAGATCATAAATGAGTTTACTTAATAATGCATCACACTACCTTGTGATCATCTTCAGAGCAATATTTTTTGGAGGCAGTAAGAATTTCAAATCTGTAGGGAAGATGTTTAAGCAGTATATCTTTGGGGGTCTTTAACTGACCATACATGAGATTCATAATGGTCAGTTGTGTTGCCTACTTTGTCTTTATATCAGGGCCAAACCAGAATAATGATGCAGGCTTAGGGAACCCCTGGTTATGCGGAAAGAATTTTATTTACTTGTTAGCTGCAATTTTGTTGGGGTGAACGGGGAGAAATACTTCATGTGAAATGGGATGCCTGTGCCATCTGCATTGGATTCATGTGTACCTTGCCAATAAATCGGGTTGTCCAAGGCACTTACAACTGCTTATCCTCAGAGGTGGCATGTCTCAGAACATGGAAGCTGCACAGATATTTCTTGAATAAATATATGCAATTATGCGTCTAGGTGTCAGTGGTTCAATACAACGCCACGACAAGAAACCTAAAATAGGTGAGCAACCTTCCTTGCACTCCAGAAACAACAGTTAACTTAGTACTTTCTTCTTCACTTGTTAGTTTTACTAAAAGATGGAGCATTTTACCTTGAATGAAATGCTACCTAAAGTGATTGGAATAGGTCTGCATATCACTGTTGGCATAATAGTGGCATATTGTGAACTAGCTACCTGGAAATAATCAGAGATTAATTATTTTTAACAATTTCTGTTTTGGGTGATGGAGTTGATAAGTGTAGGAATTGGTTTTATCAAGTATGGTTTAGATTTTTAATTTTTTTTTTATTGTAGCTCTGTAGCTTCTGTAGGAAGGAACTTGATAGTTTATATCTGTTATACTGGGTAATGTGTCATATAAACATTCTTCACTGGTGGTGGTGAACAGAAGAACAAATATTAATCTTTGTTCAATCATCCTGCTTTTTTATAAGAGGAGTTAGCATCTGATGATTTTGATAGAGCTGTTGTGTTTTGTGAGGCATCTAATCTTGAATCTGTACTTGCTTACATTAGGACATTGTTTTCTAACAATGCTGTGTATTATGTGATCGGGGCTGCTGCTGCAAACATGCGCTTCAGCCCTGTGTATCCTGTGAATGCCGATGAGCAGAAAGCAAGTTTGCTGTCTTGCTGTCTACTCCTCAGGTTTCTTGGGGTTATGAATCCCATTGTATATTGATGACACAGGGATAAACTTGTTCATTCAAGCACACCTCTGAAAAATTCATGTATGTTCTAAAGATCTGTCACTTCGGATGCATATTGGTGGCTGTGTGAGCACATCACATCATGTATTGGTCAAAGGCTGTGGTTTTTAAAATTTTGTTCAGAATGCTTTTATCCATCTGCCAAAGCAGAAATGAAGGAAAACCTTTGGTCAGCCAAAATTTATTAGGAAACTTTGATTGAAGATCATGCCTATCCTGAGATTGCTACTTCCTCCACATAATGATAAATTAAGTTATTTAAAAGTTGGAACTTTAAAGCATGAGTTATATAGCTAGATAAATATGAATGTGGCAGCTGCTTTACTGTCTTCAAAAGACTAATTACAATCTCCCTTTTCATATATTAATGTACATACAGTGGTAAAGCAGTTGAACAGTTGAGATTTGCTATATAGAATTTAATTTCCTGACATTAAAAGGTTTATGTATTTAATGATAAAATGCTGGATACTGCGTTACGCTGAATGTTTTTGCCCAGTAATTTGTACTGGCCAGTAGTGCTGCTGCTCTCCAAAAAACTAGTAGAGAACATACCCTTATATGCATGTGTGCTTGTAAAATGGGGGCCTTCAGCATGTTTGAAAAGTACCTTTAGAAATCAAGGAGCTATTGATTTTTTACTCTCTTTGTGGAAATAGTGGAGGTTGTTTCGTTGGGTTTTTTTTTTTGCTGAAGTACAGTGGCTGTGTGTATTAGAACGTTATGAAGACAACAAAGTTCTTGAGAGCCAGTTGGATTCATATGCACGATTCGATGCTCAAACCTCCCACTGACAAGAGAGAAGTATAGGAGAAGATTTGAAAATTCTTTTTTTATTACTCCCGTGTCTGAAAGTCATAGATTCTGATGTATTGAGTTTTGCAGAACTCAAGTAACTTACCATAAATGCACTTTTATCCGAAGTCTGAAACTGTCATAATGAAGTTAATATATGTTAAAAATTCAGCTACAGTACTATGAAGATCTGCAGAGTTATTTAAATTTAAGCAAATGACTGGTCCATTGAAATTTAAGCCTGTGCATAAGTGTTTGTGGCAAGCTTGTGCTGTTTTATCCAGTGTTCTTTCATTCAGCAAAGTAGCTGGGATGATATATGTCTGTGAAATGTAAATATAAGTACATTTGCATGGCAATATTTAAAGAACTTCAGGAAAATAAGTACTGAAACAGAGAAATTAAAGATAAAAGCATTCTTATTTCCAACAGAACTAGTCAGAAATTTTCAACTATGAGAAAATACAAAGGACAAAGTTGTGATTCAAACAGATGAAGGTTGTGTCCTTGTAAAGAGTGGACTCTTTTCATTTTGAATAATTTAAACTATTTCTTTCTTTTGAGGTGAACATTGTAGAGCGATAAAATCTCTTGTACCGTTTTAACCATTAAAAATAAATTTGGTGATGTCTTACCTTTTCTGTCCTTCATTACATGTACATTTAAAATTCACTTTTGATATTAATCATACTTAGAAATCCATTTGCTACCCATAGTGATTTCACTGGGGAAGACTCAAATCTTTCAGGGTAATGGAGTTCTAACTAAGTATTAGTTATTAGGTACTTAAGATCTTACTTTTTCCAGATGGCGATGCTTAATCTAGATCTTATACGCTTCTGATGGATAAAGATTCCAAATCACGTTCTGAAAAAGTAGAGAAATTATTCTCATAGTCCAGTTGAATCAGGTGGTAGCTCTACACCTGGCACAGAAGCTTTCCCAGGCAAGTGTCACCTTCTGCAGGCTCCAAACGTTGTTCATTGTGATTGGCACTGCACTGAAACTTTCCAGCAGTGAGGGAGGTTTAACCTGCAGTCTTAAAGCATCTTACCTGAGCATTTAGGGTAAGATTTCTACGTAGTTGCACAGTTTGCTTGAACTGGAAATTGGAAACTGTTAGCAGTGTTCTGAGTCCATGCAGCATTTACTTAGGCCATAGTTATTCTCAGTTATGGATCATAAAAAGTAAGGTTCAGCTTGTCTTATTGCAGCATGTCCCACTTTGAGATTAGGTGGGGCTGGGATGAGCACCTGTCTGCTTGCTTCAGCATCACTTGGGAGCAGAAACCTAAAGCAGACAACTGAGGGAGAGAAGTGAATGTCTGGAGAAAACTTAGTGTGCTGCAGTAGATATTAGCAGAAGTGGAATTTTTATAAAAGCCCATCCCAGTCAAAATCAGTGCCCCTGGATAACAAAACAGAATATCCAGTAGAGTCCACTGCTCTTCACATATTTTCTTTATACTTGCTACGTAAAACTAATCCTTCTGTGATAACCATTAAAACAAATACCAACTCATTAGGAACAACCATTAAGATAAATCTTAACTATGAACAAATCTCAATACTCATTAAAATAGGTCTCAGCTCATTAGGATTTTTAGTATACAGGTTGAAAACAGAAGATGAGATCATTTTTAAAAAGAAAAATCAGGCGTCAAGCCCTTTTTTGCTTCTTTTACCTCCTCAGCGGTGAGGGGGCTGAGGCTGCACGAGGATCTGGGAGGGGACACGGCCAGGCCAGGTGACCCCAGCTGGCCAAGGGGGTATCCCAGACCCTATGGCATCTGTTCACTATATACAGCTGGGGGAAGAAGGAGGAAGGAGGGATGTTTGGATTGATGGCATTTGTCTTACTGAGTGACTGTTGCACATGATGGAGCCCTGCTCTCCTGGGAATGGCTGAACACCTGCCTGCCCATGGGAAGCACTGAATGAATTTCTTGCTTTGCTTTGCTTGCATGTGCAGCTTTTGCTTTACTCGTTGAAGTGTCTTTATGTGAACCCAGGGGTTTTGTAGCTTTTGCTGTTCTGATTCTGTCGCTGGTCCCACTAGCGGGGCAGTGAGTGAGCGGCTGTGTGGTGCTTCCTTGGCAGCTGAGGGTTAAATCACGACAGTCCTGCAGGAACTGCTGATACCACAGCTGTCCATGAGAGTGTTCCTTAGCTGATTTTTCATGATGCTGTGTGAAAGAGAAGTGTGAAGTCCTACCAAAATCTTGGTGTATGGCTACAGGTCCATACAGTGGAAACTTCAACAGTTACATGTGTATTTTGCTCTTACAATGGAAATGTTTGTCTTTTTATTCAAAAAAGATACTAATGCTGACAATTTAGAGGTACATCTTTTATGACAGAAAATTCTTCACTTTAAAAAAGTTCTATTACATCAAAGTCCTAAAGTGCCTTTTAGTCACTCTGGATCAAAATCTTCTCTGAAATGGTGTTCGTATTCACTGCATGTTGTATTCACTCATCTCTGCCTCATATGGACTTGACCTTTGGTCATTGTTTTGTTCTTCAAATTAAAGGAAATTGATCAGTGGGAGTTGAAATCAGTGGCTCAGCTGAATAGGAGTTACCCATGCATACCTGAGGTCTGAGTATGAACCGTTTATGTTTAATTAAATGTAGTGATCTGAGTGCAAACCAGATCTAATCTCTGTTTGTTACAATGCAGGAATGAGCAAATCTAGTTAAGCAAAAGAATAGCAGCACTCTGTGGGATCTAAGGGGCTGAAGGCATTATTAGAGGTCTAACACTGGACCTTCATCTACATCAGGAATAGATTGTATAGATGATTTTAATTAATGCTGAGTTGTAGATTCTGGTACTAATGAATTTCTAAAATTAATAGAACACTGTTGTAGGAAAGAACAGCTCTGTTCAAAAAGTGTCAGCCAAAGACAGCATGCCTTTGTATTAACTCAGTTTTTAGATAAGCATTTAAAGCTATGCCAAATATTCCTAAGGTTTTTAAAGCTTGATATCTTCCTTTTAATATTTATCAGACTTTGTGGTGAGATTTTCGTGGAAACTCACTGATTGTGGGCACACTTTAAAAAGCATGATATGTGCACTGTCTTTCTAAGGGATGCAACAGGGAATGTAGTGCCATCTTTTTCTCCAAAAATTATAGTGGTACTTTTAACCCAAATAATGCAGTCTTTTTCAGGTGGTTCAAGGCTGATTTTTTTTTTTCCGGACTAAAATCCAGATTTTATTCTGAAATCTCACAATCTGTATTTGGCATAGCCTAAGAAGAGAACCTGAGGGAGTGTTTATTCCTACTGAGCTCAGAGGATATGGAAGCTGATCTGTACCCTTAATGTTAGGGATAACCCTTCCATGTTTCCTCTAAAGACTCTTCTATGGAATCCTATTCTGCAGGTAATAAAAGATCAAGTTTTTATGAGTTGAAACTATTTTGGCAGCATTAAATATGTTTTTTTTAAAAACCAAAAGTTTCTAAAAAGTCACATTCTTTGGTTTCAAAATTCATAAATCTTCATCTGTCTGTAGTATATTTGACAAGACACAGACAAAAGCAGAAAGTAGTCCAGGAAGAAATGGTTTGTTACAAGGGCAGAGACATCCCCCGCCCCCTTAGTTTTTGGGCCATTGGTTAGTTTCATGTACTGAACTCCATAGTATATTTGATTTATACAATTAACTGCACTGATTTATACAACTAACTATTACACTGAAAAACCAGTGTTATAGAATCTTGGGATTTTGCAAGGGTGAGATATGACTGCCTTTTTTCTCAATCTCTTGTGGAACGGGTTTCATGCCAGTCTGTATTTCCACTTCTAAACTACCACTGGTTACAGGAGCCATAGCTGTTACATTGTCTTTGCTTTGTGAGGGGTAGACCTATCACTCTTATCAATTTTTCTTCCCTATGGGTTCGTTTATGACAATCTAGTCAAAGCTCCCAGTGATGTCCAGTGTTCTTGGCAGTAATGGCACAAGTAGAATTTCCTCAAATATTGCTGCAGACGGAAATAGAAATGTATATTTCTATTTATAGAATTGAAATGTGGTTGGGAAAAGAAAAGTACAAGAACTTTGATTGTATAGGTTGTTTATTTCATTTATAAACTCACTGTGATTGCCAGCTGAAAATGAATGTGGGATTTTGGGTTTGTTTTTGTTTGTTTGTTTTTTAATCCAGGATTCATGAGGTGCTTGCTGAAGCAAAGAGATTAGGTTAAGATATTTTTTCTGCTTGTTCCAGTGAACTCATGCTGTTTGAAGCCCAACAATATTGCTTTAAATCTCGATTTTCTCACTGTTGCAAGCATTTTATTATGAACACATTGAAGAAAAAGAATCTTACTTGAACTATATCAGCATGCAAGGAGAGTAGTGTTAAAATGTTCCTTTGAAAGATTTTAGTGTTAGTACTGTGCAAGATCTGAGGAGCAGAGAAGTTATTTGCCAAATGTAGCAAAATATAAAAACTTCATTAGTTTTGTACAAGATTTTTAGATGGTGTATGACATATAAAAATGATGTATTGGAAAAAACTGCTTTCAGATGCTTTCTGTGCCCTCTGTTTCGCCACTGGAAGTTGGTTTTTACAGTACGATACCTTTAGCTTGCTTACCTGCTTATGTGAGGATTTTGTGCTTTTGCTGTAGGGTTTGGTAATTTGAAATGCTCAGATGTGTAATCTAATCTACTCCAGAGAAAAATCTTGTCCTTTCTCAAGAATTCTTTGTTTTCATTCTGAGCAGGGCAGAGTATGTTTAGGATGTTCAAAGCCAGCGTGGCGATGAACAGTGTAAACAGATGGAATCTCTGGAGAACTGAAAATGTTCTGTTTTGATTTGCAACTAACATCTAATGCAAGATTAAAATCTTTAAGTTTGTATATCTTTAATTTAGAAGTTGTGAATGTATGATGAGAAGATACATCGTGTGAAGAATGGTCTCTGCGCTTTTAGATGTCAGGCATGCACAGATACCTACACAGATAAAACTCCTTGGTGTGAATTCTGCCTTTGTTTGGATATATGCAATGCCTTGTAAGCTGTTGAAGATTCACTTGAGTGATTGAGAATTGAAATGGGCCTCTTTTTTTCCTCCTTATGAATATAATGTAAAAGATCATCTCCTGTGCAATATTATAGTTTCGTATAAAAACATAAGCTTGTGTGGATATATTTGACTTTAGGGAATATCAACAAAGATTAACATCAGACAAGATAAATAAACCATTACTTTTTTTTGCTGTCAAATCTGTGATTGGACAAGAAGTTTCATTTTGTTACTGAAACATTTTACTGCTCTTAAATTTGCATTTGTATCATTTATTATGCTGTATTCTCATGTTGCCTCAGTATTTCCATAGTACTGCAAAGTTCTGTAAATAAAAAGATATGAGATTGCCAGGCAATGTCATATTACTGTAATGGATTATAGTGCAAATTGCCACATGCACTTGATAATATTTGCTATAGTCAAGCTAAAATGAATGAAAAATCCCAAGCTTTGCCATATATCACTGAGCCCTCGATATCCATCTCTAACATGGCTAATTACAAGTTGTCTTCTCACTGCAAATACATAGCTGGATCTTTACCTCCAGATGGTAAAACCTTACTGAAGATAAGAATCAGCTTCATTTCATATTGGCTAGTTTTTCCTGTCTCTCATGATTACTTGGGCCCCAGTTCCTGTCCACAGCCCTCTTTCTTGAAGATTCAGCCAGTTGTAGATGCAAGCTATGTGCTTTTCCCCTTATGGCTGTGCTAAACCAGAGTTTTGCTACCAGATCTCATTACCTATGACAGATGTAGTTTGTGTAAACTCCTTGCTCACACCTCTTCCTACTCACATACAGAGTAACCAAAACTGTTGCTGCCACCCACCAACTCTGTACGTTTAAACCCCAGATTTAGAAGCCTGGCAGTCTCAGGTGCCAAGAAACCTTACACAGTTGCTTGAGTGCTGCCTTTGCCCAGCTTCACTGTCCCAGCCCCGGCTCTCAGCTCCTCCCCATCTGGCCAGGTCATATTGCTGAAATTTAAGACTCTCTGAAATTAATTTATTCCCGGAATGGAATGAGGAAGACTTCGCTTGTACAGGTCATCTTCATTTCAGTGAGCGTAAAAGGTGTTACGATGCGTGTTGGAGTGTGAAGGGTAGAAGTGAAACACACGCGTAGAACCTGTGCTTTTGTTCTGGTAGAATCCCCCTTGGGACAGCAGCACCTTACCGGAGCTTCTGCCCTGGTGGGTGTGTGAAGGAGGCTGATGCTGTGAAATTGCACCAGCTGTTGTTATGTTTGCACTGAGGACCCCGGTTGCTAAAAGGATTATGACTGTAGAGTTTTTACCATTGAACTGATATTTATTAGGCACCGATTTTTATGATTTGTAATGGCAATTCAATTTAATCCTGATTTACAGATGTATATTTTCCCAACTTAGGAAAAACACCAACAATGGTGTTTTGCTTGAGGACCAACATACTGGCTTTCATATTTCAAATTATTCTGTGTGAAAGCATGAACTCTATTCCCTGCACTGTAATCTTGAGTCATGCTAGGAGTCAGATGGAGAGCTGCATTCCTTGCCAAGTGACAGAATGGTTTCCCAGAGAAGCCTAGGAAATTAATTATACTGGGCAGCAACCATCCGTATGGTGCATGGGAGCTAAAAGTGTAGCAAATGTTGACGGCTGGATGCTGTGGACAAGCAGATGAGAGCAGGTGCAGCAGCTGATTGTGGTGATGTGGGAGATGTGTGGGGATAGCACAGCTGGGTGTGGTGGCACACTAGGCACACGGGCTGGCCTGGGGGAGTGGTCTTGATACTCTGAAAATCCTAGATCTGTTGAACATACTGGGTTATTTTTTTTTCAGTAATCATTTCTATTATAATTATTTTAAAATACAAAAAAACTACATTGTACAGGTAGGGTAGCATTTCAGAAGATAATGTACTTTTGAAGTCATACATTGATGCCACTCCTTTCCCCGATATAAAATGAAGTATTTTGTTTATACCTTTATGGAATATGTTTTTGTAGGCTTTGCCAGAAGGAATTAATGCTCTGCATCTGCAGTAATGTCAGATCTCCATGGTTTATTAATCTCACAGTAGGCTGGAGTTTAAACAGTTTTCTTATGGTTCTCTCCTTCATGTTGCCATGTAGTTCTTAATAGTAGGGAAGAAAGCTACAATCTTTCATGCTGGAAAAAAAAAAGAATATTGAAGGCCCCTGTCATGTTTTTTAAGCACACTCTTCAGTTTCATGAGCCTGACAGAATTACCTCAAAAGCTGGAGATGGCCCACGGTTCAGCGCTGCTTTCATCATTATTATTCATTTGAACTGATTAAAATACTTTTGTAAATTATGTGCAGTCAATTAACAGCTGGAGGGGCAAATCTGGAGTGAAGTCTGCTTAGTGTACCTTTTATAAATACCTGTGTCTTATCTCTTCACATGATACTGTGTTGTGTTTTATTCAGCACTTTGAATGGTGAAACACCAGTTTTGTGTCTGAGTTGCTGGCTGTGGTTCTTGCTCCTATCCACATGCTGTTCATGGCACTGGCTGTGTATCAGCAATATAGTTACATTTTTTCTTGCCTCTACATCTAAAATACACCCATGAAATACAACGAAGAATGCAAAGAAACAAACCAGAACATGGGGAAAGAAAGTGAAAATTTTTGTTAATAGAGAGTTGTTTAAAATTACGTGTCTTGGAGAATGAGACTGTAGACTAACTAACTTTGTTTTCTGCATGAATTAATGGGCAGTGACTAGACCAGCTGAGGTTCTACAGAAAGTATTGACACTTTTTAACTGTATTCTCAAGTGTATTTGTATATATTGCTTTAAACTATTTGGTGTTCACATTCAAATTTCTATGCCAAATACGGCACAGAAATTATGTGCTGAGTATAGGTGGAGTTTGGAATGCAAGTTCATCAGTTAATGTGCCTTCAGCTGTCTTGTCTGGATGAATGTGATACTGAAATTCTGCAAAAAGGAGGTTCTAGACTACTCCAGTGCTGTTTTGAAAGCTCTGCATCTGGAGTATACAGTGATCATGCAGAAAGTCTTTTCTCTTTATTAATGATGAGACAACAAATTAAGATTTAGGAATCTGTCTCTCCTGCGAAGTTGCCTGATACCATCCTTTCAGAACAGTTATTGGTTCTTTATGACATGCATCAAAGATGGCCTCTCCAGTGATGGCCTGTCAAAGAGTCTTACTGTATTTCAGAGAGGGAGGGAGGAAAAGAACTCCCACACAATTCCAATAGAGATTCATGATTATTTATTTTTTAAACAAATGACTAATGTGTTAGACCAGTATGCTGCATTCACTTAGACGCGTGAGAAGAGTCAAAGTTTGTAGTCAGATTGCAGATCGAGAGATAAAAAACTAAAAGTCAGTTTCTGGCTTTCAGTTCCCTGAGTGACATATATTTTCACCCTACTTAGGGGAAATAACGGAAGCATCAGGCCTGTCATGTCCATGATGACTTTTCTTATTGGCTCTTTTGATAGGAGAGGTTAGGAAAGCTTTTGGGGTTTTCTGAGAATTCATACAGAATGAAAATAAAGCACTGATATTACCTCTTTTCTTGCACTTTCTCCGCAGAAATAAGCGTGATGGGTATTTTTTTTAATGGTCCACAGATATTGCTCAGTGCAAAGGCTAATGCATTCTTGAATATGTCTTCATGGTGTAAGTGAGAGACTCATTAAACCTGTCTATTTGCAGTTGCTCACAAAAACCAGTCCTTAATTGCCTCCCTGGATATGGACAAGAGCTTAAAAAGAAGCAAAATATAAAAGATTAAAAGAGCATAATGACATCTTCAAAAGATGAAAGATACGATCTAAATGTTAAAAAAAAAAAGAGGAGAAAAGCTTGAAATCTCTTTGTGTTTCCCCAAGTTAAGTAGGAAAACTTTGAAGATGACAGTAATTTTCCATTGTGTTTTATCTTTTTCATAATAACATATTTTGAAATCTGGAATGAGTGTATCACCTAATAATATTTTTTAGGACTACGTAAGTTGTAGTATAAAGCACAATATAAGCAAGATTTTCTCCTACTTTTTGCCATAATAACTAAAGATTTGATTTTAAATAATTCTGATTGGGTGCATACTTGGGTGAGGCATTCCTAAAGAAAAACGAGATTGATGCTGGTGATTTATCAGGTATTGTTCTACAACTTAGTTGCAAACTCTAATCTTAAGGGCTCATGAGGTCTTGTTTTAGAATGAAGTGTAAAAACATGATTCTGACCATTTGTGGTCATGAAAGATCCCATGGTGCTTTTGGGGATAAACCCTCCCATCCTGGTCAAATTCAATTTTGGTTAGTTCCACGGTAATTACTTCATTCTCCCTGCAGTTTCGGTTAGATGTGACGTTCCTTGCTTCCCATCCTGAATCCCTGGTATGAGTTGCTTTGATGTTGCTTAGCCTGTAGGTTTCAGCCTGAAGGAGATTGCTGTTCAGCACAGAGGTAAGTGGTTTGCTAGTTAAGTAAGTAGTTTCTGGATTTGTTTGGAAAAAATGCTTTTGGTAGGTAGAGATTATAATTTCAACACCAGCGCAGGCAACGTGAATTTACATATGCTGGGCAAATATCTGACCTGTTCTAATGAACACTAATGATGTATGTAATAATACAGTGATGATGTCTGGTGATGGATGTAATAATCTCTGTCCGGGAGATGAAGAGAGGTTGTATTTTCCAAATGCCAGAAGTTGCTGGAAAATTCTTGACTAATGGTTCAAAACCAGTATTCAGTTTTTTTATCTGAACACAGAAGTGCAGATTTCCTGTGTAACAGATGCCAGTGTTTATGGATGTGCCCACCCACTACAAAGGGATTGGTGTGATATGTCGATAGTAAATGGAATTACTACTTCTGTTTAGATTATAACAAAAGCTCCCCTGATTTCAGAACACCAAGGAATCTGGAGTTTTTAATTGATTTTGACACTGTCTGTTTGTAACAAAGTAGTTTGTTTAATTTTCCTGTGTGTTATTTGGGAGGGGTGAATGTGAGTAGCATGCTGATTATCAAGATTCTCAACTCATTTCCCGCAAATTTCTTTCTTGCTGAAGAGATGCCAAATTATTCAGTAGTGGAGTGAAACATTTCCTTTATAGCTTCAGAGTCACAGTTTGTGTCAGATGGACTTTGATGGCACTTAGCAGAGAGAGGTTCTGTACTGCTGCTTTGTATTTTCAAGAATGTTTTTGCTGTACCTCTTACAGGAAAATATTACACCTTTGCAGTAAAGTTGTGTATCTTTGGAGTGAATGGCTTTTGGTATGGAGTGGAAACCCTTTTTGTTGATACAGCATTGATATGAAGAGGTTCAGTCAACAGCCCTGTATTTACAGGTTGCTTAAAAGGTCCCTAGAAACCATCAGTCAATAACCTTTCCTTGTTATGAGGTGTGTTTCTGTAATACGTGCTGATGTGTGTTTGTGTGCACATAGGAATGCCTGCATTAATATTGCATGCTGAATTTTTTGTGGAGTGATTTATACTTGATTTTGTGTCTGTCCTTGTAAAGATGCAGGCAATGATGCATCTGCTTGTTTCCAAGGAGTTTGGTGACAGGCTAATTTGGCCTTGGCAGGAAGAGCCTGAGCTCTATCTCACAGCCTGTGTCTAGGCAGTGGGGTGGAAGAAAGTACAGTCCCTTGGCCATCATGACTGAAAACTGAAGGCTGGAATCTATCCTAGCAGGTTCCAGCCATTGCATTGCTTTGCTTTCCATGGAGACCAGGGTAGAGCGGGTGCATGGGATAGTCAGCAGCTATAAACTGTGTCACACAACTCTCACGCCGAAGGTGGTTTTACCAGATACATCTCATTCCAACAGATGACAAAATGTTCTTTACCCTTTTGTTCTTGCGTTGGTGGGTTTAAAGATGGGGAAAAGTCATTTGCTAACTTGGGAACACCACCTTTGTCTGACTTAGGGTGAAGTCAAATGGTTAACCCAGCATTAGGAGGAAAAGAGTTCATCTTATGTGAACTGGAGATTTTTGAGAATTTAAGGATTCTCCCTAAGTTATGACACCTTAGGACTTCAAACAAGATATTCGGAATCCCCTCCTTGTAAACGGCATCTCTTTGTTTATGAGCAGATAGGGAGCACAGGCACCTGTCTTGGACCATCTGAACTGTGCCCATATGAGATCCCTCAAACAGATGAGTTTCCCAACCCCGAGTCTCTGGCTTGCAGGAGGAGGCTGTAAGAGTGCAGCCCAAGCTGAGAGAATGCCCCCAGCACTCCTGAGAGAGATTCCCATTTTAAGGATGCACTTTATGCATGAGGTTTTTGGGGTTGGTGTTTAAGTTGCTTGCGATGGATAAGGTGTAGTGTGCTTCATTCTCTGCATATCCTGTGATCTACCTCAGGCTGTAGCTGAGCGTCCTGCATGTTGGGTGTGTGACATTTCACCGGCCATCCCACTCCTCCCTGTCTTCCTCATGGTCTCCAGCTGGACCCCAGTAAGATGAAGAAGGCCATCTTTCTGGCTAGGAGGAAGTTTGTGCATAAAAAAAATCAGGCTTTAAATGAGGAGTGAGCTTAAATCTTATCTTTGCCCAATGCACTTAAACGCACTTATCTTTGATCATCATGCTATAGAAAAGGGGCAAAGGCTTTGTGTCTCTAACAATGTTTCTGGCTTGAATTTCTTTTATCAAGTTCATTAGCATCTCAATACAGCTCTGCTTTTAAAGACACTGTGCTTTACTTAAAAAGATTTTAACAAAACAGCAAATGAAAAATCTCACATTTAATTGTATTGTTCTTTGAAACTGTTCAGCTTTTTTTACTATCGCATGGACCTTTCACCTCTGTCTTAAGCAAAAATAATTGCAGGTCTTCTGAAATGAGTTACATGAAGAAGTCATTATTATTTCATTCAGATGTTTAGAAGCCAGATTTTAGATGCTGCTTGAGGTGCTGACATGAGCACTTTCAGTGAGCTACAGCAGCTGTTGTGCAGTTACTGCTCCTTAGCTAATGCTTTGAGACCACCAGATTATTTATATTTCATTAACATTTAATTAGCCCACTGTACCTATGCCTGAATAATGACAGATGGATACAGTGAACTTGAGGGCTATCTGGCTTTTTAAAGTTTATAATTTTAAACCTGTTTTTCTCTTTCTTTTTGCCTTCCTTTTACCAATCTGGCATTATGGTAGATTTTATTTTAATCAGCCTTTGGGTACTTAAACTTGGAGAGGGAAGTAAGCCTCATCATAGCATTAGCAATCACAGAATGCTGTAAGAGTGTGACAGTTTCATGTTCCTTAAGAGAATGTCTCAAAATGACCTTTCCCAACAGATTATGGTATGGATACACGCAGAATCATTTGAAGGGCAGGAAATGCAAAAACAGTGTCAGCCATTTCAAAGGGATTGCTCCGAACATCAGGTTATCCTTGAACTACTGGAAAAAAAAAATCTGACCAAAGTACTTGTTTAAAGGAATATTTTAGTTATTGCTATAGTCACTTAATGGCATGAGAAACCTTTATGCTTTTGTGAGAATGAGTTTTAATTCTTTTTTCTAAATAACATTTAATTGAAGTTATAGAAAATTATATAGACTCTCTGCTTCTTTATATGAACTCTATGCTGGAATATTAAAATGTAGAAAATTACTACAGCATCAAATTCAGAAATATTAAAATATTTTCTAGCATTAGGAGGGAAGAAGTGAAAAGGAAACACCTCAAAATAAGGAAAAATGGATTCTTGTTCTGAAATGCAACGAGTTTGATGAGAGAGTCTTCACTGATTTTAGTATGGAAGAGTAACAGGGCACATTTCTTTCTTGTAATTCTCAGGAATCTAGTAAATATCCAGAAAACTGAAAGAACAAAAGCAACAAATAGTATTATTGACATCTGTCCACTTTTGGCTCTTTTCCTTGTATCCTTTGTTCTCAGAGCAAAGTCTGGTTTATATCTGCTTAGAAAAATATTTGTCGTGACTCCTAGATAGAAGTAACTAGAAATAGTAGACTTTGCTTACAGAGTCCAGAATAGAATTGAAAGCACTGTTCCTTAGAGTGCCAGGAAAATCTTTGATAAATGTGCATTATATCAACACATATTCTTTTCACTTACTGTTCCAGTCTGTGAAGTCAAATAAGTCCAATGGGAATCATACTTGTTACCACAAATGGCTAAATACTAAATCTGATTTGATTTACAAGGACAATGAAAAGGAAGACCAGTCGTAACATTTGATTTTTATTTTCATGGCCTAGCTCAAGTTTGTATTGTGCCATCAGTAAAAAACACCAACAAATTCAACACTAAAAGATTACCTCTTCAGATATGGTCAGTGGTATCTGCTTGGTTAAAGTGATGACTGTTGACTTCTTGGTGATGAAAACCTATCCGGAAGTCAGGTCAATTTATCTTTCTCAGCATCATACGGCCAACGGGAGCCCTGACCCTATCTCAGGAAGGAAGAAAATTTGTCAAAGGAAGAAGTTCGCTAAGAACTCTCTATCCTGTAAAGCTGCGGGATGCTGGAAGGACAAAAAGCAGTTTGAGCAAGTAAAGGCTGGAAAGACATATGTTGCCCTTACCTCTGCCTGTTGGGATTTGTCAGTCAGTTCATTTAATGTTCTTCTTTCATGACTGAAATGGTTCACCTGGGAAGTCAGTAGTGAAAATGTCCTCATAAACCTAGAGTCTGCCTGGCTGCCCTCTGCCATACATCACCTCCTGGCTGTAAGAAGGGAGAGTTTGTCTGAAGTGAAGGAAGATATTGCAAGAAAAGCTGGTTTATAAACCTGCATCAGGTGTAATGTATTACTGAGAATGAAGGTTTATGCCAAAACCGGTTGTCCGTCATTTCCAAATTCAGGTGTGAAAAACAGGTGGTGAAAGTGTTTCATATGTCACGTGTGAGGTTTGGGAAATGATATTTGAAAAGAAGCTAACATAAAATAGCCACTTTAACCACCCTGAAATTCCCACCTGGAGCAGCACTGGGCATCACTGGTGTTTCTGTCTGCCATAGTAGCATTGAACTATTTTAATTTCTGAGTATGAAGCCAGACACAAAAACTTGTGTTTTGGAAAGATGAATATTTTCATTCTCCGCAGGAGAGCATTTTATTTGTTGAAAAATTGAAAGTAACATTTGTGGTTAAAATTTTCTGTTTTTAGCCCTCAAAAAAGAGAGGAAATGAAGATTAATACATTCTGGATTATATTTTTTGTTTTCTTTTGTGTGCATTTTTAAAAGGATGAGCTCTATTTCTTTGTAAGACTCTTACAGCTATTCTTCTATCTTCTAAAATATCATTATGTGAACCGATGACTGCATACCCTCAGGGATATTGCAATATAAGAATTCTGGTTTTGTGAAACTAATCTCAGTAAAATTGGATAGAAAACATAAGCAGCAAAGCTCTTGAAGAAAATCTGTTGACTTTAGCAATTACATATGCCATTTCAATGGTGCCAAAGGGTAATCGCAACTCAAAGGTATTGTTTACACGTAGGAATATATCATTCCCTCTGTTTAAAACTCTTGATCAACACAATATTTGTGTATATTTGTGTTTGGTAACCACAGTTCGGAGGGTTTCCTCTCTCTGTTTGCAATTTTCAGTTTATACCGTAATTAATTTTTCACAATTTTGCTTCAAAAAATATTTTTAAATTTAAAAACTATTATTATATGGGGAGAGGAAAAAAATACCAGGATACACACTTCCACTTCCTGCCATCCTGCATGATGTCATGGGAGAATGTAGAAGTGGAACTGTGGATTACTGAGCAGGACTTAATTTCTTACATTCAAATCTTATGTAGTCTGTCTAATTTTTACCCTCCAAATTTGCCATTCACACAATAGTCTGTACAGTTAATACTATTGTGATATTAGATGTGAATTCAGGGATTCGTGTGGCTTTGACAGAATTTTTGTTTTCAGGGACTCGGAGTAAAATGCATTAGGTTGATCTCTGTGATATTAGAAATGATGAGGAAGGATATGCAGCTTTGAATGCTAATTCCAGTAAAATTATAAGAGATGATTTTGTGATTCTACTTTGAAAAATCAGAAAACATCCTGATAATAGACATTATTTCCAAACTAATTTTTTTTTGTGCTAAGTATGAGCAGGGAGAAGAAACTTTATGAAAGTTATTTGTATCAAAGTTTGCAAAGAGATTATCATACATATGTCGCAATAAATTGGTGTCATTGTTCGCACATGAACTAAAAAATGGGAGCACAATGCTTTTGAAACAGCTACGCAAAATTATATAACTCTTCTAAAAAGTAAATCACACTTGTTTTCATTTCTTTTTTCACCATATTAAATCTCCTTTCTGACAGCTAAAAGGAAATTACTATGATTTAGGTAGTGAATCTTTATCAGTAACTGACAGGTAGAAAAAAATGTTAAGTCCATATAAACAGTTATTTATAATAGCATTTAGCTGGAAAATGACAATCACTGAGCATTTGATTCATGTAATTTTCCAGGACAGTAGAAATACCTTCTACAGTCCACCAGGCACTTTATATGAGCCTGTTACTGAAGCATGGAAGTCTGCCTGCTCGCTCCAGAAGGAACAAGATAAATGCAAAACTGGATTCCGTTGTATAGCAGATAATGCATTTACAGATTCTGGTCCTGCTTAAAATAACTCCTTTATAAAGTCAAGTTGATATTTAACTTTGTTGTTTTGGTTGGTTTTTTTTAATCTTGAGGTGCCCACAGTGGCCAAACTCTGCCTGCAGAGTTTAGTCTGCTACAGTAAATGGGAGCATCGCACAGCTGTTGAGGATTTGCCTGGTAGAGGCAGACTAGTGATATTAACTTCACTCTCTTTACCATCTTTTTTGTGTTTCTGCCGTCCCAGAGGAGGAATTCTTTCTCATGTCACTAGATGCTTAGCTGGTGTTTAGGGTGGAGGGATGAGTCCCCTATCTGTCATATATTAGTGAGAAACATTGGTAAAACTGATTATTTGAAAACTCTAGAACTGCTCTGTGCCACGTTATCTGGCTTTCTACTATGGGATGACGGTTGCAAAAGCCAAAATGTGGTGAGGCTATCTTTTCTTTTTGTTGATGTTCCTGGCAAATACTGAGACAGAAAGCACCAAGCTTAGTCTTAACTAGAAATTCATCTTATGACAGAATTTTGCGGTTGTGAAAAGATAGAACTAAGCAACCACAGGTTTTGAGGTTCAGCTGAAGAAGCTGTGATGCTTTGGGATTACTTCAGCTCCCCTTAGTTCCTCTCAGTTTGCAGGTGACTGTACAAAACTAGTATTTTGCTCATGCCATGCTTTTCCAGCTGTTGAACAAAACTGCTTAATTTTGCAGGTATCCAGTAAAAAGTGGATGGGCCAGGCAAATCTCTGGGGTTCTGGAGATCTGAGAGTTAGTCCAGGATTACGGGAAGCACATCCCCATGGAATTCTTTAAGGGGGAAAATGTTTCACTATTGATAGAATACAGTTTCAAATCCCATGATGGTGTGAACACACATAAGTCAGAGAGATGATATCAAGCTAATTTGTGGAGGAGCTGTCCTGACCAGGATTAAAGCTCTAGGAAAGAACTGATGGAAGTTGAAAGCAGAAATTAATCATTCATTAATCATAGCCAAAGATGACTCTATTATGAAATAGTTTTTCTGTCAACTGACCTGTTTTCCATTTTTTTCCTATGAGTTTGTACCCTCCACCAAATGCTTGTGTCCGTGGGCAGTGCCTTATAAAGTAGTGGTGAATTAATGTTGACCAGAAAGGCTCATTGAAGAAGACAGCCTTTGCTGCAAAAATCACATACTTTAGATGAGGCCTTAGGTCAGCCTTATTGTGCCCTACAAGAAAACAATAGCATCCTAAAAACCAATTGTTACTGTTGCATGAAGGGTACAGGAGAAAATTGTATTTGACCTTTGCCTTTGCGCGCGGATCTCGACAAAATATGGTCGCTCTCATTGCAGGTTTCTTTTATCTGTTTGTTAAAGCCTTCCTCTGCTGTGCTATTGCAGTTGATGATTTTACAGTACTTTCCCTAGCAAGCACCAGTTAATCATAAGGTGCTTAGATTTTTTCCTTAAGTCTCAGTACAGAAATCTAATAGGGGTTTCAGTGCTTCAGGGAAGAAAACTTAAGTAGTGTGCTAGCTGAGCTTCCTCATTATATTACCTTATGCTTAGCTGCTCAGATGAAATGAATAATAATTTTCTTCCTTGGCAAGATTAGCTCTACAGAAGCACCATAAGCATCCAGTCAGGAAATTCTGCGTGTTGAACTGTTTTTAATACATCCATTTGATACCACTTTAATGTGGTTTACTGTGATTCTGCCATTGCACATAAAATGGGATATCTTTTATCAATTTTTTTAAAATTAATTTTGAGCTCACTATGTGTTAGGGTATATGTATGTAACTAATGATTCGTGGAGGTGTACCTCTCTGTTGCACAATATGCATCAGTTGTTTGAATAATTAGATAGAGGCACTGAATGTGGACTATGAAATAGAAATATTCAAGCGGAAATCCTAATCTGCCGCAATAATTTAATGAAAAGGTTTGTCATTGCCTCTTGTAAGTCTTGAACAGACTGTTATCTTGCAAAGCCACAACAGCATAAAATTAAGCTTAGTGAAATAGAGGTGCTTTTCTAATATCCTGGGGTTTATCCGCTATGGAAATAAGCATTTTAGAAATAATATATTAAAAAGCACTGAAATTTGAATAATGGAGATGAGTTTCTTCTGAAATGTGTGGTGTTTTAAGTAGAGGGTTAAAGAGATAGGTAGTAAGAAGAACTAGGTAGTAAGGTGGGAAAGGTCTAAATGCTTTGTCATTGGTAGTGCAGAAGACTTTAATATATATCAAAATAATGAGGAAAAGAAAGTAATACCTCCTCTTAGTCCGCGCAGCTGTCACAACGTATTTCCTGCCTCTTAGTTACACGGCTTCCCTGAGAGTGAATTTTTCAAGATTTTTCTATGTGTTTTTCCTCTAATGGTTCAGTCTCACATTTTGGCTTTAGCAGCCATAGCTCAGAAAACAGAGCAATCAAAGTTATTTTAGATCCCAGGACGTAGCTGTGCTTCCATGTGGTGCACAGCCCTGTGCCAGAGGACATGGCCCTGTCTTTGTTGTGGGTATGAGCTGGCTCTGTAGCTGTGTTCTATTTTCCACGTTAATAGATTACATCTTGTGTACGATCGTGATAGAGTTCCTTTGGACTTGAGACAAAGGGAAGTGTTTGTCATTTCTTAACTTCTTAGCATATTATTGCGGGCCCATCTTGTCTCATGGCATCCTGTGACGGGATGATGAAGATCAAAGATTACTTGTCAGAGTGATATGACAAACCGGTGCTAAATTATTGAGTTCTCGGTTGACAGCAGTTAGTGGTGGAGAAGGCCTTTGAGTCATCAATTTGGAAACCTAAGGGAGTTAAAAGAAGGCATTCCTTGCCAGGGAAAACTGAAATAAATCACTTTGTAGACTCAGCTGGCTTTTGTGAGATGTTGATTTGCTTTTCCGCCTTTCCTCCTCTCCCTGCTCCTCCCTTATATCATGATTTATTTAATTTGTCAGTATTTTACCATTCTCAGATGAGCCTAAGTAAATTATCATGATAATAACAGCATGATTGCTTTCCAAGATTCTAATGGCTGCAATCTCTGGTTTCCTTTTCTGTGATCAAAAGTCATGGTGGAAGGAGCTAAGTTAAGAAATTACAGGATTTATAGGTGCTAGGAAGAATCTAGCTTTGTTTTTCTTGAATTTTTGTGAATTTTTCTCTTGCTTTTGTGAGCTAGGTAGGGTTTCCAGTATCTGTTGGAGAACGGCAAGGGATGTACATTTTAGATGTGGGATTTGTATGGAGTGTTTAGAGTTATTCTTCTATATTTGGCTGTGTTAACATGGTAACTTTCTGTGAACTTCACTGAATATTTACTCATTTTACTGAGTCTTCTTGTCATTAAACTCACTTGGAGGGAGATTTGGGAGAAATGACTGCATGAAGTATGCAGAGAAAAGCAAAGGGAGTTATGGTTTTATTTTCTGTTTGTTTCTTTCTCTTTTTATGTATGTTTGTGAAAGAATTTAAGATATTCCCCTGGGCTGGGAAAGCATTTTGCTTCTCTGAATGGGAGCAGTTGCTTGGAATCAGTGAGGACTCTGTCATTGATACCAGCTGGAGCATTAGTCAACTTGTTGCAAGATTTGCCAGCAAAACCTGGCCTGGTAAAATAAAATTTATATCTCCAAATATTTCAGGTCTAAGACTTGTCCCATATATTTTTCAGTTCATACTGTTCATTTTTTGCTACTGTTTGAGAACTACAGATTCATTTGCAATTTTTTTCCAAAATGCTGTAGCTTGATTATTTATCTCTTCTTTGGGATGATATATTAAACTAATTTCTGCAAAAGCCTAAGCTTTTTTTTTTTTAAATTAGTATTTTATCATGGTTGTGCAACAAACTACACATAAATAATAATATAAATAAGATAAATAGTTAAATTTTTCACATTGGAGATAATACTACTACACTGTATCTCAAACACATCCAGTATTTACCTGGCAGTTAATTTTTTCCTGGGATAAGAATGAAACTGTATTCACACTTAGAATTTTAAACCTGTAAAACAAATTAGGTATTACTTTATATATTTTATTACTTATTTTATTTGAGAAAGGATTTAAGTAATTGCAGATTTAAAAACTGCAAACTAGGAAGTTTTAGTTAGTTAGGTGTTAATGTCTTTGCTTTATTATATTTCTGTTATTATTGTAAGAGAGAGAACAGGAATATTTTTACAACCTAGGAGTACTTCAGTGGTGTGTGAATTAATCTTTTTTTTGACACTCTGAACTTAGTTTGAGTGTCATATTTCAGCAATTGTCTGGGATTCTTATCATGGTTACATATGGTGGATGTGTTCCTATTAACCAGTAGGCCAATCAAAATGCTTGAGTTAATATTCACTGTTAGCAACTCAGTACCAAATACAAACTATCGAGTGGTTAGCCCTTAATTTTTATCTGCTTTTATGTACTCACATAGCAGAAGTCATTAGAGGCATAAGGAAGTAAGGAGGACAAGCTCTGACCACTCTTCAATTGTCCGCCAGGAGCCTGAAGTTCTTTTATGCAAAGCTGCTTTCTGTCTTCTCAGTGCCCACTCTGTGTTGGTGCATGGTGTAATCTTGGACGCAGGAAAACAGCTCCATTCTTGCTTCCTCCCTCTGGCTTGCACTCATTTGGTAAAATAAGGGTGGAGCATGTTCTCATGGCTTAGATGCCTAAACACAATAAACAAAATCCGAGTGTCAGTCTGACAAACGTAATCTGTAACAGAGCAGATGTTGGACAACGCAGGTTATAATTTTCCAGTTTGGGACGTCTCTGACATCCAGTTTAGTCATCTTAAATGGAAAATATTTCAGAAGGTCTTCTCCTGTGAATGTTTCTTGTGGATTGCTTAAGTGTTTCTGTTCTGAGCCTGTTCTACTTTTAGGCAACTTCTCTACCCACTTTACAGTAATTTTAGGTGCCCAAGTTAGGGCTGTGCTTTCTGCTCCAAGGAGCTGGGTTCTCAGCATCTGTTGCCTTGTTCAGTGTCACAGCCTTTAAGTGTCTTTTGTGTCTTGCCACAAGTGACTGGATCACTCTGCATAATTTACTTGACATATTTAGCTTGTTTTTTTCTGGTTTAATGTTTGTGAAGAGAGTACATGTTAAATGAGTTATCTGAATAGCCCCAAAGAATGGCTTTGTCAAGTATTTTTAAAATCACAGTCTTAATTGCGTGAAATTCATACCCCAGACTCAAAATGTGTGCTATTTCATCAAGTTGATCGTACTCCTTTTGTCACGGCTTTTATTCCTTTTCCTGCATTGAAGTACTTCCCATGATTGCAAGCTGAAGATCACAATCTAACATAGTGTATTTCCTGTGAGATTTGACTGACTCTTCGTGAGAGTAAATGATTTTTTCTCTCTAGTAGGACAAGTTAGTGCCCATTATTCCTCACAAAAATATGTCACTTATTTGTTTGAACATATAGCTGGATATTTTTTGTTCTTTACAATTATGTCAATGTGCAAGTGCATTTGTAGAGCTATCAAAGGAAAATAAATATATTTAAAACCAGTTGTTTCCATTGCTACTGGAAAATAAGACAGAGCTGACTGGCAGACTAATAACCTGATGTGACAAGAATTACTTTGCTTTTTAGATATTGACAGGTTATATTGGATCACTATTTATGTGAATAAACTTTGGCTACCTTAGATCAGGTTTGTTGGTGCGTTTGGTTTTTTTTTTTTCCTGTTTGGAGTTATGGTGTCTCCTAATCTGTGTGTGTAAGTGCCGAGGTTACAGTTACAAAATGATAATAGAAAACATTTTGTAGGCACCTTGTTAGACCCTTCTGTTGCTGGGCGTACTGAAATGTTGTGCTTTGCATTTTAGAATCTTGACTTTCAGATGATATTTCATTGGGACTCTTCACGTTGTTTATTTTTTGTTTTGAATATAAACAAGATGTAAGAATAGATCCAAGACAGGAACCATTAATTGTCCTTATTTTCTAATCCTAGGGTGGACTGAAGTTTAAGAGGATCTCTAAGATTCATTTGAGTTAGGGAGTAGAGGGATAAGCAGAAACATTGTTTTGTATAAAGGGAAGCTTGAGAAGAGTGCAGTGTTAAGACAGAGTTTCTTAAAGAAGAAATAATGAAAAAATACATGAACAGTTACTGCTTCTCTTGTCCTCTAAAGCTCAACCCAAACCAGATAAAGCCCTGAGGAAATGAAGAGCCTTCCAGCAAAAAATGCCAGGAGGAGTGGCATTATCTAAGCAGTCCCTGTTTTGAGTGTAATGGGCAACCCTGGCTTCTCAAAATGTCTGAATCCATGCCCAACTGAGAGTCAAAGGTGAAGGGTGGGGTTAGCGTGTGGAGGGAAGAAGGTTGTGTTTAAAAGCAGGTGCCTTCCTGCTCCCCAGCTATGGCCCACCTCTTTGTGGAGGTGGCAACTGTGTGCACATCATCCCTGTCCTCCTACATGTGCCAAGGTTTTTGAGGAAATCAAACCTAAGCACAAATGGTGGGGTGATCCAGGACTGACTGCAAATGGCCACTGGCCTGCAATTTACACCTAACATGTGCATCTCAGAGCAAACCTGAATGATCACCAGTTAGGATACAGTTCATGTCAGCTACAGAATGCATTTGGTCTGTTTTTATGATTTGTTTCCATCTTTGGTTACGGATTACATGTATCACTGTGAGCAATCTGAAAAAAAATGTTTAAATGAAGGTAATTAGCAGATCTGAAGGTCTACTGCAGGTAAACTATTAAGCTGGCAACAGGCAAAATATCTTACTCTATAATGGAGACTGAACTTTGTTCAGAAGCGTTTGCTCTATGCAAAAGCCACCCTGTATTTTGTGCTGTAGCTTTTCTAAAAAAATGTTAGAGTGATGCTGTTCCATAATGCTGTATATCAAAATCTTTTAGGAACAACAGAGTTTGTGAAGTTGGTATGTTTAGTTGTGACAGATCCCAGCAGGATTGACATTAATTGAAACACGTCTTTGGAACAGAAGTGTTCAAAACTGGTAACCACAAGAAAATGTTTTGATGAACCAGTAACCTAGGTAAGAAAGATTGGTTATGGTAGTAAAGTCACTTGATATATGATATTAGTGAAAATGGTGTTTAATTTGTAGCTCTCTTCCTAGTCTTCATAGTCTGGCTTTAGACACACGTTATATGCAAGTATTATGTGCAAACTCTTTGTTTTTAGTATCAGCCAGCTTTGCATCTTCCATATTACTAACATTTTCTTCAAAAGAGAGTTGTGATTGCAAAATCAGTTGCAGAAAGGTTTGATCTAAAAATCTCTTCCAGAAAGTTGATGTAAAAAGCCCTCTAATTTTCTAAAATACTACTAAAATCAGATGTTGAAATAAAAGGATAACATGTATATTACGTTTGCTAGAGGTAATGTTTTCCAAAGTGCCTGGAGGTACAAAACATAACAAATGTTTCTGCTTCAAATACTTGAGCTGTTAGGTTTCACTGCACACAGTGAAGTGTACAGTGGACACATAGCCTAGATGACAGCTGACTCTAATTCTTCAAGTAAGAAATTTTTGAGTGTGCATTATTAGGGTGTATACTGAGCTGAATGTGTGTTGTGGCTGAATGGGAGGTTACAAACAAATCCAAGCTTCTAGGTATGTGGAAATTCTGTTTACTACCCTACTTGAGTACTTTTGGAAATAAAAGATCCATTTTCAAAGTTTTTAAAGTTTGTTTGTCCAGTCAGTTATATGGAAACTTTGTGGAATTTTGCTCCATAAAAAGGCAAACTTCTAAATAAAGAACAGGATTTTAAAAAGGCTGTCTTTTGCTATTTTTATTGTGGGCAAGGAGTTAGAATAATTGTTAGATTTTTACCTGGGATCTCTCTTTTTTTAGGCACCAAAATACATATAAGGTTGTGCTAAGCCAGAGGAGACTTTGTGACTCAGCTGCTTAACCTTTGCTCTTGAACTGTTCATGCTTATGGGTACAGTGTTCAAGAGGAGCAATGTCTGTCACTGTGCTCCACACTCCTTTGGAAGGCTTTTGTCTCGATCCTGAAAACAAAAAAGCCTGTGCAGTTGAAGACAGGACATACACAGTAGAGATTTTTGGTTTATGAGTTCACTCATGCCTCAGGTGGGAAGTGACTCCAGCATGGCATGGGGCACAGTGCTTAGAGGCATTTGTGTGGCATCTTGCTCAATGCTTTGAGTGATCTCTTCATGGGACAGTGAGATTGCTGTCTATAAATGTACTCTGAGCGTGAGAAAGGGGTCTGATGATTTCCCGTTGCACCAGAAATACCAATTCATTAGAAAAGGATGCATCTCAAGAAAGACTGCAGAATATATCAAGCAGTCTTTTCGGTGAATACTTACATTATATGTTAGATTTGAAAACAATGGTTTGGTTTGGAAGGGACCTTGAAGGTCATCTAGTTCCAACCCTCCTGCTGTGGGCAGGGACACCTTAGACACACTAGACTAGGGCCCCATCCAACCAGGCCTTGAACACTTCCAGGGATGGGACAGCCACAGCTTCTCTGGGCAGTTTGTTCCAGTGTCCCACCAGTCTCACAGTGACGATTTTCTTCTTAATATCTAACCTAAACCTACTCTCAGTTTAAAACTGTTCCCCCATGACCTGTCACTACCTGCTCTTCTAGAAAGTCCCTCTCTGGGTTTCTTTTAGGCTCCTTTTGCTGGAAGGCTGCAATTAGGTCTTCCTGGAGCCTTCTCCACACTGAATAACCCCAGCTCTTTCAGCCTGTCTTTGTAGGAGAGTTGCTCCAGCCCTATACAACTTTCCTCAAAGTATGATAGATAATATAGTGTCTGTGGACTTTTTTTTGTTCCCCTTTTTTTTATATCATGACACAATTTAAGATTAGCTGTCAGATCACATTCAATTCTCTGAAATATTCTACAGTTTAGATGAAAACAAGTCTTCACACAGAAGAAAGTGAGAAGAGCATTTATGCCAGTCAGGTTTACAGACATTGTTTTTTCTCTCACAGATTTTCTTCCCCCTTTTCTCTCCCCATTGCTGGCAACTGATGCATCAGTCATAGGAGGTCTATCAAGTTAAGCTTTATGCACTCCAGTGAAGTTGTTTTTATGCAAATATGGTTTAGTTGCTTTAGTTTCTCATTTGTGAGAATTTTTAGTAGGAAACCTGATAAATCAAAACTGGAAAGCAAGTGGGTAAAGCAGGATAAAAACCCAGAGTTCCTTCTTGAATAATGCCTTTGGGGATTAATTTTTTTTCAATTTAAAGGACATTGATTAAGTTTTGAATAACATAATTTTGTTAAGCATAGCTTAAACGAAATCTGAAATGCTTTAGGATCATCATACTGGCATGCTTTGACTGAAGCATGGGCAATTGGACAGATTCCCCCCATAGCTCCTCCTGTGCATTTTCTTTGAAGCCAAGCAGTGCCCTCAGGGTTACCCCTGGTGAATTTGGAACATTGCATTTGTTCAGCAGGGTGGAGTGTTCGTTTGCATCTCTCTGCTTACTTGAGAGATTTGCATGTTCCCTAAAAGCATTTGTCTTAACAGCATGGTGGCATTTTCTCTCACTGCAGAGAGAAAGCAGATACCAAATTGTGGTTTCAGCAAACAGAGCAGTGGGGCCACAGGGACAGACTGAGAACGTGGGGAAAAGACCTGCTAGTTGGCACCATCAGGTCATTTACGAATTGTGTAAGTCTGACTTTTTACAATAATTTTTATGTGCCCATGGGATTACACTTTCTGACAAAGATGTTTTTAACAACATGTAGAAAGACAGTAAACTTCAACATATTCTGGAAAATAACCACCAAGACTTGGTGCAGTTCTAACAAGGAGCTTCCAGTGGTTTCGTCTCCAGCTTCACATCCATTTAAAGCTAAGCTTTCATTTGTAATAGTTGTGTTTGTGAAATCTTTAATTTCTGCCCAGGAGACTGTAATGGGCTCAGGCATGTCATTCTGCACTTTTGAAGAATACAAATGTTAACTCGTATGTATGTGGGTCAGCAGTACTTACTTAATGCTGAATTAGTGGCTGACTTTTACTATTCTATGTTTCAGCTAGAGAAAAGGTATAGAAAATCCAGTTATCAGTGAAAATAAACTTTCCAAGTTCTTAGTGGGTGGTATTTCTTAATTAAGTTAAAGAAAAAGTCTGAGAATCACATAGTGAATAGGCTCTGTCACTTTATATTGCCAGTCACACAATGTTAAAGTCTGTGTCAGCAACATGATGGACCTTCACATCACTAGGTGGGTTTGTCTGTTGAGCATGGAAGGAATAGTTTCTGTGCATGCGAGTAGTGTTCAGATTTGGCCTCTGCATCTGGAGAAGTTTCAGTGAAGATGGTATTGAAATGGGCACTGGCTGGCCTAACACTCAGACCTGTTTTCCAGTAAAAGCCTTTGCAAGGCTATGGAGATGGAGAAATCCCTTTTCCTTGTATCTTTATTCCTATTTAAATCCAAAATCCTAGTATCTTGCATTCTTCCTGACAAAAATAACATTACTCACTGTTACTTCGTGCCTGTCAGTTTTAAAAGCAGAAACAGCAGGGTGGACAGCACTGAGGTGAAGACACATGATAAGAGTCTAACATTTAATTGAGACTGAGCACTCTTGATTTTAACCAGTAACCTGGCAGGTTGTTTAGTTCTTTTTCTGGTTCTGTTCTGCATTAAAAGTCAGTATAAATTTAAATTTGCCTTTATTTGCCTTCACTGCATTTACTTAGACTGAGAGCTCATTAGTGATGTTTTCCTGTAACTAACACAATTTTGTAACTTCCATATGATGAGCTGATATGTAGCTTAATTTGTACAGTGATCTCAAATTTATTTTCACTTTAAGAGCTCCAGTTTAACTACTCAAGTTACCTAAATCTCATTGTTTTCTGCAACATTCAATGTTCTTCATAGTCAACTTGTAGCGTTTGAATGAACAGTTCAGAAAGCCTGAATATAATGCAATTGCATTATTACGCTTTGGTTACTTGGCAGTTTAAAACTATTTTCTTCCAATTTGGAATTAAAGCCTTTATTGGCAGATGTGGAACTAAGTATAAGCTGGATATCCTCAAAATTTTTTGCTTCTGTTTCAAACTCTTAATGGTTTCTCTCGGCCTTTTAAAAAATAAAATGCTATTTTAGTCACAAGATTTCCTTCCAACTGAAAATTGCATATTATTTTAAATTATAAGGACTAGCTATTTCTATTTTTTCCAAAGGATTTCCAGTAAAATTTGCTCAGAGCTGTACTTCTTTTTCCATTTGATTGAAATTTTGCGTTCAAGTAAGACTAGAACAGTTTCTTTGCCCTTTCATTTTTTCTTCTTAATGCAGTCTGAGGAGGTAAATTGAGTAGGCAAAGAAAGTTTTCCTTGCAGTAGCTTTACAGTCTGCAGCAAAGAGCCAAATTTTTGGCTCCTCTGTATGTTTAGAATGCCTAGATTTCATGTTCCACCTTGGAATGTGTACGTGTGTAGGCTTATCCATCTCTGTACACTTGGTTACATTGTCCCTTTCTGGGCATTGTACTGGCTGCAGGAATTTTCTCTTGACTCCCTGGCCCCAGAGCAATCCCCTTTCTCTTCTTGCATTAACCTGCTCAGTTATTTGTGGTTACCTGCAATAGTAATGGAAGAAATCATCGCATGCTCCTGTGGTGCTGTTAGAGCTGCCTGCAGCTCCCCTGCTTATTCCATCTTTTTTAGTTCGAGGAACTTCTCTACTATCTTAGAGAAATGAAGAAATTTTAAATTTTGCACAAATTATTTCATTTACTGAACTTTCCTTTGACTTGTGAATATGGGAAGTAATTGCACAGTAACCTTGGAGGAGCCTTCTAGGATGAATCCCATGATGTATTTCTAGATAATTTCAAGTTGCTCAAGGAAGAACTAGCATGTCTGACCGGAGACACAAATACCTTTTTTTTTTTGTGGTCAGGTGTTGTCTCCTGAAGTTGCAATGTCTGTTGATAACTCCCGGACTCAACAAAGTAAAATTTTCCTCTTTTCCCTGTTTCTGGATGACTCAATATGTCTACTTTATTAATGAAGTCCACTGCTTGAACATTTTATTCTGTATTATCCTCTAAAGAGAACAACTCTACATTACACAAACATCTATATTGGATTAATTTGTGAAGCCTATTAATAGCTCTGGGCTGAGACCAGACCCAGGGGTAATCAATTGCTTTGGGATAATATTAAGTTTGTGACTGACTCTAAATCACATCACATGGTGTTTCAGCTGCTGGAGCAAATGAAATATTGAATATAACATTCTATACAGCAATGAAAGTGTGGAGCTTCTTTTGTAGAACTCAGCATTCTGTGACAACATATCAGCGCTAGTCAAAAGAGTTTTTTTTCTGAAGATTTTTGATTTTTAATTTTGTAAAAATTTTAATTATATTACTACTCAGCGCTCTGTTTCTTACTGCTACGTTTTCTCTCCCAGTATAATTTTTCTCAGACAGACTAGTTTGTAAGATCTTGTAGGGTTTATTAGCAGTGGACCTGCTGACGAATGGACTTCACCTGAACCTGAACATGGGTTTGACACGTTGATTACATTTAAAATTTTATATTTTCTCTGCAGGAGAAAAATATTGAATGTTTTGGGGTTTTTTTATTTCTACTTAGTACTTAAAGTTCAGAGTGATAATAAATAAGCTTACAGAATTTCATGCTATAAGGAGATAATTGTTGAAATTAGTTTATAGAATTAAAAACCTAGTTGTACCCAATCATTGTTTTTCATACTAGAACTTCACTTGCTCTTATTTCACTTTTGCATTTTACATGGAAGATTTCACAGCTTTGCTCAAAGACTGCAGCTGCCAAACTTGCTTTCCACAAGTGCACCTTGTTTGCCCCTAAATTCTATTGACTGCCATAGGAGGGCATCGTCTGTCTTGTTTAAGGACTGTGGGTCTTCTGTGCTCTGAATGTGTTGGAAATCCACATAGACTGATTTATTTTGGTCAGTAGTCCAGAAATCCTGGCCGTGTTACCTTCTTCACGCAAACACCTCTACCACTCAGAAATGCAGTTTTCAGTAGGAAAAAAGGGGTTATGTGCCTTTGGTCAAGGTGCACTGATGTACAAGGTGGGAAACAGAACAAAAAAACCCTGCTTGCTGAGGGATTTTTTCCACTCTCCTATTGCTCTTACCCATAGAAGCCCAGCACAAGTTGTGTAGAATTTTTTGTAAAGAGAAAGAAAATCCTTGAAAGTTATGATTAAAGTCTTAAACAGAGGGAAGTATTATAAAATTTATAAAATAGCTGTCAAGTGATTCTTTAATTCAGTAGAAATAATGTCAAAATCTTATTGTTTTCTGTAGAGCCAGACTTCTTAACACTTTATAAAAATTTTTGAATGAAATTTTTGGCTTGTACTCAAAGAATTTGATTTAATATATACGCTTGAGTCGTGTACGTTTTTAAAATAGATTTGAAAACTGAATTACAAATGCCAAGTACATATGAATTTCCTCTATAGTATACTGTTAGTGATGCCACAGAAATGCATTTTTATCCTTTTCATGGATCTGTTTTCTGTATTTCCTCCCTGTTCCTGGAACCAAGTCATAGTACCAGGCCATCAGTCAGCCAAGAAAAGTCTTAGAAGGATTATTCCCACAGAAGCGCTGCTGTTGCTTAATCCACCAGACACAGCCCACTGTCAGAAAATCCCTTCATTTGTTTTTTTTCTTTTGTTAAGGTATAAAGAAAATGAAGGAACGAAGGTACAAAAAAAGGATGAAGTTAGCAACCTCTTTCTTTTTTCCCTAAGGCTTCAGTAATTGTTATTATTGTTAATTCATTATTACAGAAAAAAGAAAAATTTCTTGAAGCAGGGGCTGTCTTCTTGTGTGCTGAGATCAGCCACAGCAGTCTTGTAGTTGACACAACACCAGCAGTAGCAGTAATTAAGATTTAATTAAGTAATTATTAATTAATATGTTTGATACAGTGTTTGTACTATGCAGTGTTATTACACACATTCACATTACTGTCCAAATTTAGTCAGAAGCAAATTTGAGGGGGGAAAAAGGGAACACATTAATGTTCTATGAAGTTTAAATCTAGAAGAAATTGAAACAGCATCACTGAGAGAATATTTCACTAAAAATTTAGATGTAATGTCTCCTGTGGAGGATTAGTTGGTAATTGTGACTTCAGATCTCCCTCTGGCCTTTGCCCTGAGTCTTCAGTTAGCTATTGTTAAATTTAGATTTAAAGAATTTGCAGTTTGCTAAAAAATGGCAGTATTTGTCTTTGTCAACTGGTAGACATAGACAAACTTTCATAAGTGATATTTCATAAGTGAATTATTTATTACATTTATGTGAAGGGCAAAAGTTCAATTAAATTAGTTTGAAGATCTTTTCACTGTTCATTCATCTGAACTCGATCATATGAGAGAAATAAGATGTGAGATGTAAGATGCATTAGGTTACAGCAACATAAAGTAAAATAGTGCCTTACTTTTTATTTTACTTGGAGGCTTTTTTTGGGCATGGTGGTTCACAGGTTAATGTTGAACAAAAAGATGGTATCTGGATGATAAAGCACCGGAGAACGAGTATGACTTCAGTACCACTATAGAGGTGGGAGGAAATAATTCTCCTGGAATATTGAAGTTACTCACACAGAAGAAAAAGTAAAAATTAATACATAAGTCAGACACAAGCAAGAAAACCCATTATGACTGACTATTAAAAGAAATGGGGAACATATTTGAAAGTAATGGCATGCAGAATAGAACTTATTCTGACATACCATATTAAACGTGGTGCTTTGCCTAAACTAGAAATGATACATCATCCACTCTTTATGAAATAATAGTAGACATGCTTGAAATAGTCAGGAATGGTACGATGTTTATATAGGCAGTATGCTGTTTGAAATGAGGAAAAGTCAATGCTGTAATGGATTATGTAAATAAAGAAATACAGATAGTATTTGAATATAGAGGGGGACTGAATCAGCCTAACAGTCGTAAAATGGCATTGATTTTCTTTGCAAAAAGACAAATTTGCAAAGTAATTCTTCTTTGTTTGCTAAAAATGTTGGCTGTTGAGGTGAGACGGTTGTGTGGATTGTTCTTATGTCAACCGAGGTGCAATGAAGCAGTAAAGTTTTATACCCCCATTTTTATTTTTAGCAGTGTACATGATGGCATTGGTACTTTAGTCCTTATATAACGAGATCTTTTATATATGCAAGGATGGAGGAAATGATTGTTGTATATTAATAAAGTGAGACTGATTACCTCATCAAAGTTACTTTTGACAAACTAGTTTTCACTTAAAAGCTATCATGAGAAGAATTGATGTTATCCATTTCTGCTTTCTGACCGGTCAGCTTTCCTTCACAGTTGCGCTCCTGTAATGCTGAACTTCTTGAAGGTTTTGGAATCCACTATCAATACTGACAGTACTCTTCTCAAAAATTTGATATAGAACTTGGTTTTTGGGGGCAGGTTGCTGGTCCCTGTTAAATTGGTGGTTAATAGGTTATGCTGCAGTAGAACTGTGATGGTGTGTATCTGTACTGCAGGGAAGTCACGGTTCTCTCTGGAGTGGTTGGACACATGCATCTTGCCATGGATTTATAGGTGTCTGAGACTCATACCTGTGAGGGGAATTCCTGGCAGGCACACACAGAGTATTGTGCTCCAGCAGTCATATGAGGTCTTCTAGGTTCATGTTTGGTTGTCATAGTTTTACAAAGGGCCATTTATAACCCTATGCTGCTGAGAGCTTAATTATCCCCTACTACTTGTAATATTAGGAACTTTCAGCCTAGATTAATTTGTAGCTTCCAGTTCTCTTTGCTGAGGAGTAAACCCTTGAGGCTTTAGTTGCACTGCAAGAAATTAAAGCTATACTTATGTTGTTGTGCTGTCAGTTTGCTTTCTTTTATCTAAATAGTGAAAGACAGGCCTCGAGTACAGACTAGAATGTAAAATTCCCAATGCACTAGAGTGAGACCAAATACAAATGTGAGTCATTGGCTTGAGGGGAATTTGCCAAATTTGCAAATAAGATCTGCTAGAAATGAAGTATTTCCTGTTGAAAAGATATGTAGCTTTTTGCAGATGTCAGTGACACCTGCAAGCACTGAATGTACTGGGATTCAATCAAAATATCTTAATAAATATGTCTTAAAGCAAAGGAAATTTTGAGAAGAATGAACTTCACTTACTATTTTACTTCTTGGAAAACTGGCTGTCTTAACTAAATATCAGTAGGAGGGCACACTTCCTGTTTGTATTTCTGCATCTTATCTAGAACTAAGAAGTTAGTTTTATGAAGCATGGTAGAGATTTCATTGTATAAATATGTCAGTACACACAATTTTCAGTCAGAAGTCTTGGTTAGATCTTGTAGGTCAAGAGGCAGCTGTTCTATTTTTTTTTTTATGCTATCCTGTCTCTCCTCTTCCAGAAAAAAAAAAAAAAAAGAAAAATCTTTACTAGATCAAGCGTTTTTGGAGATTTCTCACACGTGCCCCATACCATCTATGTGCATACACAAGATTACTGAATATTGATGAGATTTTATGTTACAGGTTATGATCTCAAAATACAGCAGAATTTAATTCCTGGTCAGAAACCTGGCATCTGACCTGTTTTTCTTCCAGTGTATAGATTTTTGTTTTATTTTGTTACTGCGCATGCCAGTATAAACCCCTGATACCTTGAGTTTCATTCTTATATATTTGGCATAAATGAGCCAAGGCCAACAGTAGAACTTGTGAAAAATAGGAATTCTGACCATACAGTAAAGTTAGTATATAATTCATAGATTCTTCTAGCCAGCTGGGATCAGCAAATCATCATGCTTAAAATCATCATGACCTCTTCCTTAAGGCACAGCCAAGAATTTCGTTCAAGTACTCTACTACTAAGAATATTGTAGCGAGGTGTACTTATAACCAACTTCAGTGTATTTGCTGCTCTAATCAAAGTGGATCTAGTCACTTTTCCTAATGTAAGGAAGTTGTATGTGAGACAGGTGGGAGTTTATTTCAACCATCATGAAACTTAAGACTGTAAATGGGGTAAAATATATGCTGTAGAGGGCCCGAGGAAGGCAAGAAAGTTAGCAATACTCTGGTTGGGGCAGAAAGTGTTGGTGGAGGTCACAGATAGGTAGTAACAGCATCGAGGGTCATAATTTCTGAAACATTTGGAATAAAACAATCCTGGTTTCAGATGTAGCTTGTGTATTTCATATTTTAGAAGCAATGATTCATGTTTTAGAAGCAATCATTAATGAAATTTAGGATAAGCACCTAATTGTCTTAAATTATAGAACATAGGAAAATTGTTTACTTCAAATAGCTTCTGAATTTTCCCTGTGGTTTCTTACAGCCTCTGCACTGGGAATCTTGAAGAACATAAGTGATCATATCCTGTGTTTTGTGTGTTTTTAAATGAAAAGAATAGAGAGTAAAAATGTTCTTGAGTTTTATTGTAGTGGTTCTGGCTTTTAGGGGATTCTCCTTCCCAGCCCCTCAACACTTTTTCACTATTTCTTGGGCAAAGTGCTTTTCTGTATTTCTGTCCTTCATTTATATAAACTACAAGAGAAAACAGAAAGTCCAGAGTGGTGTTTTTTTAATACTGTAAGTAGCACGGCCTCAGTTATTAATTCTTTTCTGGCTTGAACCCTGTGGGTTTAACAAATGTGCCGTAATGCAGTAGTTTCATCCTGTTTCACTCACGCCTCCCTTCGTCCCGTTTCCTGCCGATTCCAAAGAAAGGCTGGAGAACACACTTTTCCGAGTGTGATGGCAAAATGGCTTGAAGGCTTGATTCCTCCGTTGACATCAATGTAACAACTATGGAATTTTCAAACTTTTTTGGTAAGAAGGAACATTAGAAGCTTAAGGGTATTAAAAGCCTACAGGGTTACCTTTTCATCAGTGATTAAATCCAAAGAAACCTTGTGTCTTGTGGAAAATAAAAAGTAAACAAAGGAGATAATATGAAGAAACCCTCATACAAAAAGTGCTTCTGCAACTTCTCTATTTCTATATTTACTTCCCAGACTGAATTACTCCATGAATGTAGTTCTGACTCCAGGTGACCTGATTTGGGTTGCCTCTCTGTGTCAGTACCATTTAGAATATCCTTGACTACTCTCAGTAGCTCTCTCTTCTGTACAGATCCAAGAGTGAGGGCTTCGCAGTGTAAATTCATTCCCACATATGTCAATGATTTGATTTTGAAGCACAAGTCTTTTATCCTCCTATTTTTCAAAACTCTGCTACCAGCTAGAACTTATTTACTGTGCTGACAGATGCTCTGGAGATAAGGGAAGTAGCAAGAACTGTTTAGATCCTTAGTTCTGGTATGCTTCCATTCAAATGTGGAAATTTTTTTTCCTCTATGTGATCAGTGGTTCATATTTTTGGAGGCAATAAGGGGACTAGGCATCTGGCTGAAGGAAAACACCACAGGTTGCATGTAGAAGGCTAGAAAATTAGAGTCCATGTGAATTATACTTTGTTACTCAATTTCAAGTTGATACTGTCAGTCAGTCTTTTAAATTTGTCCTATCCTCCCTCTTACCAATTTTTCTTCAGTTATTTATGAAATTACTGTTTTAATGTCTCACTGTTGTTCTCCAATATGCTGGTTCTCCTTTTTCTTTTTCTTACAAAAAAAACCCCCTACAATTAATTCCTTCATCTTCTGCCTTAAATTTCTGACAAATAGGCCATTTGAATTTCCTTAGTGTGAACATAGGGCTTAAGAGGATGTGCTTATTAATATCATAGAACAGGAGCTAAGACTTTTAGTACCAGAAATGATATCTGAAGCAGTCATCACTTTTCTTGATGGATATTAGGTTTCATGTTGGGGTATTATTACCTGAACGAGTGTAGGTAACTGATTTTTTCATACGTAAGCAAGCATTTCCTGTGTATGTATGTTATTTTTTGTGAATTTTTCCTGTGAAGAATTAGAATACGTAACATAGCAATATGTGTTCATATATTTTAGTCCTTATTCTCTCTACCCTCAACCTTATTTTCCTTGTTGTTATTCCTCTGTGGTGTACATGCATTGAGTCCATAATCCCATTGATTCAACAGCTATTCTTGATTTACTTGTATGGTTGCAGCCACATTTATATGTATTAAGAGCCATGTATGCCTAAAAATACAACAATAATATCGTCTGTACTGCCACACAGGTTAGAAAGGATAACATTGCACTGCCTGTTGCCTGTCACCTTTGTAAAATACTGTTCTGCCAGTAGCCATTGATTTTTGTGAATCATTCAGGGTTTGTGGAGAGTAGTGATTTGGGAAATGTCAAGACACCAATCACAAGGTGTTATGGAGTAGTTTTGTTCACAACTAGTAATCATTTTTACCAGTAAAACATTTTTATTGTGTAGTCCTATACTGCTGTCAGCTGTTGAAAAGTGTGGCTGTGGAACATAGGTCTGAACGCAGCCTAGGCACTCTGTGTCAGCAAGTCTACACCTGCCTTCAACTAGCACTTGCCACCAAATGGATTGCTGGGATTTTCCTCTGAAAGGGCTTACACCGTACATTATGCATTTAAAAAGGCTGATGAAAATCTGGGAGCAAGTGAAGAAAGAATATAAAAAGGTAATGCTGACATTTCAGTGGGTAATACAAATGTGATTTGTGGTGATACTGTTATTGTCTGCACCCCAGCAATGTGAGCTTTAAGAACGGAGTGCTAAAGCATCATTATTAGTCCAGGAAAAAAGAAACCACAATCATCACAGCAACGTGATGCTACTTTTGAAGGAGAAAGAATGGAATATAGTCTGGGAGTTTATGATTCTTGCTAGACATTTTTCCTTTGCATTTTATTTCTGTATTTGCATGATACTTTGGTATTGTAAAGTGAGTGATGTTAAAGCAGAGTTCTAGGTATTTCAGGCCACTCTGCAGCACTGCTATTGGCAATATAAAGTTATTTATTCAACCCTTGGAAGGAGACAATGCTTGCATGGAAAAATCCGTGTAGCAAAAGGGAATCACACTCAACCCTAGTAAATTCACCACCTTGCATAGAGCTGTGAAACAAATTAGCTCAATTTGTGGTTCTCTAGACTATTAAATGACTGATTGTTATTTTTTAAGTGAACATTGTGGTACAGAGAAGCTCAGTAAGTGATTTCCCTAAAACCATTTAGCAGGTAAGTTCTTTAAGAAGAACCTGCATTTTTGAGTCCTAATACTGTATATAGGGTTGTCCTGTGTATTTGAGAGGAAATGCTGATGGAGGTTTAATTTCTCTGTTACTATTTCCAGGAGACAAAGAACATAGAAACAGAAGAGTAGACAGGGAATAAAAATAATATTAACTTCATAGTTTGTATGTGTCCAGGAAAACACAGAAATCAATGGTGGAAATTAAAATCAGGATATCAGTTGTTATTTATGACTATTAATATTGTAGAGGTATTTTTAAAGCCTATGTTATTAGTAGGTGGCTGGGGAAGACGTACAGTTTCATCTTTGAGAAAAAGAACTTGGTGTCTAAAGGTACCAAAAGCCTGAATAAGATAAGAGGGAGAAGTACTTGGCAATTAAATCAAAAGTGAGATGGAATACATTTGCAATAGAATGAATTAGCTGTTGCTAAGGGTTTTCTGAATGCTGGAAACAACTCTTTTACAAGCACAGTATTTTCTGAATATCTTTGAAAATCTCTTTTGGAACTTGACAACTCATTTGGTAGATGTCAGCTTCAAGGTTCAAAAAGCTTGGCATATAAAATTCAGCTTGGAATGGAAAATCTAGAGCAGCTTTCCCGGCAGATGCTCCCAGCAGCATCACAGAAAACTTCCACACTATAGGTGATGGGATTTTAACACAGTTGTCTTAGTGCTAGATTAATTTGTAGACACTGTTCCATAGTTACTTGGCATTAGGGCGAGTTAATAAAAAAGAATCAAGTTCACGTGAAGAGGTGTGTAAATCTTGACAAAAGCAGCTGAATTAGAGCAGACACAGCACGAACTTACTCATGCAGTAGTAATCTGGGTTGTTTTCTTGAAAAGAATATAGAGCTCTATTGATTTTTAGCAGATAAACTTTTTTTTTTCTCCTTTTGTTGAAGGGAAAGCTGTTGGAAAAGACTGTGTGTATGTCATTAAATCAGTGATAATTTTCAGACAGAGATAAAAATGTTCAATTTGTCTGGTTGTTTTCATAGAGTGTTCCAGACATTAGTAGACGGCAAAGATTATGTGCCTTGTTCTCAATCCAGATTTCTCTGAGGCAGTTAATTATTCTGTATATATCATCTTCTTGAATGTTACAGAGAATGAAAATACATGATGGTTGTTTAATGGAAATATGTATGGTTTGTCTTAACTTTTCCCACCGATTTCTAGCATTCTTTATATGCTGATAGACCATTTGTCTCAGTGCTGCTATCTATAATATCATGTAATATTATGAAAGGGAAGTCCTTTTTTTTGCATAGGACGTAAGTTGCTGAATTTAAGGTTTGACTTTTTGACTCTTTCTGTGCTCCTGGAAAGAAGATACAAGATCTCTGCTGCTGCTCTCACTTGTAAATCATGATTTATAATTCTTTTGGTCTGTCTGAGGACAATTTTTGTTGTCCTTGTACCGTAACAGGTCACACGGAGAACTCCTTATCAGAGATTAGGACCCAGCTGTGCTGGCATGAAACAAGTATACAGGATTAAGATAGGGCCCATCACCTAAAGAGTTTGCAGTGGGTGTATGTGTGTGTCTGCGTTCTGTGACTGGGATAACTGCAGACCACTCCTTTTGGTGGCTGTTATCTGTGTCGCTACCACACCTGGATTCTTATTGTGAGAGGAGGGGCAGGCGTGTCCTGAGGGGCATCAGGCACAGCATCGCCAGCCGGGCAAGGGAGGGGATTGTCCCGCTCTGCTCTGAGCTGGCGTGGCCTCACCTCGAGTGCTGGGGGCAGGTCTGGGTGCCACAGTGTAAGACATTAAAGTATTAGAGAACATCCAAAGGAGAGATGTGAAGGTGGTGCAGATCCTTGAAGGGGAAGCCTTAGAAAAAGCGGCTGAGGTCACTTGTCTGTTCAGCCTGGAGAAGAGGAGACTGAGGGGAGACCTCACTGCAGTTACAAGTTCCTCATGAGGGAAGGAGGAGAGGCAGACCTGATCACTTCTGTGTGGTCACCAGTGACAGGACCTGAGGGAATGGCATGAAGCTGTGGCAGGGCAGGTTTAGGCTGGGTATTAGGAAAAGGTTCTTCACCCAGAGGGTGGTCAGGCACTGGAACAGGTTCCCCACGGAAGTGGTCCCAGCACCAAGCCTGACAGAGTTCAAGAAGCATTGGGACAATGCGCTCATGCACGTGGTGTGACTCTGTGTGGGCACAGCCAGGAGTTGGACTTCAGTGATCCTTTCTGCTTCCTTCCAACTCAAGATGTTCTGTGATTCAGTGATTCTGCGCAGCTATTTCATTATGCGTTTATGTAAAGGAATTTCCTGTTGAAAAGTTTGTGTTAGTTGAGTAGGTATATGTGATATGCTCATGCCATGCTGCTTCTAAGACGAGTGATTTTTTGAACCTGGTGCCAAAGGATTGAATCTCTTCTAAACTGGCCTACATGACAATGGAGGCAAGATGCATTGCAGTCTTTTCAGGCTTTGAACTGAGAAGCCTGTAGGTATTTGGACAATTTTTGATAAATAATTTAGTAAAAATATTGCAAAGTCTGTTACAAATCTACTGATATATTTTTCAGGTTTTAAAGAGTGTTTAACATGTTTTACATTTGGGTGCATAATTCTGCAGAATTCAGAAGAGAACTATGACATTTCTACAGAATAAAAAACCACCCGTAGCACTGAATAATGTTTTTTACAATACCAGAGTCAGAAAAAAATGTATAGAAAGAAATCCACTTGAGACAATGACTAGGGAAATGTAGGTAACTGAATAGCTTTAAAAATGTAAGTAAGAACTTCCAGACACTTCCACTATTCACAAAATCTTTATCTAATTCATGGTTCCCAAGTTTATGCCTCTAGGCATGCTCAAAGTCAGTTAATTTTGACATCTGGCTCCTTTTTTCAGCTCCTTTGGGATTTACAGACTAAGCATTGCCCTAACTTCTTCACCTGTGGAACCAGATGTTAGAAGGATGCTAACAGCGTTCTTTCAAAAAGCCACTGGAAACACATTAAGGATCCGTTTCAGGTTTTATCAACTCTCTCGCATAAACCTCTTTGAACTTGACAGAAGTATTTCTACCGGTTTCTCAGTGATTTGATTCTCATGGTTTTTCTCCACTTGAATACTCTTTTTCTCCTGGAAAAGAAGGACCTAACTGGCATGACAGGAAGTTTTGGAACAGGTGAATCACAGACTTCTGCTTTATCCTGTAGGTCAATGTTGTGAAAACTGGACTATATTTGGGAAGCCTCCATTTCAGTCTTTCTGGCATAGAGGACATGAAGCCCTAGAACCAAGTAGAGCTCCTGAATTAAGTTAGTATTCTGAAGATATTTCCATCAGTTTTCCTGGAGCTCTTTTGTTTAAATTAGTCAGAAAATCATTGGAGCACTCAACACTTTCTGAAAAACTCCCCGTAGTTTTGTGGTTGAATCATGAGGAGGAGTAGAAACATGCAGGTCAAAAGTCCCTGAGGCAGATGAGGCATTTGAGTCCAGGACATCTAAATGTTCTCCCAGGTTTTTATTATCAGGCTGTGGAATAGAGAGGCTTAGCAGCTCATAGATTTCTTTTTCCTCTAATGTGTAAAAGTAGATACCCTCATGTTTCTCGAATGCTTTTAAGTGCTTTGTACCTTAGCATGCTTTTCACTAAAGAAGCCATTGAAATGAGTGTTTTCCCAATAGAAGGAGGTGATTTTTGCTATTGCTGTGATATGTGCAACTTAGGATCACCATCTGCACTCCATTTCTACCTCACATAAATTACTGGTTGTTTAATTTAGCTTTTCTCTTGTGTCATGTATTTTCACATACAGAGGTAGCAGCTTTACTAGTAGATAATAGGAAGTTATTAACTTGTTTCACCTTACATTCCCGCAACCACATGCTGCTATTTCTTATAATAACCTTGGCTTCAGTAATGTGGCCCTTTGTGGGTTCTTCCGAGTGTGCTGTGTAATTATATTGCGACTACTGAATGGATGTAGACTGTCATTCCATTACCCTACTGATCTAATATGGTGATAGAGGTGTTGTTTGTATGATACTTTCCTACTTGTCTCATCTGATAAAATTCTGTTTGAAATTAACTGTTTCCTTTTTTCTACAACACTGATGGATTCTGCTCCACAGTTCAGCCAGTGAAGGAGTAAGGAAATGCCTGTGAAACTGCTAAAACTGAATTGGTAAAATTGACGGAAATAATTTCCATGTTTTGAAGGAACATTGCCAGCAGCAGACTCAACAGAATTTAAACTGGTTCTGGGAATGTTTTCAGTGGTTTTGATGGTGAAGTTTAAAATACTTTTTCGTGAAATGTTTTTACCTGAAACAATTATGAATAATATTTGTTGACACTGCAAAAGAAAATAAATATGTTTATTTTCTTTTTAGTTATGTATTACTTGCTGTATTCTTATCATTGCAGTTTTTGTTTGTAAATTCCTAAGTAAAATAAACAGAGCATAAATAAATTAAAAAATAAGGGGGAGAGAGGCTGAGACTCTAAAACTAGGAAACATATTCACCATGGGCATTTAAATTCTCTTTGTTATCGTTTAGTGCTGAGTTTGGCTCCTTTCGAGCATATTCCTGTAATTGGCAGATTATGGCACTCTCTGCAAGGAGATGGCAGTAAATGCAATCCGCCATCTGTGGGCAATTTTTTTTGTGGCAGCATACCTGTATCAAAAATGGTTGTTTATCATCATGCTGCGTTTTGAAGTAAATGTCCAAATTTTCTAGGACTGCAGACCAGCCTCTTCAAATGAAAATTAATGAAGTTTAGCTAATTAAGCCATGTGAGGTCTGACCCTGTTTTTCAAGACGTCCCCTATTGTTCGTGAAATGACACATTGGTAATTGTTAAGAAGGACATGTTAGTGATTGTTAAAAATAAATGAGTTTCTGGAAGGCGGGAAGTTGAAAATGTAAGCTCTAGTACCATTAACCATTGGAGACCTCTAAGTAGATATTAACTTTCTGATAATTGCAGTGGATCACAAGTAATATATTCCCCCACTCCGGTTTCCAGTATTTGACTGTAGTGGTTACAAATTCTTTGGTATGTCTTAGAAAAGGTCATCATGTTGGCTTTCCTCCTGCTGCAAAGCGACACACATTTCATACCATCAAAAAACTCCTTGATCTGCCCTCTCCTATGTAGTTCTTCAATAAAATGAAGATTGTTTCTGTTGGAGATGAAGGGGATAATTTTTTAGATCGTTGTAATAGATTAGTTGGTTTATGAACCCGAAGTTCTTTAGAGGTTGCCACAAATATTTATGATGTCCTTGAGTTTTACACCGGATCTGTAAATTAGCTGAAAGATGTGTAAAAATTCATACAGTCAGACAGCTCCCTCCTGGCTACACACATAAAGTGGCTCAGGAGCATAAATTATTCCTGCTGAGGTCAATCATAATTTATGCTATTTTGCTTCTGCATCTGCTGTTCTGAGAAAGAAGAATATAAAGAACATCTGTATTTGAAGAAAGATTTCCCTCTTTACATCAAATTTCATTCACTTTGGGAAATCTTTTGATACAAATGATAATCTGAAGAGCTGCAGTTTTAATTGGCAGGTCACAAGGGAAAAGTGCTTCAGATTGTATTTATGAAAAAGCTGAAAAAATTACCATGGCCTGGACAGTTGAAGGGAGATCTGTAAAGATGTTGTCATTGAGGATGTATTCAGTGCATTTCACTGTGTACAAGTATGAAGTAAGAATATGTGGTAGTAAAAGAGAGTCACAAATTGCCCAAGTTAACCTCTGTTCTCCCAGTGTCACATTAAAAGCATAAATACAAACCAGTAAAGAAATTCCAAATTACAGTGCCTAGAGCAATTTGAGCTCAGTCGTACTGCATGACTGATTTCCCACTGATGGCTGTGTGGAGGTGAAAGAATTGCTTATGACTTTGGAAGTCTTACATGAGCTTGAGGCCCTCCTCTATTTGCCTTTGATTGTGACTAAATGGGATCCTGCTCTTTGAAAAAGAGGGGTACTGACAGAGTAGTGATCTAATTATGTCCTGGTTCTGTAGTGTTCTGCTGTTTCTTGGGCTGTAAGAGTCCACATTTAGTGAAGGCACATAGAGTTTGCAACCACCATCTTCCTGGTGGTTTTCGCTGAACTGAAAACATACTTGATGTATGTTTTAAGTGATGCAGTACAAAGTGTGATGACAAAATTGCTGCAGATTTTGCTGAGTAATGATAATTTTGTTTGAAGGTATTGGGTAGAGACAAAGGGGAAGTAAGAGAATCTGGTCTTGTCCTGTTGAAAGCCCTCAGGATGCCTCATCATCACCCTGCTGGGGTACCTGCTGCTGAATCGTGTATCTCTCTATGATGCCACAATCGGGAAGTTCCAAAGTGCTTTTTGTTTACAGTACTGCAAATCTATCCTGTCAGGTGTTTTTGTCTGATAGTTTTAGATTAACTACCATTCCTGACACTATCAGGATGGCTAAGCAGCTAGATAGGTGATAGGATATGTCCTTATGTAGTTAGAAAATTCTGACTTAAAGCAGCTAAAACTGGAAAACAGTGATTTAAATTAACTAAAGTCGTGGCAGTAAGTTGCCAGGAAAAAGAAACGTGTACAAAAATCCTAGTTTTATATTCCTTTGTATGTTATAGCATGATTAATCTCAAGGGAATTTGATTTCTTTGGTATATGTCACATGCATATGAAAGCAGAATAATCCTTTAAAAAAATTGTATGAGACCAACTCCAATTTCTGTTCTACAGCATGTAAGTTAAACCTGGATTTCATTTCATCGAAGTTGTATTTTGGTGGAAGGAATTGTTTTGTCTTCTTGGTGACAGTGGACACATTTAAAACTTGGCCGTCTCTTCAGTTTTCACATTTTATGTGTTCTTAGCTCTGTAAAGGAACTTTTTGTAATATACCTGAAGTATATTTCCTAGAGAGTACCTAAAAATACCTGAAGTAGTTTGAGTACATCTGTCGATGATAGCTTGCACGGATTAAAGGCTTTGATGGGGTAATAATTTCAGTAGCTTGTTGCCTGTGATTCTTTGGCTTATTGTCCCTACTTTATTTGGATGACTAATGCTTTGGTTTTTAGATGTCTAAAATGACTAAAACTAGCAGATAAGAGCTGTAGTAATGCAGGTAGAAGTCAACAAAGTGAAATAAGAGAGTCAGACTATTCTTACTGAAGAGTGGTTCCTGTCTTTGTCTTTTGCATCTTTATGACAATGTTATCTGAAATTCCACGCATTGCATTCTACATATAATAATAGCTCAAACTGTAAATTAATTGAAGCATTTTTCTTAATTTCTTAATCTCTCTGATATATATTACGTAGTAAAGGTTGACTGTGCAGCCATTATGAGGAAAAGAATCCAATTTTTCTTTATGTCACTTCCAAACAGAAGATATGTCTGTGAACAAAGTGGTCAATTTAGGAAATATGAACAGGTTATTTACAAGACCTAGTGGTTGTCTTATCTCCAGTCCTTTTTTTTCTCCTTGGAAAAAGAAAAAAAGAACAGGATGAAAAAATAATATATCAGCCTACATTATTAAAGTTCACCTTTTTGAGACACAGTAATACTTACTGGTGGTTTATGTTAGAAATGGGCTTTGCAAGTTTGAATTCAACAAATGAGATATTTTTGTGTTATAGTGCCATTTTGATATCTAGCTCTAAAACCTTTTTTAATTTCATTCTAAGAAGGAAAAAACTAGACTTTAGCTTTAGGTTTTTTTTTTCTGCTCAGTTATGTTCAGCTCATTTTTTCTGGTCTAGTTAGCTCTCAAAGGCAGCATATACCATATTTCATTCTCAAAACTATATTTTAACATGCTTCCTCTAGATTAACAAAATTGTTTGGAAGCAAAATGAATAATAACAATTTTTGTGGTATTCATTTTGCTGGGCAGATGTGCTATCTCAGGGTAAGGAAAGCTAGCAGTAGAGAGCAGTCCAACAAACTGTTGGAAAGGCGTCAGGATGCCAATAATTTCACCTGTAATAAACAGGAATAAATGAGTCAGTCTATATTTTAAATTTTGTATTTATAAATTGTTTCATATTAATTCCTATTAGAGTCTCCCCTGCAGACAGGCTGAGTGAGCTGGGATTATTCAGCCTGCAGAAGATAAGGCTCCAGGGAAACCTTAGAGCAGCCTTTCAGTACCTAGCAGGGGCTTACAAGACAGCCAGAGAGGGATTTCACAAGGTCATGTAGGGAATCACTTTAACTGACACAGGGTAGGTTTAGGTTAGATATCAGGAAGAAATTCTTTACTGTGAGGGTGGTGAAGCACTGGCACAGGTTGCCCAGAGTAGCTGTGAATGCTCCATCCCTGGAAGTGCTCAAGGCCAGGTTGAATGGGGCTCTGAGCAACCAGATCTAGTGGAAAGTGTCCCTGCCCATGGCAGGGGTTTGGAACCAACTGATCTTTAAGGTGCCTTCCAACCCAAACCATTCTCTGATATTCTGTGATAATACTTAGAATGAGACACTGTGCCTAGTGCTTAATCTCCTTTTATGAAAAGTTAGGCAGCCTGACATCAATGCTGTGAAATGCTAAACAACTCCAAGAAATTCTGCACTCTTTAAGCTGTAGAAACAAGCAAATATGTGGTATAATTATCATTTCTGATGCCAGTACCATCTCTAATGAAAGATGTTTTTGTGCTGAGATGTAAAAAATTTGCATTTAAAATTCTCCTCTGTTTTATTTTTAAAAGGCAGTTTATGTCTGAAGAAGTGTCATTTACTGCAGAATGCCAAAACAAAAACATGCAAATGACACCAGAGTTTACCATTTTCATCATGAATGTTGTTACTCCTTGTAGAATGAAGATTTTGCTCCTATTTGCGCTCTTTGTTATGTATATTTGTCATGTTCAGCATGTTTGATCCTGGTTTTCTTCCAAATTTCATTTTCTTTCTCCATAAATAATAAACAATTATAATGAAGCAAAGTGTCCTTTCTATTCTGTACTCTAATTATAGCATACAATAGCATCTTTTACAATATATTACAGGAACTGCTTCAAATCATGGATTCTGTAATTCACTGTTTTAAGAGATGTTTTAAGGAACAAAAATTGTGTGTACTACTAGCTTTGGGCTCTTTTTCTTTATTTTTGGGGAAAAAAAGTAAAGAGCAGAAGTATCCATTTGAATATTGCTGCCTGGAATAAGTTTTGCATATTTCTTGCTACTTAGAGAGGAGAATTTAATTCACAAATGTAAATGGTTGCTTCTTTTATATTACACTGCCTTAATTATAAGTTTTAGTTCTGTTCTTGAGGGTTTCAGCTCTTAGTATTCAGTCTCTAGCTGCATCATGTTGGTGCATTTCCTATTTTGAAGCTCAACAAAAGTGGAATTCTAAGGACAAATGTATTTAATTATCTTTTATTGACAAGATTACTTACACACCAAATACCAAAACCAAGTTGATTTTACTTTCCAATTGCCTTTTTCTGTTAAAATACTCTAGTACTTGCAGAAATTTAACGAAAGGCAACAGAAAAATTTGAGGGGTTTGGGAAGATTGTTTCAGAGTAGCTGTGGCATGTGACAACTTCCATTATTTTTAAACATTTTCAGTCATGTAGACCCACATTTTCACAAAAAGAAAAAACCCCCTCTGTCTTTTTAATGATTCATAGTCGATATTTTAATTTTTTTTTTTTTTTTTTTTTTGACTGGGGAATGCCAAAATCCATATGGTGCTTTCCAGGCTGTTAATACTTCAAACTTGGAATGTGAAATGTGTTCTCTTTTAATTCACCCCAGGACAGATGGAGCAGAGTGATTCCAGCTTTGCAAAGCCATCATTTTTTTATCATTGCTTTGAATGGTTGTTTCTTAGGTACTTTCCTAAAGCAGTAATTTTACTAATAGCAACTAAAAATTACTGTCTAATTTTAGCATTACATTTTCTGACCTTTTTAGTTGATCACACAGGAGTTGTAATACAGTGTCTTCTGCACAGTAGATTATTGCATTACTGCCTGTGGTGTCAGTCTCTTCCAATACCATTCCTCGTAGGATCATTGCTGTCTAAGTCTCATTTGCCCCACGGCTTGTCAGCTCTGCAAGGGGCTCAGTTTCTGTTGGAAGTGGTAGGGAGCTGAGATACTCCCCAGTAGCTCTGAAGGCTTTCCTGAAGCGCCGGGTTCAAAAGCCGTGCCATACATCCTGTAACTTCAGAGCAGGTGAAACCTTTTTCATCCATAAAGCTGGGCTGGGAGTGGAAGGACAGGGCTTTACCAGAGGTGTAGCAGAAATGATTCTTGGATGATGAAGGGGGAAGGAATGTAAATTGACTTCTGGTGAGAACTTGTGCTGCCAGGAGTGGGCCTTGGGAGTGTAGGGCGCTCCATGGAGCTGGTGGTGTCCTCACCCTTCCCACTGCCAAGTTTCAAGTCACTTGAGCAGTATGAGCTCTTTCCGTTCCTTCTTTGTGCCTCAGACATTTGAGACACTTGTTATGATACTGTTCAGTTTTACTAAACCATCTTTTGACCCTCATCTTATCTTAGTAATGGCACACAAATGAAGTGTGAAGGCACAGAAGTGAACACTGAGATGGGGAAATAGTCTCCATAACCCTTCAAGTGCTATACTCTTAACTTCTGCTGAACATTTTATGGCTGGCCCCACATGTGGGGGAGAAAGGAAGTAAATCAAAGGATTTGAGCTAAAGGAAGTGAGTGGTTGTTCAAAAGCCAGCAAAAGACTGATGGTTCTCAATAGGGGAGGATGGATATTAAAAGGCAAATTGACACTTTGTACACAGAGATGTTAATATGGCTGTAGCTTTTTACTGTGCCAATAAAATGATACATGGCCCTAAATTTCTAACTGTGAAACATTTGGCTTTATATCATCATTTGCATGAAGATTTTTTTAAAACAAAAGTGAACCATGCTTCAGCCATTTGGTTTAATTCATATTGTTTCACTAAGGCTATGAAAAAAATCACTCCAAATTAGATGGGCACTAAACTTGCTTTTTAAAGGGTTTTTGTTGTCACACAGACATGAGCCCAAAATAGTGTTAGGCAATGCAATTCAAATTTTTGTTGCTTCCTGATAAGCAGCTGAATAACTGAAACTGCTTCTGTAATATTGATTCTCAAATAACTTTCCAGTGCTGTTTTCTCACAAACTGCTGATACAACTCACTTTATGCTTCTTACTGTTTAATTTCTTTTCATTGTAGAATGGCACATTTAAGAAACTGGTAGAGACATCTGCCAAAAAAGAAAAAAAAATAAAAGAGTGGTTGCTGCACTGTGAGGCACTTCACATCAGAACTGAGCTCCATAATAAGTATGAGACCCTTCCTGGGTTAATTGATTTCCCCTGTGAGATGTAGTGTAATGAATTTTCTATAGCTGAATTCTGTTCTAAGTGCTAGTGGCTAGTAAACCTTTTCTATTTCCTATAAATAGGTTGGTAAGTAGACAATAAATTTTTAGAACCTACTTTTTCTCCTATTCATAGAAAAAAAAAGAAAGCAACTCCTCACTGCCATCACCAGTATTAAAAATAAATGAAATAAATAAATATACAGTCTTTTCTAAAACTTCCTAAAATTACATACCCTACCTAGGTGTGCTGAATGAATGGAAATTCACACCATGTTTAATTTGCTCTTGGAAGCATTCTCCAGCTTCACAAGGGTACACAACCATATTAGCTGAGGTGAGTGCTTCACAGAAAATAAATATATGACCTACATCCTAGGGTCTAGACTTTGATAAGCCACTTTACATAGACGAAACTAATTGCCTGCCTGTCTGAAACCCCTGTCTCTTGATTGGTGACAGATAGGGAATAGATTGTGCTGATAATCCATAATGGAGGAGTTTCCTGGGCACACGTTTTGAGCTGTGCCTCTTAACCAATGCACAAAACATAATGTTAAGATAATGCAGCATGCCATGTCAGTAATTATGGAACCTGATACACTAACTGTGGAACCCAGCACAGCAAGATGTTAACTGCACTGCAGACCGGTGGTCTGGTATGTTAAAGCTGTCATCAGAAAAAAGCATAGCATTTGGATCTTAAAGGAGCTGCAGGTTTTCTTTGCCACAGTTTCTGCTGTCCCCTTCTCTGTGCAAGAAATTTCAAGACAGCAGGTATCTCTCAGCAGAGTTGCTTTGCCAGACACTATTATGATATGGCATCATTCCCTCAACCTCTTACAGTGCTGTGACAAGATCCTTCTAGTACTTGCTGTCCCCAGTCAATTCGGAATTTATGGGACTGATTTACTGCTAGCTTACAGAATGCATCCAGAAAATCTGTGCAGTACTCTCATATTGCTTGAGGTGCTTCCTTCTGAGTGGTAGAGCTCTGTAGTGCTGAATTGCAAGGCTGTCATCTTGGAAAATAAAGGTCTTTATAGAAATCTTTGGTAAGGGGAATTTGGCAGAAGGAAAGGTAGAGGTTATCTTAGCAGGTAATTAGGAGGTAGGATGAAGGTGTTGGTCATTTATTCCACTGCCGCGTCAGGGGCCTTATCAGGCATAGGGGAGGCTTTTCCCCCCTACACTGATAATTACATACATGTATACTAGGAGGAAAAGGCAGCGTAGTAAATGGCATACAAAGTCATCAAATTATATTTAAATAATGTACGTTTCTTGTAATATTTGGTGTAGCAAAGCATATGCGGAAGCTGAAGCAAGGAAACTAAATTAGAAGGTCTGGATATGCGACCAGGCCATATTAAGATGCAGAGCAGGAGGTTGTGATGGAGTCTGGAATGGATGCAGTGATGAAAGAAGAGGGTTCAAGCTGGAATTGAAAAGTATCTGTAGACTTTAAAGGTGAAAGCTTTAGGTATGAGAAGAGTAGCAGCAGAAGGTGAAATTAAAGTTTGCAAGATGACTAAGTGTTATGGGTTCAGTCAGGCCTAGGAAAATGTCAGAGACCTGATGGTAAGCCTGTAACAAGTTAACGAATTCCTAATGCCACTCAGGTAGTGGTGGTGTGTTTTTCCTGAAAGATACCAGATGGTGAAAGATTGGCAGTGTAAGAGAAAATGCTCTGTTTTGTGAGGTGGAGATGAGTAAACAAAATGAAGGAAGAAATCAAAAACTTACTGATGCAAGTAGACAATGTAGATTTGGTAGAAGTAAGGAGGAAGGAATCAAAGGTAAAAGAAATAAAACCACAAAAAATACTTTAAAGCAGAGGTGATTAATCCAAAACTAAGGAACTAAGCCTAGAAATGGATTTTAAACTTAGAAAGATAAGGCTAAGGATTAACCTCTTCCCTGGCACAAATTCATCTTATTAATTTCTTCTTCAGAAGACTCAAAATGGTAAATAGGATGTGAGTAATTTGCTACCTCTCACTGGGCATTGTTCAGCTACATTCTGCCATGTTCTCTTTCAAACCGCTGTCTAATACCTCCTGTGAAGAAAAAAGTTTATTTGAATTTACTTGACAGATAAAAAATATATAATAATTTCGAAGCTGTTTTTATGGTTTGTTTGTTAAAAGCACACAAATGCCAGACTTCTCATTGGAACATTTTCAGGTGCATTCACCCATGAAGAAAAACTTTCCTTTTTTTTTTTTAAATTAAGAGACTTTTTTTCTTCCAGAAACTAGTACCATAGTCTGAAGGGAGCTGCTATAAATATGGCATGGACTTCATAGATTAGCCCTTGCTTTCTGGTTTTCTTTCAATATGTTTCTCTGCACTGAATCAAGCTTTTCAGATTATCACTCCTTTAAAAAAGCTTTTGGACTGAACAGTTTACTTGCACTGTGCTCTTCCGTTTACATGAACTCCTGTATAGAAAAAAGTAGTTCAAACACCTGCAGTCCTAGAAAGTCACCCCTATGTCTTTTCTCTTGGATTTATTGTTGCATTATCTGTCATTTTGTCTGTGTTTGAGTAAATGTTAAATTTCTTACTTTTCCATTGTTACAAATCTGAGAAAATTACCCTTCCTGATATGTAATATAAATGGATCCTTTTTCCTTTTTATTCTTGGAGCATCACGCATTGTGATGAAATTGCAGTAAGAAGTCCAAGGGCAATCAAAAGAGATGTCAGGGCCTTGGGATGACTCATTAAGGGCTCAGGAGCACAAGCAGTAAAGCGTCTGTCCTACCAGCTGCAGAGAGTGATGTTGGAGCAGGCAGACCCTGCAGATCAGTAACTGGTGTCACCAGGAGGATTTTGGGTTCTTTAGTCGTGGGTTGGTCTACTTGACACCAGGCCTGCTGGCCAGAGACAGGGTACACCAGTCTCAAAGGGGCAAAAGGATCTTCATGTAAGAGTTAACGGGGCTCACTGAAATAGATTGAAACTAGATTTGAGGGGGGGAAGGGATATAACCAGACTTGGTAGTGATAACCCATGGGTTGGCATGTCAGGGATCAAGGGGTAGAATATATTAGTTTTGAACACTCTTGAGAGTCACGAAACCAAGAGCAGCAGAATTCACACTGCTAGAGCTAAACTCTTGTCTGGCCGTGAGTGTGTTTCTGATAGGCTTTAGATGCTATAAAAGTATAGCCCATGCCATTGACTAAAATTTAGACTGTAAGTGCAAACAGCCTCTGAAAATGTACAATCAAGGAGAGAGCTTTCAATTTGGAATATACCAACAGTTTTGTCAAGGAAAGAAAACATAATCTCACTTTCTGCAAAAAGCAGAAAACAAAGCTGTGCAAAGAGTTCCAAAGTCTGAAGTGGGTTCTTTACTTTGGCTTTACAGTAATGGCTTTACTCCTGTCCGAAGCAGAAACTTAGATCAGACATTTAAATTGCTGTTTCCATATCACCAGAGCAACGATGATAACAGGACATAGCAGACTCCATTCATGGGTTGCCTTGAACTTTTCGATGTATGTTTATTCTGATTCGATACTGAAAGCTTTTGTTTAGCATTTCCAATGAAAAAGAGGCTCTAAAAAGTTAGCTCCAACTGTTTATTTGCAACACAAACTGGAACACTTGCTTTTACAGTGAAAAATTATTTCATTCAAGTAGAATTAAACAGTTGCTGTAACAACTGAGCAATAAAAGAAAGTCCAGTGTTTAATTTTTCTGTTTCGGGTGTTCCGTATTTAACAACGGTTCACCTGTCCTCCAAGAAAGCATCCGAAGATAATATTGCCCTGACTGATACAATTGACACAGAGCTGAACTTCGTTGAAAGATGACCCTTTTATGTCAGCCTTTTGAGTGCAGCCAGCCTTGTAGATTTGGGAGCACTGAGGTCTCTCAGAATGTGTTCTGTTGAAAATTGTTGATACAAAGGTGTCTGTTCATGGAGTGTTACTGAAGGAGGCAAGGAGATCACTGTGAGGAAGCTATTTCTTGTGTTTTGCCAGCAGATCAGCCTGGCCATTGCCCCATCAACCTCACTTTGCAAGAATTGCAGCAGCTTTGCCAAGCTTGCCTCAGTTTCAGAGGTACCTGCCACATCTGGTAGCTGCAGCAGTAGCTTACCTCAGTCTTTGTCTTACTGATTTTCGTATTTTAAATGTATTTTATACGTCTTAGAGTAACAGCAAATTCACATCTGACTTCCTGCTGTTTCCTTTTCCCCCTGACTGCTTTCCTGTTGGCATAACAAACCCTTCTGGCACGCAGTACTGAGAAGGCAATTTAAATGCAGGAGAACAAAGGTTTTACAATTTGAATTTTTCAGCTATGTACTTTATACAGAAGAGCATGTTTGGCACATTTTCCATGGGGAGTGAACCAAAGCCTGCTGTCTGCTGTACATTATTATAATGGGAAGTGTCCCTTTATGCGATCTTTAATATTTATTTTATAAGCTAACATTATGAAGGCTGAAACTCTGTCATCGCTATTTATACTGTATTCGTGCTTTGGGATAAAAAAGAAAAGCAACTGCATAGGAAAGGCTTATGGGAACGTTCATACACGAAGATTTTTCATCCTGGGGTATGAAATGCGTTATATAAAAAGCATCAAGAAATCTTAATCCTGTTTATGCTTCAGAAGTTCCCTCTGGGCTTTAAATTTTTCTGACAGTGGAGACTGAACTCTTTATGAAAACATTAATCGTTAGAAAGGATTTTCACATTAAGTGAAATAAATCGTTGATTTTATTCTGAATGAGATTGTATAGAGTGACTTGATTCCCCTATTGCGTTTATGCACTTTTGCTACAAGGATATAAACAGATAGGTATAAGTGTCAGGTCTGCAAAGGAACACTGTGTGGCAGAGAATCTTCTGTTTATTTCTTCATCTGATTAAAATATTTTGCTGATCATACAATTAGAATTGCAGCAGCAATTAGGTAACACTTGAAATTTCTAAGATTATTATTGGGGATGGTCCTGTGCAGGGCCAGGCATTGGACTCGATGATTCTTGTGAGTCCCTTCCAACTCAGCATATTTTGTGTTACATATATATTTCTTCTCTCCTTTCCCCATATTACTTCTATTTAAAAAAAATTCTCCTCAGCTGAGCAGCTACTTCTGCCCATTTTGCCCCATGTGCAAGAATGATGTGTAACTTGTATTCCATCATTTTATTTCTGCTGTGCAGGAGGGTATTTAAAGAAAATAAAAAAATAAATGACTGAATATTTCTAGATATAAGCTAAAAATGCTACAGTATACTTAGAAGATTAATGTGATGGCTGTAACTTGAAAAAAATTACAGCAAAGGAACATTAGAGAAGGAACCGCTCGTGCTGAATTTTAAGTCTGTTTCTAATTTTGTTTTTCTAGACTAAAGCTAATTTGTTTTGTAACCTCTCTAGGATGTATAGTGAAAGCAAATCAATCTGAGAGTGATGGTTTCATAAAAGTAATAAATCTGGATAAATTAGTGCTGAATTTCCTGATCTTGTCAGGATTTCTTTTTTTCTTTTTGTTAATGAAAAGGTATAAAATGCCAGTTAAACTCTCCCTTCATTTCTGTTCATGCCCAAATACAAATGAGCACAATTTTAACCAGTTTTTACAGATTAACTTGTTTCTCACTGAAATGCTTTGGTTTCTGTTTTGAGATCTGATATCAAAGTTGTGCTGGTTTTGGCTGCGGTAGAGTTAGTGTTTTTCTCAGTAGCTGGTTTGGGGCTATATTTTGGATTTGTGCTGAAAAGGTGAGGTTGTGAGAGTGACACAGCCAGGACAGCTGATCCCAACTGACGAAGGGGATATCCCAGACCATATTGTATCTGCTGAGCATATATAGCTGGGGGAAGGAGGAGGAGGTGGAGATGTCTGGAGCGATGGCATTTGTCTTCCCAAGTTGCCATTACATGTGATGGAGCCCTGCTTTCCTGTGAATGGCTGAAAACCTGCCTGCCCGTGGGAAGCACTGAATGAACTCCTTGCTTTGTTTTGCTTTGCTTATGTGCACAGTTCTTGCTTTACCCATTAAACTGTCTTTAGCTCAACCCACAGGGTTTTTTTTCACTTGGACTCTTTGTCTCCCCTGCCTCACTGGTGGGGGGTTAAGCATGGTGCTTAGGTACCAGCTGGGGTTCAAATACAGCACTGCTTAAGTCAGTTTGATGAAAAACATAATCTATGCCTGAGTTTTTCATCTGTGTGTGGGTGATGGTGATTCCTGGCTGTCAGTCAGAACTTGCCTGCAGCTGTATGCTTACCTCGTAGTTCTTAGTCAGTCTGCTTGGAACTATGTAATATCACAGGTGATGCTACACTGAAGTGGAGCTTAAACTGCTTATGTTTAGTTTCCTTTATCCTGTCACTTACATGTGCTTAGACTGCAGGACCAGGACATGTAGTTTGTATAACAGGGTTGTCATTCTCTCGTTCAGGATTTTGGGGGGTACTGAGTGATAAAGTAAGGCCCAGATGTGAGTGTTATTCCAGTTGCCTCTCATCACTTGGTACTTCAGATATTGTAGATATTTACACTTTCTTTCTGTTGCCCTTCAGAGCTGTCATTCTCTGTGTCAAATTGCTCTTACTGTAAATTTCATACTCAGTTATTGATTTTCTCTTCTAGAACTGGTTCATATTGTATTTATTTATTTGTTAGTGCTTCAGTGAGGGTTTTATTTCGGCTTCTACACTTCACTTCCCTATGAAATGCCTGTCTTGATGTTTATTTGTCTTTCCAATCATTACTTCTACTAGGAAATAGTGATGAGTAGTGGATTGGTAATATGGTGTGGCTCTTGGGCTTTGATGCTTAGTAGGATTTTCAAAACAGAGCAATAACAGTTTGGAAAGAATATCCAAAACAGAAGTAGAATTTCCTGGCTTTTGCATTCAGGCAGCAAAGAATACTCTTTTGTTGTCCTTCTTTGCTTCCAAGCAGCTCTCCCTAAAGAGCAGGAAAAAATGTCACTTAGATGTTCAAAAAATATTTATATTTTCTTATGACTGTGTTGCCTGAATGAGTTCCAATGCAAAAGCCTTTTTGCCCATTTGCAAGGTGTTGTCTCTTTGCAATGGGGGAAGTATAAAGAAATGTTATAAAACACTAGCAGGGAAAATTGTTCTTGAATGTCTTTGGTAGAATCAAGGAAACAAATGAATAATAAGGCTTTTAGCCCGGTGTCTTCACCTGGAACCACTGAAATCGCTCCTTGCCATCTGTCTGGCATTACTGGAATATGTTTGGAAGGATCGTTTGGGGGATTAGCAGCACAAAATGAGGTGATAATTTTTCTTCTATACCCTCTTCTTTCGCATACAAGTCCTTGAGGAAGGGAGTATTTTTGATTATATGTCCTTTTTCTCTTGTTTTGCATGTTTTCGTCTGAGCCCTTGCATTGATGCTGTGGCTGAGAGCTTCCTCCCGCTGTCCCCTACCTAAGTGCAGTTTGTACACCTATGCCAGGAATCTTGGATCAGTCAAGAAACAGCATTAATTACCTCATGCAGTAAATGCCCATTGAGATGGTTTGGATAAGATTCACACCTTCACATAAGTGAAAGTTTTTTCATCTAAAATGTTCCCTTCATCAGCAGTAGCCTTTGTCACATCAGGTAGAGACCATCATTCTGCTACCTGGAGCTTCTTCTTTTACATATCTAAATCTTCATCCTAATTTCTACAATCATGAAATAGAGGGCGGGGGGAAATACACTTCTGGTTGTAATGTTCTGCAGTGTTGGGTTTGGCATTGCCATGTCCGTTGTGCCTTTAACATGAGTAAAATGATTAAACAACACTTGACCAAGCTGACTTGTTCTGGTAGTGATGGGCCCTACAGTGCCCAGTGCAAGAGCTGCCCCTACTCTTCAGTTTTTTTAGTAGAAGACTTTTTTCAGAAGTTCACCTTTTTAACTCTGCTTTGTCACTCAAATACTGATGGCAAGTTAACTGAAAATGGATTTTTTTTCCCACTTAGATGTTGAAATTTGAAATTCAGTGGAGTCAGGAGAGACCACAGCAGAAGTTGCACAAATAGCGTGATAAGCTCTGAAATGCCTCAGCAGAATATGAAATTGCTTTTGATCTCCTTCTTAGTTGGAACATGCACAGAGATAGGCTGCAGGAATACAGGTGAAATAGTGTCCCTCCGGCTGGGAAGAGGATGTCCTTCAACAGTACCTCCTTATATGTTCACTCTACGTTATTTTTCTTCCTCTCTAACAACTTGTCAAGATTTATTTTATGTGTTATTACCAGCATTTGGATGTAGGGCTGCCATGAAATTACTGCCTCTGTAGCCAGAAGTGCTAATGAGAGGCTCAGTACTTTCTTTTCATATTTAGGGAATACTTTAGTGTGATGATAAAATGTGCCAACTTAAGGGGTGATAAAAAGTAGAATTCTTGCCTATGTTATGTTATTAAGATTCCAAATATATCTCATAGAAGAGCAGTAGCCCCAGGTGTTACTTGTAATTGATGCTTCCAAATTTCTGCTCTTAAACTGGACACTACACTGTTCAAAAACTTGAAGAGATTTTTCCTAGTTTAGAAAGAGAAATTTGTATTTCGGTAGCAAATAAGTTTATGTCTTTTAACTTACATGTTTGAAATAAGCAGTGTGCTTATCCAGGGCTTTCATTGTTTTTGCTGTCAATATCAAGAATAAAAGAGGGAGCATTTACCAGATACTCACAAAATGATGAAACTTCCAGCTACCACACATCTCTAATACTCATTTTGCACCTTTTTCTATTTTTAATCTTATGGGCCTATAAACAAAAGAACTTGTCGTTTGGTTTAGTTGGTTAAATTCCAGGAATTTTGTGAATAAAGAGCATGTATGTATTTTCCAAACTTCCGTAGCTTTCACTGTTTTCAGAGATGAAGACAGAGATATAAAGAGACAGGTGTAAATATATCAGTCAAGGTGTGGAATTGCTATTTTATCACTTTCATTATTCCTTGCCATTTACAACTGTAGTTACCCACTGTGTCTTGATGTACTGGAATTTAAAGCTGATTAAAATGCCAGACTTTTTTTTTTCTAGAAAAGTTGTAGAACACAAACAATTGGAAATAAAGTAATTAAGTATAGAATGCTCAGCCTGTTGTTTTAGATGACGCTGTGGGGAAAAATGTTGTCTACACAAATAACATTACCAGTTGTCTCGCTTAGTCAGCCAAGCAGGATGAAAACAAAGAATGGTAGGGGCTAATAAAGATACACTATCTAAAACTTTCTTCCTTACAACTTTTACTTGTTTCAGTGGCTGCCTCAACAATTATATTGATACTGCAGTGTCTGCAGTAAATATGCAAGTGAATTGTCTGGTTCATGTTCTGAAGGGATGATCATTTATTCTTGTGTAACTTAATTGTCTTTGTAGGATCCACAGGGTTCCTCCCTGTTGGTAGTGAGCTGATCATAGTTTGGAAAATGCAAAGTCTACTCTTTCATTTAAAGGCGTGAGAATTGCAATTATTTCTTTGGTTGTCCTCACTTCATTTGTTCTAGAAATGAAGTTAATATTCCTGTTGCATCAGCTTTACATTTTCACGTTTTCTCCCCTCTTTATTACTGCTGTGGCAAGAGCACGTGGCTTGTACCATGCAAGTTTTGCATGTCAAAAACTCTGCTAGCTTATCCTGAGGAGGAAGAGTAAAGATCTCCTACCTTTCACTGAGAGTTTTACAAATGCCAGTCAGAGGTCCAGTAGACTTGGATTGTTTTGTCTCTATTTTCTGGAACATGGATGAGAGTGTTAGTCATCTGCCTTATGGCTTTTGCCTGCGTTTAAATGACTTGCTTCACTCATCTCTTAGTTATTCTTGCGACAGCCTTTATTCAGGAGTGATGGGATGAAGGAGGAACAACCTGCATTAGGTTAATTATTTCTTACTGTATTTTCTGTTTTCTAAAAGTAATTAGTAATATTACAGGACTTAGAAAGTAATTTAGAAGAGATTTTTGCTTAATCTGTGCTCTGATCTAGGCATCTCTGTTTATTTGTCTTTTTCCAACATTGCATTTGTTCTTGAAGATGAAACAAAAAAACTTGATAAATTATGTCGTGTGAAAGAAATGCCGGCTTCAGCCCATCAGAGTTCATTTCATCTGAAAAATGATACTGAAATTTCAAGATGCTGCTTCTAGAACTAATAAAACATGTCTCTAAGGGAAAACTTATTTATTTAATTCTCTGCCGCCAGATTTTGCTGGCAAACTGTGTGTTTTGCTGTATGACCCTGGCAAAGCTGAAAATTTATTTCAGCAAAAGATGGACAGCGGTTCTGTTAGGAAGGAGAAAAACTTACAGATTATGCTTGGAGTTCTGTTGAAACCCTCATACTACTGATGGTCGATCACCCTGTTGTCAGTGTAGCTTGACTGTGCTTAATTATGTCAATTTATTATGCTGCCTGCAGGGGAAAGCTGGTGGCTTGTTGGGGGTGTGTGTAAGGAGAGAATCTCCTTCCTTTGTGGAAACAGCTCCTTAGCAGTTTTGAGGGGTTGCTGCCAGATGTTAAGTGTGGGAAATGCAGGTGCACAGGCTGTGGAATACTAGCAGACCAACCAAGTGAGATGGAATAAAAAATTTCAAGGACAGATACCCCTACTCTTTGATATTGCCTCAGAGGAATATGAATAACTCCTGGCCACTCAAAGAAGTGACTAAAAATATGCATTCTGCATTCCATAGGACTTTAGTGCCCTCTTTCCTGTCTGAAGCTTTGATCACACTTTAAATCAACTTGCTGTTATAACCAGTAGAAGAACTTCAGGTTAGGTGGTAAAAATCTTCCCAAATGGCTTAATGCAGACTAAAAGACATGACATTTGGATTTTTGGGGCATAAGAACTGTGTGTTTAAATGAATGCTACTGGTTTATCTATGTTTTGTAACATGAAGATTTTTTAAAGAAGAAATTTGGTATCTAACTCGTCTTTCTCAACTTCCCACAAACTCTTGCTTTGCTCTGAGACCCCACCTGCAATGCTGGCTCCAGCTGCTGGGACCCCCAGCACTGGAAGGACACGGACCTGTTGGAGCAGGTCCAGAGGAGGGACACAAAGATATCAGAGGACTGGAGCACCTCTCATGTGAGGAAAGGCTGGGAGAATTTTTCAGTCCAGAGAAGAGAAGTGTCCAGGGACACCCTATAGCATCCTTCCCTTACCTCAATGGTGCCTGTGAGAAAGGCGGATCAGATGTTTTAGCAGGATCTGTTGTGATAGAACAAGGTCTAATGTTAGATAGAAGGAAAAAGTTTTTTAGAATGTGGGCTGTGAGACACTGGAACAGTTGCCCAGTGAGGTGGTGGATGTCCCATCCCTTGAATGGAAACATTCAAGGTCAGGTTGGATGGGGCTCTGAGCAACCTGACCTAGTTGAAGATGTTCCTGCTTATTCCAGAGGGATTGGAGTAGATGACTTTTAAACGTTCCTTACAACCCAAATTAATCTATGATTCAACAGTTGTCCTCAAAATGTTTCATTGTGTGTTTGAAGTTGATGTGTTTTTTTCTAAAAAAAAACCAACCCAAACCCAAAAAACCCCACAACAACAACAACAACAACAACAAAACCCAAAAAACACCCACAGGAAAAGAAAAAGTGACTCAAGTTAAATAAAAAAAGGAAAAACCACAACATTCAGGTAATAGCAGGCAAATTTCTTGTTCATTCTTCTGTTACCACTTGACCATGAGTTATGGCTCTTCTTTTCTTGTCTGTTCGTGTCCAGTGTGTAGTTTTGCAACATATTCCCTATTAATATACTCACATCCTAGCATATTCCTCAGGTTTTGTGTGTCAGATTTAGGGAACAACAGCCTGGCCAGTAATATGTATGCCAGTCCAAGTGTCTGATGGATCTCTGGCCCCTGAAAGCAAAGGCAGAATGGCCTTGCCACAGAAGGTTCAGTCATAAGTCAAGCAGTACTCAACTTCAAAGACTGTACAATGTCTATATGTGCACAGGCATATTTTTTGAGTGCTTTGTCTTCTGCATCCAAAATCTATAGGATGAGCTAAGATCAAAATGTCATGCTGTATCTGGGAACAGTGTGGGCCAGAAATCGACATTTTGTGCATTTTATTTGAAAACATGGAATTTATTTCAAAAGCTGGAGTGATACTGCAAACTGCCTTGAAAATAAATGAGCTGGCAAGTCCAGTTTTAAGCTCAGTCCAGATGGAGCTACGGACAGCAAGTTTTAACATACACTCCAAAATTTATTAGGGCTGCTCTCCTGACAAACAGTTTGCAAAATCAGTAGTTAAAAGTATTAATTACGCTATTATGTAATGTACATTAAGTGTTTCACGGAAGAAATGCTACAAATTCTGTTATAAATTAATAATCATACTAAATTTTTAATAACTTCCTTACAGAAACTTTTACAAGTGTGTTTTTTCATTATCATATTTGTTGCAAGCTTTAAGAAATTAATGGCACAAGTTATCACAGTAGTGTTAAATTAAGAGAAATTGTGTTCCAAATACAACTGTCATTAACTGCTTAAACTTTGAAAATGTGCAGTGTGAAAGGATTCGAACATCAGACATCAAATTCAACTCATGGGCTGTATCTTTTCAGTGAGATGCACCTTTTCTAAACTTGCGTAGTTTTGCACAATACTGCTCTTCGTGTTGTTCTAGGCCTTAAACTGCAAACTGGTACTGCAAACTGGAAGCCATTACAGCAACACCAAATATTCAGGTAATTCAAGCAGAGTCCCCACAGTAGAGAACGTGGCAACGAAAGAGTAAACAGCTGAAATAAGCATTGAATTTTAATATGACGTTCTCAAAACCCAGTGTAAAAGGCAGGGGACCTAATGTCCTCAAAGTGGAGAGAGACAGGAGGCATTGCAGAGAGAAAGAAGCTTCTGATGGGACATGGTTTGTAGGCACTTACCTATCAAGCAGTGTTGCATCAGCACAAAAATATTGTAAGCATGAAGAGCTGAGCTAGTATTGAAGCTTTAGCATGCTTATTTCCTCCTCTGTGCTAGTGTACAAATAAATATTTACAGATATTTCAATATGATTCAGAGATCTGAGGTTTGGTGGTTTGTAGTCAACCAAAACAAAAAACGTTGTCTTTTTCATCTCTCTCTGGCCTCGCTGTGACAATTTATTAGATTTACTTTTTCACAGCAGGCCATATTATGGAGGAAAGAAGGGACAAAAAATGTTTTCTTCCGAACAGTGAGGAAGCACTACTGCAGTACTGTAGTCAAATAAAACTAAGTATTCTGATTATTTTTAATGAGTTATTTATAATCAAAAATAAAAACCATAAAGACCATACTGGCAAAGTCAAAGAAATCTCCTGTAGGTGGGCTAATTTCACCATATGATAAAATAACACGTTTCTCCTGTGGCACTTAGTGATTGATAAAGTCATGAGAGAACAAAGCAATTAGGTTAATTTACACATTAATTAGTTTATTGCTTTCTTTTTGTTTGGTCTCTAATGCCTTTGTTTAAAAAATTGAGCATGTGCTTTTGCAGGGGTTTAATTTCACTAATTAGATTCCAAGTGCAGACATTGCAACACCTGCCTTGTAAGTGAAACTATTCTGAGTTAATTCAAACCCTCTGGTTGTTTGAGAGGACACTCCCAAGGAAACAGCATGTGAAGGGTCCCACGACTTAAGGGCTTTCATCCCTATATAAAGCTGGGAATTTTTCTCAATAAATTATAGGCCTCTGTTTATGCTGGGGGCAGTTTTTGCAAGTTGATGTCTGGAGCTGTGCAGTGTTCAGGGGAGAAGGAAAAGTTTTGAGCCTTTGGAAGGTGAGTGGTTCCTGGGAAATCTTTGTGCTTGTGAAGCTCTCAGACTCTTTTATTTCAAGATGATGGAGTGTTAGCTGTTTTCACTGAAGCAATTAATTAGCACCGGTGCTGGAATTCTTGTGTTGTTTTGTTACTTTTGTGAGCATCGCACCTCCGTAATGTTTCCCAAAAGCTTTTAAGAAGAATACGATATAACCTTTAAAAAAAACTCTAGTAAGTTGGTATCTTCGAGAATGAATATGTAGTTACATACATGGTCTGGATTTCTTCATAAATTATGCCCCTGAATCCATTACATGCTTTCATTTATTGGTCATAAAAGAGGATTTAACATAAAAGCACTTTCAGTGTTAACCTTAGGTTTCAACTGTTGTATGTGATAATGAAATAGGACAGGTTTTAAAGTTAGGGTTTCCTCCTGACATATTTATAAAGTTTTTCACATAACATAGGTGGATAGTATCCCCTCAATTTAGATGCAACTGTTTTCTACTCCTTATTCTAAAACTGTTAGAAGGCAGGGAGGAGGTGTATACATTTGTTTAATCATATATTTTTACCAAAATAGAAATCCATTGTGTTGGTTCCATTGAAGAGTATTTAAAGGTATCATAACTCAGAAAGCTGTGTTTGTAATTAGTGAGTATTTTGGAGATAATATTCTATTACTGACTTTATATTTCACTGTATGAAAATGTAGAGTTAGTGTTAAATTTTAGGATTACTAGTTGGAATTTCCTGAACACCCACACAGTTTTAACTACCTAATTGTTGTACAGGGCATCCCTTAACTGCTCAGCTCCTCTGACATTTTATTGTTCTTTCTCTGGCATTTATCTGGCATCTAAATCCTGTAGGCATGTGCATTTTTGCTAATGGAGGAATGTGCGTGGCTGTAGCACAGTAACCTGTAGGATGATTATTTAGATGTCTGTATCTGGTTTTAAGCCCTGGCATGGCCAGAAAACTAGACATTTCTATAATTGAACCCAATCCAGGAAGAGTTCCCTGAGTCACCTGATGAGGGGGAAGACAAGCAGGGCTTGGGATGTAGAGAAAGTAAGCAGAATGCTGAAGGTATTTTGGGGTATTTTAGTAAATATTAATTGGACCTTTTTTAAACCTGTAATGCATCTCAGATGAACCTCTTGGCCAACACAAGGTATAATGAATTGCTTGCTTCACAGAAGTGTTCTTAGTGCTTAATAGCTCATCAGGAGATAATTTCTTGTGTTAGGCAGTAATAATATGATTAGGTGCTTCCCAAGTATTTAAAAACCAATTCAGATGGGTCTTGAAGCGAGTGGCTTGTCTCCTTTATAAAGTATATGAATTTTCCACTTAATTTTCTGGTCCCACTGGAAGTCCATCTTTGCTGTCTTACGCATGTCTGTGAATTCTGCTTGGCACTAAGCAAATATTCCTGCTGTCCTTTTGTCTTTTAGTGGATTTAACCTTTCCTGTTAGCATACCTATCTTCCCACTAAAGCCTATGCTAACAGTTCAGTACCTTCTTACTGAGCACAGAAAACTATTTCTTACATTTAAAATACACATAATTTTGATCAGGATTTTATGAAGTTTTGATAGCGAAAAATACTACCTGTAGTAGGAAGCATTTGACAACTTGTTTTTGAGTAAGGAAACCTAGTTTGGTAACTGAATGAAAGGAGTGCACTACTCCTGCTTCTTGGAAGGCAGTCAATCATATCCAATATCCATTGTGAGTTTCCAGGGGTTTTTTTAACCTAGTAAAAGCTTGAACGTTTTATGTTGCATCTGCCCATTTTCTAAGGGAAAGACTGAAACATATAGAACAAAGAAAAGGTGAAGAGAAATGTTGGGGTTTTTTTGGGGGGTGAGGGCGAAATAAAATTTAAAAAACTTAAGCTTACCAAAGGCTCAATTCCCAGCTGTCATTGTTTACTTTTCCTGGTTTGTCTACAATGCTTTACTTACTACTGCACTGTTTCTATTTGAAAGTGAAAAAGCCCCATTGGTCTCTTCCAAGGGGCTATTTTTAAACGTTATCTGGTTATTCTTTGCTGTTACATTATCTTTTCACATTTAAATTTTCCTAATGGATTCCAGGAGGAAGAAAAGGGCAGAAGTTTGAAGGGTTGTTGTGTGTTAGATCAGGGGATATAAACAGAGCTTTTAACTCCTGTGGGGTTTAGAGAAAGGAAAGTAATGCTTGACAGGCCCTTAACAGCTGTACTTTACCAGCAGCTGAAAGATGGAGGGCTTTTGAAATTTCTTTTAACTTTTTTTTTTAACTGATTCCATATTTCTTGATCACCGGGTTCTAGCCAAAAGGATGTCTTTATGACTGTGATACAAACCTTGGGAAAAAAAGCAGTTTTAATGGAAAAGGTTGACAGTCTCTTAACTTACAGCAGCACTGACTGGCCATTAGAGTTTGTGTGCACACTTGTGTGTGGGTGGAGAGTTTGATAGTGACAGATACTGGACATCATTTCTCTAAACGGCTGACCTTGAAAAATCACAACATCAGAGTACCAATGAAGGATACACAGTGCTAAAAGCTGTAAAATGCCAAAAAGTGTGTACCTTGTGACACACTGATGTACAAGATTCCGAGATCTTATCCCTACGACTGCGGAAGCATTCTCTGTTAGAACAGAAGCAACGTTGAGAAATTGTGTGAGACAGAGAGAGGTAGAAATTTTGATGCCAAAGAATGCTAATATGGGTAATTAGCCAGGTGTTTAAGTTCTGGTTACCTTTTTATCTTAGTATTGTAAAGCCTGTGTTTTCCGAGCTGAGTGAGGAGTTTGCCAATTTTTATCCTCCTTGACTAGATCTTGAGAACATTTAGGCACCTGGCCGGGCATTAATTTATATGATCATTGTAATATTTAGGAACATACTTTTAAAAGTCTGTGCCTTAATTCTGCTAAATATGGTGAGGGGCCTTTCTTTTTTTCCGAAATATGTCCTTGTATTTCAGTTGTAAACTGTTTAGGATAGAACATATATCTGCTAGATGAGAATAGTAGGAGATCACTCAGGGATTAAGATTCAGTCTGGGATGATAGTAGGGTTTCAGGGCTAATGTACTTCATTTTAGGAGAGCCACACAGTCCTTCGAGCTGAATTTTGGAAGTTTTTGAGGTAGGCAGATTTTCCTCTAAAAATCAGAAGCAATTGCTTTGACAAGTGTTATGTGGCCCAACTGAGGGGTCTTTATCAAAATATTCAGTTATTTTTCCAAAGGAGGAAAATCTCTTTACTGTTGGTGAGGAAAAAGAAAATTCTGGATGGGAGAGAGAAATGTGGATTGAAGGCTCTCTAGATTAGCATGAAATAGGATTTCAGGACATAACCTCTTTTAAAAACCTCTCATAAAAACACTATTCTTCTAATGTAAAAGGATGTGTTTCTGATGGACTAAGCTATGGACAAATAAGAGCTACTTGTTTTTCTGAAAAATTTATGAAGACCAAATTTTTATATGTTTATATATGAGTATGTATATGACTTCTACAACTATATATATGCGTGTATATATATACACACAACTATAAAAATACATGTGTGTATATATATGGTATCTTTATTTATGGATATATACACACACAGCTGCACACTTAAACACTGGAAATTGGTGATTTAAGGCTTTTTCTAAGACCCTGCATTAGAAGATAAGCCCTCAGGGAAGAAAGAAGGAGTGTTCAGCTCTTCTCATGGAATCTGGGGTCTTTTGCTCTGCTTTCAGAGCCTTCCTGATGCCAGCAGTGTTACACGGGTTCTCTTCTGTTAAGCTGACATCAATAGAAGCAGACTCAGGGGAACCAATTGTATTAGTTTAGACTAATTCTGCTTTAGCAACATCTTGAGCACTGCTGATGAAAACTAAGAAGATTAAAGTCCATATAATCTGGGGATCTTTATGTAAGTGAAGTTCAAATTACCATAAGCTCTTCAAATCATTGATCTGAGGATGAGTAAGAAGGGAAGACTAACTTAAGCTCAAGATGCAAATCCATGTCTTTGGGTCCTCTTTTTTTTTCCTTTTTCCTCCTTTTTTTCCTTATTTTCCTTTTCCCCCCCCTTTTTCCTTTTTTTTTTTCTTTTTTTCTTTTTTTTTCTTGTAGTAAAATCCTTTAAGAATTCTTTAGCATAAGAAAATTCAGTTTTTTCTACCCTCCTCGGGAGAAGCAGCTTTCAAAGGAGCTGCACAACTGTGTCTCTTACTCAGTTAACACATGGTTGCATTGGATTGATGGAGGCTATTAAATGCCTGGAGCCACTGATTGATTATTTTAATGCTAGCGTACTATTTCAATAAAGACTGCTTTTGAAATAGAAATCTGCCTTAATGGCACTACCATTTTACTGAATGTGGATATTGTAGCTTCTGATTTTTGTTATCAATTAGAAATAAGGGAGTAGATTTGTGGTGCTCAGTGGATATGGCCAGATACAAAAGAAACAAGCCAGCAGGCCCGAAGTACCATTGAGTTGCACAGGTGTTCACCCTATTTAACACTTACAGACTTGGAACAACTTCTCTGTGGATGTTCTGACCTTAGGGTGGTAGTAATTCTACTGACATTGTGTCCTTTTCTCTGTTGTCATTCATGGCTCCATAGCCATGCTCAGGGATCTGAGGTGACGTCTATATGGGATGGTAATTCAATGCACATCTGCACCACTGACATCCAGAATGGAATGGTCCCATCCAATTTGCCTATAGTGACAACCGAACCATGCCAGGAAATCATTTGAAAGAGTGATTAACAGGGTTGGGTCAAGCCATTTCAGAAATGTTTTGAAACTGACTTCCAGTGCTCAGAACGTTTTCAGGTATGGTTTTATTAAAGTAGGAGCTTAGCCTAAGCGTATGTCTGGCAAATTCAGAGCTCAGGCTGGAGCTGTGTATTTTAAAGTGACCAATTTGCATTTCTGAAATATTCTATGTTGATAATAAGGTATAACTAATGTTGTCACTTAAAGGAATTACGTTGTCTTTAGCCATTAAAATAGACATTTTGAGGCTTTTTTCCAACAGTTTAAGAAGTTTGTCACAGATAGCATTTGCCTGTGAAATGTTTTTCTTACAATGAATGCAGCTTAGGAAGGTGGAGGGGTCTGGCCGTCTGTAAGGAGCTCCTGCACTACCAGTCGAGGAACCAGCCCCTACTCCAGCTTCAGAGGTTGAGATGTTTTACTAAAGTGAAACTTCTAATTTAGGAAGAGTGGGGTTTTTTTCCTTTTTAAATCTTTACTGGTGCTTTGAGATGAATTTGCAGTGGATTACTGTAATAATACTTTAACAGACCACCTGGATGTTGTTAATAATGACCTTGATGAAATACCATTTCTGGAATGAATTTTAAATGAGCTTCTTTTTTCTGCAGGGAGTAGAATGAGTTGTATCAGACAGTGAAGAGTTTTTCTGTCGCATATCAGCTAAAGTACCTCTGAACTATCAGGAAGGGTTGTATAATCTATATGCTCACTGTATACCAACTCTGAGTCACCATTTTCGAGTAGCAATTGAGTCAGATTTTAAACTCTTAAAATAAGTGGTAATATGTTATTATGGTGCTTTTCATACTTTAGTACAAGATTTTGTGTTCGAAAAGATAGTAATTTTACGTGTTGAGCAGTGTGGTATCAACGTAAAGCCCACTGAAGTAACTGAAAATATTTCCTTTATTTGAAATTCAGAATTGCTGTATTTCCAGTACATCTATAGCTTACACACAAACACTCTATCTCTTCCAGAGAGGAGGATAGTTTTCCAAGAATACTGCTTTTTTCCATGTCACTGGGGGAGCAGGGCATGGCTGGTGATACCAGGTTCTTCTCCCTAATAATGTGCAGTAAAAGACTCTTCCTGGGAGAAAGTACATCTTAAATTGGTCTTTTTCAGGGTCAGGATGTGACCCTCGTAGGACGCCTGTATGAGAGGAGTATGAGGAAGATGAAACCAGTGAGACTTACAAAGTGAATGTGCAGAATATTCTAAGGAATAATCCGTCTTCTAGTCTGCAGGCACTGGGTGGGGAAAAAAAAGGACCTTGTTACATCTTACTGAGTTTAAGGAATGTGCTTTCCTGGATACGAAAATCTTATGCAAGTGTAGTTTCCAGTGATTTGAATATGACTTCTTTTATAAACCTTTAAGTGTGGCCTATGCTATGATAGTTCAGTTTCATAAGTTGTTTTTTTCTTTGCATGATTTATACCTGGATCTTGTTTAAAGGCTATAAAACAGTAGTGGTTTAATATCCTTCAGTCAAAAGCAACTTCACCATCCACCTCAGATTTTTATTTTAAAGGATGCAAAATATTCTACTCGAAGAGGTTTTAATGCATTTAAAAGTTAAAACAGACAATTTTTTTTTTTATGAGAGTCTTGAAAAGCCTGAATTTTTAGTTCCATTGGCCATTGTGAGTATCTGTCCATATAGGTGATCTCTGTGGTACATTGCTTGATCTAACATGTTGTCTTTACTGCATATTGCATAGCTTGCAAAATATAAAAATGAACCATCCATAAAAGATAGTTATATTATCCCAATATCCAGTTTTTTTAGTATGGTAGTGGGAATTGCTTGCCTTAAGAAATCACCTTAATCTGGTTTTGTCTGTGGATCCTGTGAAACCAATGCAAAGGAAAATTTTACGTGGGAAAATAGTCTTTGTCCTTCCAAACTATGGCAGAATCAGTTTTGTGTTGCATAAAAATTCAAATGGAACAGAAAATTGGAACAATACTTTAAATGAATAATAATTGTCATTTTCTTCACTGCTTATGCTAGCATCTTTAATTGTACTGAGTTAATTTAGTATGACTTTCTTCATCATGGGAAAAAACCTGTTAGATAACTTGCTCTGATCTTAAAGGAAGATAGTGGGTATGCAGCAAGATAATGGTTTTTCATTACCTTTAAAGTCCGTCAAAATGTTTCTGAATTTTTCTGTGTCTTTAATGGATTCTTAACCACAACTTTTTTAACTTTGCTGTTATTTTGTTTCATGTTCTGTTTATATAGCTGTAGTGGTAACTAAACCTAAGAGTGAGTGCAGATCAATTAAATTCCATATTCCATTTTATACAATAGCAGGTTCATCTTATGTTACTGGGCCAGCCCGGAAGGGAGTACTTTTTCTTGCAGTTTTGTTTTCTTTCTGGGTTCTAAGTGAAAGCTCATGGAAGATTGTGATTTGATTTAGCTTCTGAAAGTGCGTGACAGATTCATTTTTTTATAAAGCTGAACTGAAATAAAATAGACCTGTAGAGGTTTTGCCTGTAGGGTATTTTGTTTTAAGAAAATGGCTTTCTTTTGAAGGGCGTGAGATAGACCATAGTTCTAATTCCTGTAGAATATGGTACTTTTATAAATGTGTATTTTATTGCTAACACCATAAGGCTATATATATGTTATAAAGGCTGTTCATGCTAGCAGGCTCAAAAACCAAATGTATAAGTGTCTTTAAGCTCAAAGGAACTAACCCCCCCAATTATTAGTTTTTTCAAATTTTAGTGCTGATCTTTCTGTTTTCTCTTACAAGGAATCTATCCCTGAAGCTGTCGAAGGAGGTGGAGCAAGGAGAAGCCAGGTACCCTCGTGTTAGCCAGCTGGCTGGCAGCCCATCTGTGGAGTGGCCTTTCGCTGGTCTGGAAGAAGGTGGAGGCATTGAGTCTCTGCCCTTCAGATTGATGCTCCAAGACTGCACGGCTGTAAAGACATTGCTTCTGAAAATGAAGAGGGTTCTTCAAGAGGTAATCACCCACTTATTTGTTAGATTAATATCTTTCAGCACTAATGAGCTAAGCAGCCAAAAAGGGTCAGTAAAGTTTATGGATTTTATGTCTTCTAATATGTCTTGAATGTATGGAATTGATGCAGAAGTATAAATAGTCATGCCTCAGAATGGTGAAGGTCAGAAAGTTTATACTTCAGCAGAATTTGACTGATCCTGCCATCTTGATGTCCAGAGTGTAAAGCTTTTGAGCTTTTACCAGAAAGGGGACAGGGGAGGCCAACTGCTTCAGGTCAAAATACATTGCATTATTTTCTTCCAGTATTTTAGAGCTTTTCAGTATTCTTGCTACATTTGTTTTCCATTATGAAGTTGCATGCAATTCATGTAGAGGAGAGATGCAGAGGAAAAAAAAATTCTCTTAAGTAACAGTACTAAAATGTTGCCAGCTTGAGTTTGTAAATGATGGCTGAAATGAGATTTTTTTAGGCTGTTCACTGGGCCATTTCCTAAAAATTTTGAGAGTCCTGGCTTGTCGTGTCCTGCTATATTCTCCTGCTTTTCCCGTATGGATTGCTGGTGTTGCTTTGAATGTTCTATTTTGTGTCTGTTTCTCTTTAGAATTTTAGAGAAATCAAATTTTTTGGATTTTTTTTGGACACTTTCCAGCCTTTTGGTGGAGCTGTAACTCAGGTATACACTATGAACTTTCATCTTCATGTTAGTGAATTGCAGTTTGCTTTGTCTTTATCTACAAGAATAATAATTTTTTTTTTTGGTTTTTATGTATATAGAAATACAGAATAGTAAGATAGTTATGGAAATACAGAATAATTTAGGTTCGGAGGGCTCTCTGGAGGGCCACCTTCTCTACTCAAAGCAAGGCCAACTCAGAACAGCTTGCTCAGGTCCTTGTCCACTTAAACTTTTGGTACCTTAATGGGGTCTCCACAGCATCTCTGGGTAACCATTCCACTATTTGACTACATCATTGTAGCTTTTTTTCTAAAGATGGAAACAGGATTTCTCATGTTGAAACTTCCATCATATAAGACCAAAAATAAGTTGGGTGGTTTTGACTGCTCACTTATTGGTCCATCTGTATCTAAATTCAACCAACTATAATCCTGTCTGAAAAGGATTGTCAAAGGTTTAGCCATGATGGTTTGAAATGAGTCCTTCTAAACAGCCTGTTTTTGCTGGATGGCACTCCTCAGGGCTTTCCAGTTTCCTTCAGCTCGCTAGAAGCTTGATTTGTGCTCTGTGGATCCTTAATGCACTTCTGGATTGCTGAATCAAGAATTGAAATCATTAATTCTCCATTAGTTGCTTTTTGTATAATGTGAGAATATAGAGTGAATTTAAAGGATTTGTGACCTCATAGTGTCTTGAAATAAATAAGAATTATGATTTATGGCATAGCAGTTCTAACATTGGGTTGGTAATATTGGCAGCATTCTCTGTTGCTTCTGGTGTGAATAAATCTGTTACGCTCAGAAAAGGTCTTTCTTACCATGATGGTAGCATAAGAATTTTAGTTTAACTTACACAGTTCCATTAAACTTGTGTAAGAATCTACTGTTATTTTCTATGTGGAAATATGTTGTACCTTTCAGTACTTCATCTTTAAAAACATTCACCAGGTGATCTCCACGAAAGGAACATAAGGTATTTCATGTGACTCACCAGAATTTCATGTCCAGTTACTAATACCTCCTTATGTAACTCACTGATTTTATTTTTTTGTCTTAATCATTCAGTCTTTTACGTATTTGTTCCTTTGTGCTATGTAGTTTTCATCCTCCGAGCTGACTGTAACACAGTGTGTCTCTGTAGTTTTCTTTTTGTCTTGGCCTATGAAATCAAAATGGCCTTTTCCTAGTTCTACATTTGGATATCCGTATGTGCTGTAATTTACCTCAAAAGAACCTGAGTAGTTGCTTCGAGCAACCAAAGAGAAGATGACCTTGAAATATATTAGGAATTTATATTGAAATGACACAACTTGATTATCTTCAGAAATTCAGACATTTGTACGTTTATGTCACTTTCAAATTATTAGTGAAAGATTACGGGAAAATATAATCCCATAAAATTGAAATACTGTATTGAAGAATCTGATAAATAAGTCATCTGAGCATATTTAGCAGACAGTTTCCATGGAGAAGATCCCCTACTTCCGTTGCAACTAGATGTAATTTTTTTCATCCAAAAATCACTTCTGCCTCAACCAATATTATAAATCCAAGTCAGAGCAGTACAGAATAAAGGACATTAAAGAAAAATTCTTTCCTTACCATGGAATGCTCAGGAATTTTTAGATGTAGTCAAACATAGTCTCTGGCAGACTTGTATAGAATTAAAATACTTTATGCTTGCAAGACTGTAAAATAAGATTATATATTTATAAAACGAATAGTATGTCACATGTTTTCAGCCAGTTAAAAAATATACAGACTTCATGGGGAAAATTACATGGATTACCAGAAAAAAAAGTTGCAGTATTTCTGTTTTATAGCTGATATTACCCATAGAAGAAAGAATTACAGTAGTGTACACCTCTTTATTGAAAAATAACATGCTAATTGAGTTAAAATATTAGCCCTGTTATTCAGTGTAATCCTTCTTCTTAAGCACTGAGCACTGCTTTTAAGGAGTAATTTAATTATGATCTGCCAGAATATAATACGAGCTAGTAAAATATGCTTTTTTTTTGTTACAGTTGCTTGTAATTGAAGAATCTAAGTGGGAAAACTGCATACAGTGTATGCTGTACTGTGCTGCAGATTTACAGGCTTGTTATTAGTCTTATCTTGAAAAGGGAAATTGAAGACATGGCAGTAACTTTCAAGACTGAGAATGTTATTTAGTAAAAGGCTGATGAATGATCATTCAATTAAGAGAATTAATTGCCATTTCACTTTCAGTGAAAAAGCCTTGAAAATGTGTACTAATAATTCTTTATGGTTTTGGCCATGCAAGGCTCATAAGGCAGATTGTTCCCCAATGTTTTGGGAAACCTCATTGAACAAAGCTGGATAGTCTGGAGGGCCCTGGCATATGAGGAAACTTGGTGATTTTCCAAGTGCTCCAGAAGATCTCTCTCAATCTCTTCTGCAGCTTTTTCTCATGGATGTTCCATTTCTGACAGACAAATCTGCAGTAAGTTGTGTAACCAAGACCTGTGGGATGCGTAATTTCATGAAAAAGTATGACCAGTGTATTACCCACATTACCCAGCATGGGCAGCTTGATAAAAGCCACTTTAGCCTAGCAGACAATACAAGCTGTTTTGCAGCCTGCCCATGATTTCTTGGTCTCCCTTTTCTGTCCAGCTTGTGGATGTTTATTTGGACTGTTTGGTTTTTGCTTTTTTTTCTCGAAGTCGTTATGGTACTGACCTTTTTGTCAGTAGTAACTCCTCTCATTTGAAAGAGAGAAGACAAGAAAATAGGAGTTGGATGGATGAAATTGGGAGCTTTTTCTTCTGCTAAGAAGTGGATTCTTTACATTCTGACTTCAGGCAGGCCTCTGTGCTCTGAACGATTATTCAATTAATCTCTGTCATTTTTTTTCTCCCCTATTTTTGGGGGAAAGTATAGAACAATTGATGTTCTATACTTTCTGTGTTTTACAACATTTCTGGCAACTGATAGATTGTGTTTAGCCAATGAGCTTCTGAAAACTAGATTGTATCTTCTTTCTCACTTATTGCTTTCAACGATAATGAATATATAATGCCTCTTAACCAAGCAATATGTTGGCTTTCCTGTAATCTTCTAGAGGAGAATGAAATTATTTCCATCTGTTAACTTTTTTATGGCTTGAGTTATAGCTGGCTTAGGCAATGTTGAAGGCTGGCTAATCGAGGGGATATTTAAGGGCTTTGCCTTTTCCAAAATCATTGGTTGAACATTTCAGGCAGAGACATATTGAGCAAAACTTGCATGGTTTTGGTTTTGTACCTAGCAAGAGAAGGTCTTTATGCTGAAATAAACGTAATGGAAGAATACAGTTATATTGGGAAGGAATCCATTTAGTTAGTGATAATGGGGTTTTGCTCAAACTTCAGGTGTTGAGCTTGTTGATTAATTTTATTGAGTGCTATAATTAAAAGAAAATCTTTAGGCTTGTAGAAACAAGGTCATATTTTCCATGTATTCTCTATGAAATATATAGTTTGTCACTTGCATAATTCTACTTTTGGTTATTTTTATGGGACTATCAGAAGTGACCTTACTGGTTGCTAATCTAGAAAATTAAGATACGTTGTCTATATGTTTGTGTAATTTGGAGTATAAATTATTCAGCTCATGCTTTTTTTGGAGCTCTGCAAAACACCACGCAGGCTATGGCGCTTTAGCTAATTGCTACAATTAGCAGTAGGACTAAGTCACTTCGGACATATATTGCATACTGTGTTTTACTAATTAATCATTTATTTTACTGAGGGAAATTGCAGCTGCCTGTGGCTGTCATTAAAAGTTAATGTGTCCAATAGAGTGTCGTTAGATTACACTTAAAAAAAAAAAGCCCTTGAAAAAAGAAATGTGGAAAAATATGTCAAAATTGCTGTGAGACTGGTCATAAGGGTTGGCTGAGATTAGTGGGGCAGAGTGATACCACTCAGGCTGCAATTAGTCTGTCAGATATCACTGGCTGCATTACTTCTCCCTGTGCATCTTTCACCTCATCAGTAAAATAAGCATAATTATAGAGTCCCTTTTTATGCTGCACTTGCAGTCCACTGATGGAAAGTACTGAGAGAAAGCTAATTGCTGTTTGGATATTTTGTAGTCTGATTGCAGGTCAGTATGAAATTGGCCTTAAACCATGGTTTTTAAAGACATTAAGGCATTTCCTTCAGTCTCTATGAAATGTATTATACTTGCTAATATTGCGTTAGCCACTCTAGGAACCAATTGCAAGTTTAATACACTGTAAAATACAGGTTTTCTTCCTTTAAGTAACTTTGTAATTAACCACTGTAGCATTGCTGATTTATACAACAACTCTGCATTTTACACAGTCCCTTTTATCAAGTAATTCATGCTGGAAATTGGTAATTCCTTCATTTCATGGTATGTTGACACTGCATATACTCATAAATTTAAAGATCTAATAATAAAAATGTACTAGATTTAGTAATAGCATTTAAATTTATCACGTTAAATTGGCTTTTTCACTTGGAAATATACATTGGCATACATGTGCCCAGCTGGTTGCAAAGACAGGCAGAACACCCCGTTGTTGCACTTTGTGTGTTTTTTTTCCTAGGAGTATATCTCAGAGTAGTGGAGAATATTTGAAACGACTGGATATAGTCAGGTGTTCAGTTCAGCAGTGAAGCTGTTTTATTCTAAGATTATCCGTTATAAGGTATTTAATAACAAAGAACAAACCCAATGCCAGTTATTTACATAGACGTTCTCAAGGTACAAGAACACTTTTGTACATTCCATGTGATGGCCCTCAAGCGGATCTGCTCCATGACTTTCCCTTGCACCAAGCTGACAGGTGTGTAGTTTCTGGGAGCCTCCTTCCAGCCCTTCTTGAAGAAGGGCATCATATTTGCTAACCTTCAATCAACTGGGACCTCTCTGGTGAGCCAGGACAGCTGCTAAATGATTGAAAATGGCTCAGTGAGCACTTCCACCAGCTCCCTCAGGATCCACCCAAAGGTACTATCTGGCCCTATAGACATGTGCATGTCTAAGTGGTGTAACAGGTTGCTGGCCATTTCCCCTTGGATTGCGGTGGTTTATTCTGCTCCCTGTCCCCATGTTCCGGCTCAGGGGTCTGGGTTGTCCCTGAGGACAACTGATCTTACTACTAAAGACAGATGCAAAACAGCATTGATCTCCTCAACCCTTGTCACTTTGTTACCCCCACATCCAGTAAAGGATAGAGAGTCTCCTTAGCCCTCCTTTTGTTGTTAATGTATTCGTAAAAACATTTCTTGTTGTTTTATATGACAGTAGCCAAATTAAATTCTAGTTGGGCTTTGGCCCTTCTAATTTTCTCCCAGCATAACCTCATGAAGTCTTTGTAGTCCTCCTGAGTTTCCTGCTTCTTCTTGCAAAGATCTCAAACTCTCTTATTTTTTTGTCTCTTTTGGCATATAGGGTTGGGCTGTTCTTGTGCCATTAAGATTTCTTTCTTGAAGAATATCCAGCCTTCCTGAACTCCTTTTCTCTTAAGGATCTTTGTACTTTACAACAGGTGCTCCTGGACAGTGTGTTTGTTTCCTGGCGCTCTCTGAGTACTTTAGAGTGTGAGGTTACAGGTTGGGATGGGCACACAGCTCTGGGCCCCTGTGAAGCCACACTAATCCTGGCTCAATAAAAAGATCTTCTGAATTGGTTCAGCTCAGTTATCAGTTTGTCATTGCCCATGCTCACATTGAAAGCTACATTGATAACGTTTTTGAGCACACTTTGACATTACCAGTCTGAAATGAATACCCTTAATTTTTAATACTGAAAATGGAAAATTTCTTTTCTCTATTTCTGTTCTTTTTCTTCTGCCATTGTGTCTTAATCTTTGTAGATTACGTGTGTGTGTGCTGCAGCCTCACTGAAACCAGACTGACCATGAAACATGTTCTCTTTCACATGCAGGGATGGTTGTGATAGAAGTGTCTATTCCATGTATTCAGAAAGCAAGTGATGCGTTCTTTCTTATTTTTCTTGTGGTTGCCTGAGTGAAACATTTTCATGGCAGGGCAATGTGCTCCAGGTGAGCACAGATTTGCACAGAATGTGCCCCAGGCTTCTCAGCAAGCCAGGTCTAAGCAGCACCTTGCAGAGAGGCATTAAAAATAGTAACCCTATTAATAGGTAATGTCCCTACATCAGCAGTTCTCTGCCGTTGGCTGTGATTAACCTGTGGCTGAAGACCATAAAATTATAACTGTTGCAAAACTGAAGCCATTTTCTCATTTAGTACTTCCATAGTTTCATCAGTTGCTCCGGGTCAGTCAGCTCAAGTCCCACCTCTCACTCCTTGGCAGTGGAGCTGATGACACCAACTGCATTTTGTGATAAATCTACAAATACCAAAAAGTGCATTGCAAAGCAATGAGCAAGCAGTGGAAGAAATCCAGAATGTCTGCAAGAGTCTGTAGAAGGAATTGATTATACTAAGTTGTTAGGGCTCATGAGTAATTTAAGTTAAATGACAGAAGGTAGATGGAAGAATTTCTGATAAGAAAATGTATAATACTGCCAGATCTAACAAATTTCCCAATAAGTTACCCAGTTATCCAGTTTTATTAAGGAAAAAAATAATTGAAAATAAGAGTGGGATGGAGAGGAGTGCACAGCACCTAAGCTTCATTATAATTGATTTTCCTCCAAATTTATTATAGTTATGAAAATACCAACTCATCAAACAGTTTTGTAATTTACAAAGAGCATTTCATGTGAGGTTTATGGCTGGTGCCATTACCTTCAACTCCAATAGGTTAAAACCAAAAAAAATTGTCCTCATCTAAATAGTGTGTCAACTTCTGAAGCTGTGCAGTCCTGTATATCCTCTATATTAAGATTTTTTCTTCCTCATGATAGGTTTCAGAGTTTTCCTAACACTGAAAAATGACTGATTCTATAGATAAAGCAGTAAAACTGGTAATATGCAACTGTTGCTGTAAATGGATGTTCAAGGAGAATAAAATGTAACAGATAAAAATGTAGGTCTAATGCTCAGGTAGTGGAGCCAGCTGTACATGTAGTTACCCAGTTAACTATTTGTGTTCATGTATGACCATATAGATGATTCTGCAGTATTTAAATTTGGTCTCTTAATTATCTCTAGTGCCTTGATCATCCAGAATTTCTGAAACAAGGGCTGGCGTAGTCACAGGAGAAATTCTCGCAGTTCGTGGCATAGCTGGATCCTGGCATAGCTACTGTGCTGCAGATTTGTTTAATGCTTTCTCTGCACAGTGCATTCCATTACTTTGCAGCCCGTGTTATCAGAACAGTGCTGATCATTTTTTTAGTGGAAGAAAGAAAAGATATGAGAAATGCTGATACAGCATGCTTACAACTGAGCACCGTGATCTAGTAGATGTCGTCTCTCCTCACTGCAGGGGAGTTGAACTGTTTTATGATTTTATGATTTTGACAGAAAATAATAGTGCTGATTTTGTGCAGTCTGGCTCCACTTGAATTCATGAGGATGAAGTGGTGTGTTTGAAGGCTTACATGATGAATCCCAGTGACAGAAAAATAAATTTTTTTTTTGGAAAAGGATTTAGAAATTGCTCATCAGGGACATATCCTACACCTGGTTTTGTAATTGTCCAGAGCCAGTTGGTAGGCACATGTATTTTTTATGAGCATGTGGTGTGTCTAAAGAAATGTTGCTTATGTCTGATAGTCTGTATTTGGCTCATTTGTGTACCTTAATATTAAATATACAGCAGTTCTTTGCCTCTGGTCAGAGCCTCAGCTGGGTGTGAAATAGCACAGGTACATTTAATCCAGCTGGTACTTGGTGCCTTGTCAGAATGCTGCTCTCTTCATCTTTCTCTTTATATTTTTGTGTTCATGGTGAGTTCCCTTTCCAGAGACAATAATCATCAACATAATGAGGAGCTCATGGATGTAACATGCGAACTTAGCTCATGCCTAGCAATTTTTTTTTAAATTTAAATTGAAAACTCTCCTCTGTTTTCCCTCCTGGACTCAACAAAAAGTATTGATAAGTTGTCAGGTAAAATCAATATCCTCATTTGCAAGCTTAAGAGGAAGATTCTTTTTATCAACAGCTCTTGTGTCAAATCTCTGTGAAGATAATCCAAATAGGAACAACTATATTTTCAGAGATACCTGATGTTGCCTCAGTAGAAACTGATTATGTCATGAAGCAGCCAAGAAAGTAATCAAACTGTGTCCTTACACCTCTTTTAAGCAGGTTAGAGATAAATAGAATGAACGACTAGTCAAGGATCATTTATAACCTAGGATTTTTATTTCTCTTATGTGGCACTATTTTTCCTGTCCCTCCTGGGCAAATCATTGTGGTGGTGTTTTTGGGGGTTTAGTTTTGTTTTTAAACTTTTTATTGTGGTTTAATATGAGGAAAACAAATCTCTGGTCACAGCTACAAACCGCCACTGTGGAAAAAGAGGAACAGTTTCTACTACTTGCCACCCCATGCAAAAATCTCTTCTAAAGATTATTCTATGCATTTCATTTAAACTATGATATCAAATTAAATTATAAGTTCTTAAATCTCCAATGCGTAGCCATGCCAGCCTTGCTCATCTGTGTAGGACCTTTGCTGCTGGTAAACTTCTGGTAGTAGCACAGAGAAAGCAGGCAGTGTTTGGGTCAGTCCTTCTGCTTTGAAAATGAGCGTTTTTCTCACCAGTCCCCAACCCCTTTTTGTTTTTCCCCTCTAAACTTTGTGATGCAGCTTTGGATCGGTTGATGTCTTAAACTTGTTCTCCTACCTTCATGCACAGTGCTACCGAGCAACAGTTGCTTTCAAACTTAACACTGGCAGGGTGCATGTAGAGAGAAACAGTTTGATGTGTCTGGATGTTTTGTAGCTAAAAGATTTAACCAAAATCACCACTTAATGAGTGAGCAAATCTCCCATGTGAGCAGGATATTTCCTGGTTTGCCTAGTCAGAAAGAAGAACTTTGTATTCCTTTTGTGTAGATTGCTTTTAAAGTGAAACAGAGATTAGCCTTTTTGGAGTACTGAAACTTGAACATTCAAGGTACAGTTTGATAAACCATGATAAACCACTGACTTTTATAAAACCAGCCAGCTATCATTAAATTATGCTGTCTAGTTTTTTATTTCATCAAATCTCTCTTTCAAAGTTCATTGAGGCAGTGGAGAGCTCTGCCTTGATGTTAGTGAGCTTTGGACTCCCTGAACAAGTACGACAGTGACGTCAAAATGGAATCATACTCACAGATTCTGTTTGTATGTGGTTGTCATTATAATTCACATTCTGGTGGGCCTGACTGCCTTTTTTCATTGTCATTGTGTGTGCATGTCTGTGGCTAAAATGAGGGTATTTAGCTGTATATTATTTATACATTTTTACAAGAAATTACTTAGGAAGATGCACGTGCTTTTGTAATACGTACGTAACTATACAATTCTCACATATATACCTAAAATATGCCACTGTCTCTTGCTAGTTACACTGATGGTTGCATTGAATTTGCTGTTAAAAAGTGAAGCCATCCCAAAAATCTGTTATATGATTAGCAATAGAAAGTATTTTAAAAATATGTTTCCTAGACTATTGTTTTGATACTGAGCTTTCCTAACCTTTGTCATTCTGTCATTGCATTGTTCTTTCATAACTGATTTTTCTAATGAATATGAACTTTTCATGTATTTCTTCTGACTTTTGTGATTAAGCTCTTTCTAAGTTGTCTGTCTTTACTAAGATGCCAGTATGTTTTGAGGATGCAAGCTTCATCAGTATATTTTGTAGGCCATATATGATGTAGTTTGCTGATACAGTAGAGTATTTGACTCTTGGTTTGTTTATTCATATAATTGATTTGTTTTTTTTCTCAACTTAAGCATCTTTGTGATTATCTCATGCTTATGGCATCTTTTTCCAACTTCTTGAACAATTTAGCAGGGCAATTTACTGGCTCAAAATGTAATTTTTTACTGTTTATATCCCAGCTTTTACAAAAATATAATTACATAGTATTATTTGGATAAATTATTTTCTCACATTCTAGTCACTTCAGGACATGCATTATGTGCAGCTTAATTGGCTAGGATTAGTAAGAATTAGGATAAAATAGAATACTAGTATTAGAATTAGTACAGAATATTCTTCTCATTATTTTGATACTATTCAGTTTCCTTCTCTTATATATTTATATCTGAATGCTGCAGAGGATCTTAGAGAAGCATTTCTAAGTATCTTGACAGTATTTGAATCATGGAAAAAAATTAGTTTTGTATGAACTTTGGTCCTATAATATTGTTATTGTCGTAATGCTGTGGTCTCCATAGTTTTTAAATGGGTACTGTTTATAAGTGATTTTCAGAACTGTGGACAGATAAATGAAATGTAGTGTGGTCTTGCAGAACCTACTGGAAAAAAATTGAGATTTTAGTAGTTTGATACAGTGTCTTATGGAGTATGTTTCCATCAGAGTTGGAAGAATATGTAGTAGGGTGATAATTTTAAAGCCAGTGCTTACTTTTATTTATGTAGTATAATCAGTGTATAAATAGATATATGGTGAGTCTTCAAGAGCACATTATTCTTGTGCTGATTTTTTTTTAAGATTTCATTTAGTTTTCTCTGTGCCATGGTTACAATGCCGAGCTTTATTCCATTTTTTATGGAATACAGATGGGAATGAACCTTTTTGGACATGCTGGGAACTGAAAATACTTGTTCTTATGGAACTGTTTCAATGTGTCAGAATAATAAACATTTATGTAGCTTTAAACTGCTTTTTCATTCAGATCTTCTTTTGGGGAAATGCAATACCAGCAGTGATAGCTTTGCTCCTGTGTGTCATTCAGAAAGGATTTTCTGTTCAAGTTACACCCAGAAAAAACCCCTTCATTTATTCCATCTTGGTTTTAATGTTAAATTGCAAATTCCTGCCATTATCTGGAATATAACTGTAAAAGGGAGAGGGAATGAAGCACAGATGTAAAAATAGGAATGGGAGAAAAGTGGTGAAATACAAACTAAATGTAGAACTGCTTGCTGGAAGGGGGGTGTTTGATCTAGTCTGGCACCCTGACAGGCCTGCTTGTGTATTTGGTATTTGCTGAAGCGAGTAATTTATCCTGACGGTAACTTTGTCAGTGCTGCAAGAATTCTGTTTCACTAAGATTAACACTTTCTCCCTTGTTTCTAAGGACAAATATGTTTAATTTCTTGTTTCTGGATCTTCTTGTCATCTGTCTCCTCTGTGGTATGTGTGCGTATGCTTTTGCAAGTGTTGTACATGAACTCTAGAAGTAAGATGGAGCAGTCGAGCTTTTTAGCTTTCTTAAGGTGGTGGGTTTTGTTGGTTGTTTGGTTGGTTAGTTTATTTTTGTTTTGGTGTTTGTTTTGTTTCATTTTTTGGGTTTTTTTTAATACAGTTTGCTGTTGCAAGATTATGAGCTCCAACTACAAGGGAAAGCAAGAGGACTAAAGTTTGGGGTAGCCATTATTCCAGATGGCTTTTGGAGCAGTAACATAAAATATTCGTGTACTGTCTGATGAAATCTTCATGGCTTTGGCCCGTGACATTATTCAGGGCCTTCTTGCTCATCACCACTGTGGTAACAAGTTTACTCTTTTGAAGGAAAAAAAAGTTTGAAGCTGTGAATAAGGAAAAAAAAATGATATGTTTATAATTGTATGATGTACAGCATTTATTCTGACTTAGAAGGGTGCTGGTAGTGAGATTGTGAGACTTAACTTAAAACAAGTTTTTTATTCCTATATTAGGGTTTAAGGCAGAGCTTTATTTAGAGAGGTTTCTGGCCAGCAAAAAGCATTTGATAGCTTGTAATAGTGGCAGTTGGAGAAGATATATTGTACCCTGGATACCAGCAAAGAGGGGGCTTGTACCAAAGCACTCTTTAGTTTCATACTATGATTGGCAAAATACAGCTGAAATTATAATAATGACATTAATGAAAACAGGGCTAATTTTTTAAGTAAACTCAGCACAAAATGTAGTTTGTGTATTTTTTCTGATTTTTTATGTGGGCTTATTTCAACAATTTTAATTTTTACTGAAAACAATAAATCTGAAGTCTGCCATTCTTTTCAGTTGCAAGTGCTGATCCTACTTCATGTCATGGTCTTGCAGCACAAGTAATCAGATAATCACTAGCACAGTTTTTGCTGCCGATGCCTGAACTCCAGTTTTCTACTTGACTCCAGTGCACAGCAGCTCAGTTGCGGCATGATGCACAGACCTTCATGAAACACATGAAGTCAGTCTGGCAGGTTGAATTTAAAATAACCACTACGCAGGCACTCCTCATGCCAAGTGCCATCTAGAAAGGCCCAGCCTGGATCAGCCATCCAAGTTGCCATGAAATAATTGGGATGTTGCACAGTGGGCACTTCTAGGGACAAAACCTCCCGTTTCTGTTCTTGTGTGTAAAACCAAATGCAGACACTAAAATTAACTTCTGGAAACAGTGACTTTTTCCTACACAGACTCTTATCTATCTAGAAACTAATGTTTTTAAGCACATCCTTAGATTTCGGTAACATTGAATAGTGGACTTACACTAGTGATTGTGGTACTTCAACTTCTGTTGTAGTAGAATAAAGAAAATTTTAACAGTATGATTTTACAGGTACATTTAGGGTCTAGAGGGGAGGCTATATGAGGAGAGGCTGAGGTCACTTGGTTTGTTCAGCCTGGAGAAGAGGAGACTGAGGGGGGAGATCTCGTAATGGTCTACCTGGGTCTGTTCACTGTCGAGACCCAGGGGAGCAGCATGAAGCTGTGTCAGGGAAGGTGTAGTTTGAATATCAGGACAAGGTTCTTCACCCAGAAGCTGGTTGGGCATAGGGCACCCAGAGAAGTAGTCACAGCACCAAGCCTGACAGAGTTCAAGAAGCATTTGGACAATGTTCTCAGATACATGGTGTGATTCCTGGGATGGTCTTGTGCAGGGCCAGGAGTTGGGCTTGAATGATCCTTGTGGGTCCCTTACAACTCAGGATATTGTAGGATTCTATGATTTAGCTCTTTTCCTGCTAAATGTTTCCTTCCCTCCTCAAAAGTATTAAAAAAAAAAAGGTAAAAAAAGGCACTGAAGACCTAGTTTAAATTTTGAGACACAGGGATCTTAGCAGCTTGACAGAGTTTTCACATACAAGGCTTTTGTGGGCACCAAGAAGCTTCTGTGCCTCTGTGCAGCACAGATGTATTCTGATCAGTGCTAGGTTTATAACTCCGTTCTTCTGCATACTAATAGGGAATTGTGCAGTCATCAGTTTTATTTTTAAAGTCTGCCTATTGCAGGTATTTTATCTTTGAGTAGACAGGGAAGAGATCATTGGCTGTGGAAATTAAAAAGCTTTGTAGTTGTTATTGTCATTTGATTGAGTACAGCACAGAAGAGTTACAGTACAGGTTAGTGCGGGCTAATTCTGTTTACAAAACAAGTCTTTACCTGTAACTACAGTAAATATTGTGATAGTGTAATCTTAAGACCTTTTCAAGCCCAATCAATTTCAGAAGTTAGGTGCTTGCAAAGGTGTGTTCATGATTGTCTCACCTGTACCTGGAGTGCACGATTGCATTCCAGATAGGACTTGGACAAAAGGCTCTTCATGCCTCCTTTTAGAGAACAGGGATGATGCTGTTCTTGATTGGCATTTGTCACCTGTGTTTTAAGCGTTCATAAGTGTCTTGTGAATGTTGCAAGATACCAGTATTTTCCTCGTATCTTACTTCATCCAGGAGTTGATTAATTCATAGCCAATTTCTGCTGCTGTGTCACTTGCCTCTTGCTCCGTACATTCATATCACTTTTTGTAATATCCATCTTTCAGTGACCATCTGACATATGAAAGGTCAATAGGTACCAATTGAGAAGATACTCCAAATCTTTCCATCTCCTTTTAAATAAATTTTACAGGGTTTGATGTGGAAGGATAAGCATTTGTTAAAGGGTTTTTATCTGTCCTCTAAAAATGAATAGATTACTGTACAGTTACTATAGAATTTTCTAGGACCTGAAAGACATATTAGAAACTTACTATTTTTCTGTGGAACCCTGTAGATTGGCTTTGTTGTGTTTTCACCTTCATTTGTTAAAAGACAAATATAAATCACTGAGGTCATACAGTTCTCTGTTAAGGGCACATACATGCTTATAATCATAATAGTGCTACATCCTGTACAATAGTTATGAATTCTAGATTTTGCAAGCACTGTTGCTGAAATGTTCGCATACTTTTGTTATACAAAATGTTAGTGTTGATGGCTTTGAGAAAAGGAACTGAAGTGATTTTGAAGTGCAGGCATATATATGGAGAGAGAGAAGGAGAATGGCTTTTGGAAGTAGAAAGAAGGTCGTCCTAAGTTCCAGTAAAAGCAGGATAAAAGCTTGTGAATATATTCTGAATTAATATATAGTTTCAAATGAAATCATACCCTTAGGCTCAATCTTCAAGAATTTTAGTATCACCTGAAAAATCTGCAGTTGTTATTTGTCTTTGTGTACTGGTAGGGTTTTAGGTTTTTTTTTAATAGATAAGGTGGCCCAATCAGATGATCAGAAGCAATAGACCTGGAAAGAAAGGGCAAACACAGCTTTGGAAAGAAGGATTTAAGACTGATGGAATGCAGAGAAAAGGTTCCTCAGGATACCTGAGATTACCTCTGAGCTATTTCTTGGTTGGAATAGATTTTTTTTTTTTAATGAAATATGTTTGAGTGGAAGATGAACAAGTGTGTAAAAATTCCAAGAGACATTTTTAAGTAGATAGTTTTACATGCTTAGCAGCTGTTAAGCTGTGACCACTGTTAAGTGCCTTCAGGGAGCAGAAGCAGTTGTTTTTAGAAACAATATATGAAATGGCAAGAACTTGGTGATGTATTCTGCTAAGCTGCTGCTTCTTTTCATTTCAAAACTTCTAGCAAATGCCTCCAGTAGTCTTAGTTTGTCGTTCTGAAAAATGTGGTAGAAACCTGGGAGATTTTAATCTGGTGCTTTCTCATTCTCTCATATGGAGTAGATCTTGCTCTATACCAAGACATGGATTGGGATAGCATCAGTCTTTCAGCACATGTCAACACCAGGAGCAGCTGGTAACTGCTGCTCTTAGTTAGACGAAGCCAGAGAAGAAATGATGTTTCGTGTCCTGCCTTGCTGTTCTTTTGGGCAAGTTTAGAAAAGATAAGGGAACTAGTGTAATTCTTCCAAGAGGGCGTCTCATTTCCTTCCTTGTACCAGCTCTGCTGCGCTGACTGCAGCTCAGGACAACTAAACCTCTGTGTTCTTTTGATGTATAGCTTCAACACCTCAGTGGCAGGAAGGAAGAATCCACTGGGCAAGTCACCAAGGGAGTCATTAGACCAGAGCAGTTTCCGGGTAGGAGAAGTAAGGTTGGAGGAGGAGGCAGTTTATTCTTCTGTGTGGCTGAGAGCACACCTTCTGACAAAATCTGACCTCCTCCTGCCGTTTCCATGTACCAAAAAACCTGCCTTTATATTCAATTCAAATTTGGCAACATTTACTACTGAACACATAGAGCAAGAAACAAGTTGTTTTTTTGTAATTTACCTTTGAATGTGTAGTATAAACATGCATGCGTGTTTTACAGTGCCTCTGAATGTTCTCATATTTGTCACATGCAGGTTTACCTTTAAATATTGAAGGATAAATGAGCTTGAACAGACAGCTAACGAGACATTTCTTCCTACAAGGAAGGCTTGCATTTATGAGCCACATATGTCCTACTTGTATTTTCAAATGACAAGCCTTTTCAAATGGTGAACTGTTTTCTGCCTGATGCTCACAGAGACGTTTTTTAGTATTTAGAAGTACATTTGCAGATTGCAGATCCAAGCCAGTTTCGCAGAATGACAGACCAAACTCTAAACAGTGTTGCCGAATATAAGAAAAGATTAAATGATCCTTTTTTTAAATTTCTGTCAGTCCTTATAAGTGATAGCAAGCTTCAATTTTAAATTGGAATGTAGTGGAATAAAAATAGCTGGGAATAAAATTAAAAGAGAATGCAGTGAATCTAACCTCTTTGCATGGAATGCTGCTTTTTAAAACTTTAAGATAAAACCCTGAAGTGGCAAAATATATAATTTTCAGTCTGGAAAAAGATTGATACCCCTAAAATGTGTCTTATTATGCCAAAAATAATCTTTATGCTAATGGACATTCCTTATAATATTACCTATAGGTAATTAGAAATTATGGAAGGGGGCAGGAGACCTTGAGTTCTCATTAATAAAGTAGAACAGTGAGGGAGGAGGGAACATAGCTAATGTGTACTGCTGTCTGGAAGACAATATGAAAGATCATTTAAAGAGTATTTAATTTTGATACTAAATCAAAGCTGTAATAGGAAATGGAAGATGATCTTCTTAAAAAAAAACCCGAATATGTAAAATTAAATCTTAATTGGCTATTTTTAATGGTAGGTTCAAGAATAGTAGAATAAATAGCAGTTTGCTAATATGTACATAGAAGGAAATGAGAATACAAGAATGGGAAGAGATTTCTGTAAAGCAGTGTAAGGGTATTATAGGAACAGTGGAAATTTTCGTTTATATTCAGACATACTACACTTAATTCTGAGAAGGGCAACATTAGGGATAGTAGTGTGTGCCTTGAAATTTTCTCATGTTATTTCTGTAAGTGGAAAATAACATCTCAGAGGACTGAGTTACAATGGCATTTGGAGCTCATTGGTGAGAAATATTGTGCTAGTGCTGCTTTCAGTCTGTGGTGATGCTGGGACTCAGGTTTGGGTGGAATTATCATGGTTTATTGTGAACAAAACTGTATAAACTTGAGCAAACACCATGGTGGTTCAGCTGCCTTCAATTTCTTCCAGAAATCCAGAGAGCCTTCAGTGGCTTCTGGAGCGTAATGTGAGCCTTGCATGAGCCAGGTGAGATTTTTCGTAATTCCATACATAACAAGAAGTGGAAAAGGAAGAGGTGAAGACGGATAATAAATAAATAATTTTAATATAAACCTCAGTAAAGATTATTCTTTTGGATTAACTATTCTTAAGGTTCCACTTGAAGACCAGCAGTTTTGATGAGAGCTTTGAAAGTTGCACCTCCTGAGGTAGCAAAACCTCATTTCATGTTCAGGGTGTTTTAAGGGGAAGAATCCAGTCTTCCTACAGATGTTCTTACAGACTTCTACCTTATTATAAACTGCACTCTTCAAAGTTATGTACACTATCAAGGCACAGAGTAAATATTTTTAAGTATTGAAAAGGCTCATTTCAGTTCCCTTACTGTAAATGTTGAATGCCATTTAATATGCTCTGTGATAATTTCATTTAGCTTCTAGCTCCGGCTCCTGAAGGGTCTCCTCCATGTCCTATGCCATGTCATATCTGCTGGCCTCTATATGATTTAAATACCTTAGGATATCTCAGAGATACTTGTATTTAGGCAACTGACCTGCTCCCACAGTCTCAAATCAGAAACCAAGCAGGTCAAAACAACTGCAACCTACTGGAAGAAATTTTTTTACAACGAAGGTGATGAAACATTGGAACAGGTTGCCCAGAGAGGTGGAACAGGTTGCCCAGAGAGGTGGTGGATGCCTCATCCCTGCAAACATTCAAGGTCAGTTTGGATGGGGCTCTGAGCAACCTGATCTGGTTGTAGAAGTCTCTGGTCATTGCAGGGGATTGGACAGGATGACTTAAAAGGTCTCATCCAACCCAAACCATCCCATGATTCTATTGTTGCATTTTTGTAATACTGTAGAGAACAACAGAATATAAAGCTGGAGTAATGTTTGTTCTAAATGTATTCGCTATGCTAGGGCTACTCACGTGAGGGTGTGCATTCTGTTTTCTGTATGAAAAAAAGAACCAATAAGCTACTTTAATTGTTGTAGCATGTCTTTTTAAGGAAAAGATCTTGAACAGGTATTAAAAAAAGCCAGCAGAACCACCGCAAACAAAACAAGAAAAAACCAATCCACAAGCAAGAACCATTGAATTAAGTTTATGCGGAAGTCTCCTTGCCTTTTAGACAAGAAACCTAAATGTCCATTTTTTTCAGCATTGTTAAGCATGCAGTAAAATAATGCTGTTACAAGACTCAATAGCGGTATCAAGCCCACACAGCTTGGCTCTATCTTTCAGAAGAAACTTATCATGTGAGGTAAGAATGACACTAAAATAGCACATCTAAGAGCACCATCAGTGCTTTTCTGCTAGGTTTAATTTCTGAAGTTATGGGCTGTTGCTTTTGAAGCTCAAATTTCAGCTAGAGTGTGTATTAGATCTAGTGAGCTGTTTGATTTCATTACAAGGCATAGGTCTGCTGCGTTTCTCTGATGGCACAATCCACCTGCCTTTGCTGAGAGCGCTCCCGTGGGAATCAGAGTGTTCGTATGATGATGAAAAATTAAACCTTCCGTTTGATGCTCCTTTTATTGAGGCTCTGCGAGAGGATATTGAAATGCCTTCTGTGTAATAGGCAGCTGGAGTAAAGTATTATCCATCAGTGTGGGCATAATGATTTATGTGAATACATATTTGTTGCTGTATGTGGTGACAAACTCCAGTAAAGCTAAGAGCATTCCTCGTGGTTACCCAAGGAGTGTTGTTATTACATTTCCTGTTAGACTTTGATGCCTTTTTTTTGGTTGGTTTATTTTATTTATTTTTTGTCTAACGCATGTTTTTATCAGTTTCTCTGTATGCAAGAGGAGCACTACTCTTAGCCAGTGTATCTTCCTTTCTGTAGAGGAGACATGACCTCCTCAGAGCAGCTCTCTACACACCCAGAAAATACAAACCTGTGTAAAGGAACTGTTAACTGTTACTGAGCTGTAAAGGAGCAGGCACAGCAAATCTCTGCACTGCAGTGACTGCAGCTTGTGAGGATAGACTTGGAGTAATGTGATGTAGCTACCACACCGTTAAGCACAACATGAGCTTCAAAAGGCGCCGGTGTCTTTGAACAGGCTCTAAAGCAACCTTAGTGCCAATGGGAACTCCAGGCTGCTAAAGCCTCATTGCTGGCAGTGCCCAGATTAGATGGTTGAATGGTGGGGGTGGAAGTGTCCTGCTGAGCAGCAGTGATTTTGGTACATCCTTTGCTATGGCTTCAATGCTGCATTGACTTAAGGAACCTCCCTTTTGAATTCTGGAAAGAAATATGAAAGCAAATCGTACAAATTCTTTGCAGGTGCGTCAGTTCTGTTATTTCTGTGTGTTTTGGGTGTTGTTACTTGGAAGGCAGTAGGTGCTCCCCACCTCACTTTGGTCCGTGTTTCTGCAGAATGTTGTTGTTTCTTCTTTTATTAAAAAGACTTTTATTTATTTATTTATCCAAAGAACATTGAGTCTACCAGGTTTTAACTTGAACAGACTGCTATTAAACATTTCCTATGTAGTGGTACAAAGATCTTTTTAGTGATCTTGTTCATAAACTCTTTAGCCTCTGAAGCTGTTAATTCTTTAATGAGTAAATTACCTCATCATTTCTTTCTGAGGCAACAGCGTTGTCCCAGCTGTGTGATCTTTTCAGGGTATTCCCAAAGAAGAAAAAAAAATTTAGCAACAAGGTCAAAAGCCCTGAAGGATTTCCAACTAGCAATTACATTCATCACGTGCAGCTCTCCAGTGGCTTCTTGGCCTCACTAATTGCCTGTAGTGTGAAGTAATTTTATGTCTAAAATAGCTTATGTGCCTCTAGCTTGGGTGAAGGCCAGAAACCAGGCCAAAAGTTACAGCTGATAAATCGAAACAATATCCAAACTATTGAAGAAGTAAATTGGTTTGTCCCATCTTCTCTGTCATATCTGAGCTCAGGTCTTTCTTCCTTTGTTTTCTTACGATGAATTAATGGTTTTAAACCAACCGCTTGGCATTCTGTGAAGGCATGTAGTTTCCCAGCTGCTCTCTGTGAGCTGGGGTGGAGTTCTGTTTCGGAGTCCCGGTACCATCCAGGGGACTCCAGGGACCTTCCGTCTTCCCAGTGCTGCATCTTAGCAAGGAAACGTCAGACTGGGCTGTAGGACATACTGATGTGTTACCGGTAAGAGTCTGAAGACTGGAAAATTTCCTGACAAAGTTCTCTTTTCCAGAATGCTCTGCTTCCCACCTGGTGAGGCAGACTAGATTGCCACGTAACTAGGCTACTGGGCAGTGGGAATCCACATCCTACCTTCTGTGTGTACATCCATGCACATGCCCACAGGACGTGCTCTGCCACCCCTATTCCATAGGCAATACGGGAACCATAAGTGCTTTTTGGCAGTGATTTTTCACACTGTTTAAAGTATTAAAAGAATTTTTGTCCTGGTTTTCATTCTGTTTTATTAATAAAGAAACAAGTGCAGACCCACAACAATCAATCTTCTTTTGTAATTTCCTCTTTTCCCTTCTCTTTCCCATTGCCTGATAGGTACCTGGGAAGAATTAACAATCTGAAGAGTAACACTTCTTGGAGTGATGCAGATCATTGGTTTTCCCTTAATTCAGTTCAGTTCCCCTCCACCCCACAGTGTTTTTGCTGCTTGCTTTTTTTTTTTTCACCTCCATTCTTACAAACTAAATCCATCTCGCAGCTCATACTATCCACGTAAGCAAGATGGATACCCTGAACAGTTTATTTTTTTAATGTTTCAGGATAGCAGATCCTGGAAGATAATTGTGTTTCCCCATAAATCAAGTTAAATTGGAAGCATTTGGCAACAGCATTTTCCTGTGTATGTGTATAGAAAAGCTTTTTTATCCTCCATCTGGATGTTATGGGTAGAAATTACTATAAACTAGAAGGTGCTGTGTTTCAATGATGGCATCTTTTATTCTTGATCTCAAAAAATCGGAATAATTTTCATTCGTTTCTGGTGTTATGTTAGGATAGCACATTTTCTTGACTAAATAAGGTTTGTTTGCTGAAATGAAAGATGCATTTTATGTTCAGCTTGCTAGAGTGCCCTTTGCTATAATTCAGTGTGACACAGTAATAGCTTGCGTGTCTTTTGCTTTGCCTATATCATTTGCAGTATGGGAAAATTAAGAAATCATGGCTTTAGTGTTGCTTTTCAGGAAGCCCTGAAACTGTCTCTTACTTTATACCTTCACTTTTCATCTTGTGCAGTTTACTGAAAGAGAGCAAAAGTGGTTTACATTTTGAGTGACAGTGTGGCATCAAATAGCATATAGAAAAATGCCAGCAAACCTTCTCAAATAGAAAAATTTTGAAATAATATATACAATTTTCATGCTGAAGAAGGTTTCAGTCTCAGTTGTCTCCTTAATTATAATTTAGGAGTCTCCAGCAATGTAAGAGTCTTAAAATTTGGATTCTGAAAGAACAAACATAGTTCAGTGGTGGTTTATATTTACTAACCAGGAGGAGGTGCTAACTTTTTTCTGTCTGTATGGAACATGTAGATGTAGATTCTCAGCATCTGTCCATAAACTCACACTGGTACCTCTCTGGGGAAGCTCCCTAGGTACCTCTCCTCTTCCTTTGTCTTTTAAATCTCTCTGCTTAGTTACTCTTTCTTAATACTGTGTAGAATTGTGACTTTTGGCTCTTCTGTTGAAAATATAGTCTATGTAATGGAGATTTAAGTCCCAAAGACCCTTTTAGTTTGCTTCCTGAATTACTGACAGAGTTGAATGTCATGCTGAATTTAACTTAGAACAATCTATGTCATTGTCTTTTTGAGATGAGAGAGTGAAAAGTCAAAGCAGCAGTGATAGAGTGAGCTAGTCTTGGGATAACTACTCAAACCCTGATTTATTCTCATATTTCTTCTCTGGAATTCATGGAGTTACATAGAGCATGATCTAAACACTACAAAAGTCAATTAAATGTCCTTTACCAGCTATATGGCCACGTGTATATTCCATGCAATTCTCAAAAGAAAAAAAGCTTTTGTTCAAAGTAGCATCTGAGCACATTTTAAAATATTTTGGAAGTCCCTGGAATGCAAACACTTGCATAGACTGAATGTATTTGTCTAAAGAGGAAGCAATGTTAGCAATTATTTTTACTCTTATTCTGAAAGAGGGGCCTCAGTTCCTGATTTTGTGCAGGAAAGGCCTGCCTAGTAACCAAGAATGTGTTTATGTGAACATCAATACTGTAAGCATCTTGCTTTAGTTTCAACCTGTGAGGATCAATATAACACAAGGAAGAGAGAAAGGACTGCTTATTGGTCTAATTATCTGTCTAGAGTCTTGTATTTTCTTTTTCCCTTCTTAATGTTCAGAAAGTCAGTAGTGAAGCATCTTTTGTGAGAAAACATTGTTTGAAATTTAGATAAATGTGTTAATACAGGCAAATCTGCTCATCTCATAGAATTTAGAGTGCTGTCTGAAGATGTCAAAATATGACATGGCAGTTACACCAGTGACTGCATTTTGCTATTGAGAATTTGTAAGTATGGCATATGAAGAGGTACCTGTTAAGTACTGATGCAAAATTGATTTGCTTGGAAGTGGAGGGAGTTACATGTGCATTGTGAAATCCCCTGGAGAATCAGGAAAAATTTGTACTAGCTGGTCGCTCTTTGCAACAATATGTACAAGAAAGAAATCAAACCCTGTCTTGTCTACCTTGAGGTTAATTTTTGAAGGCAATTAAAAGTGTTGTTAATTGCGATGCTAATATTCAGGCTAAAATTCCTTTTTTAGCCCTGAAATGCTTCTCATTCCTGTTTCTTAACTATTACTTATGTCATGGATTAATGACTGTTAAGTAACTCCCCTGCAGAAAAGGAGGCAGATTTGGAGGCCTTTCTCTTTTGCCAGAAGTGTCTAAGAGTGATCTCTTCAGCCTTGTTCTCTGCAGAGCTTGATGCATCACTCTGTTAATCCAGCCTGGAGAACACCTTGGGCTTGTTGTAGACTACCCTGTGCCCTAGGAGTGCTTGCTTCCTTCTGAACCGTCCTGCCAAAATATTGACAGTTCGAAAACCTCGGCTTTCGAACAAGCCAAACTGAGCTTCCAACAGCTCACAACCAGGTCTCCATATACCGTGGTGCCCTGTGGTGACATGGAGATGAAGTTACCTTGCCATGGCCCTCCAGGAGCGTGTGATTTTTATGAAGTTAGTTTTATCTGTGATGTGGATGAATGATATGAACATGATGTAGTGATTCACTATTATTATTAGAAAGAAGACTTACCTTCACTTCTGGTTTTGTTTTAAAGGATGTAGTGTTAAGATCCATCCAGGCTGTTGACCAGTGATCAACAAAAGAGTGAAGTCAGAAAGTGTCTGCAAAAAGTAACAGAAATTTGATGTAGATATATAAGTAGGTAGTTACTTATTTAAGGGAATATCTAATGGCCTGTCAATAAATTATTTTAATCTAAACTTCTTTCCAGTGAATTAAATGCAAAGCACAAAATCTGTCTCTTGAGATACAATTGAATGAGATTCAAAAGAGTTTAATTACGTAATTATTTTTGACAATGAGAAAAACCAGATGCATTCAAAGTTATCAGATCTAACTTCAAGAAGTATTTCAAGTTTCTGAATTGTGTTAAAATAAAGGAACATGTATTTTTGTCCTATTATGGAATATATGTTGAAGTATGCAAAACATGGTTAAAACGTGTGTGTGCATTAACATGTGTAAATGTGTGTATTAATATGCATTATCTATAGGTGTGTATATGAAAAATTATTCATGCTCTTATGGTAAAGAGCATTGTGGTGATGGTGATGTTGCTTGTACAGTGAGTATATTAGAAAATCCCATTTTGGCTCTAAGTGTATTACCCATTTTAAGAGGGTAACTTTGCAACTGGGAATATTACTAAACTTATTTTTATTGCATACTTGTGTTTGGATTATGTAGGCATATTTTCAGTCAATCATGTGCCCTGCCAAATGGCTGGCATGGTTTGCCAGTCATGTGGAAAAGCAAAAATCTCTATTTGATTAGGTGCTGACAGATATTTACATATATATTTCACCATTTCCAAATATGTTCATATAGTTGTAAGCACTTCTATTTTTATAAATCTAACTCCTCCTGATCATGCAGAACTGCTAATGGTCCAGACTCAAAGAAACTTCAATCAAAGAGTGATTTGGGAATGTTGTTGCTGAAGTCTAGCAAATGTTGTCTATTATGAGGTTGACAGAATGCTGTCCTTGCTCACACAGGATCTAGCTCAAGGTTGGGAATTGTCTTCATCTACCTGCACCCAAGGGTCTGTCTCGTGTTTTTGTGGTTATGTTTGCCAAATGTCAGTAAAACCAGGTCGCCTCAACAGTCCCCCCGATTTTTAGCAAGCAACCATAGAAAGTGGGAGCAGCAGCACCTCCTTTTTCACAACAGCAGGGTGGGAGGGATGTGGGATTATGTTAAGGAGGGATTATGTTCTTCTTGCACCCGAGTAAATTCAGACCCACTTCTGGCGATTGGGCAAGCAGCTCATGAAGGCAGAAGGTAAATGCTCTCTATTTCTTCCTTCAACACTGTGCCTCTGTGCAGAAATGTATCTAAGATTCATTGTCTCACGGAGAGAGGAAAAAACCAACAAGCATTATGTGAGTATCACTCAGTGTGATTTTGTGTTGGTCTTTGTTCAACAATTGTCTAGGAAGGAAATGTCGTTTTTTTTTTTCTTCCCCACTGGATCCTGGGACTATCTCTGTATTTAATGCAGTGCTTTTTATGAAAATTATGTTCTTGGGAATGACTAACATATCAAGAAGAGTTGCCATAAAAATGCTGAAGTAATTTAAAGCATTGCAGAAATTATTTTGGATCACTGTGCTAGTCTAATGTGGAAAGCAGACAGCTAGCTTTAAGTAAACCATTAATATATTGGTACTGGAAGTTAACAAGCCTTCTTCAGTAAGTTGAATAACAAAAAGGCAAAAAATACCACAGAAATCAAATTCTTTGAAGAGCAATTGTAAGTTCTCTGTTTCCTAAGCAGGGATCTTAGAAAATACTATTTTGGTCTGCCTCGCCTTTCGGTTTTTCCCTTGGCACTTAGCAAACTGCAGGTCATGTATTATGAACATAGTGTAATACCGAAGTCAGGATCTTGGCTTCATTAACTTCTACCTAAGGAGAGATGCCTCTAGCTGATATGCTCATTCATTTGGCAGTTTCATCAATTCTGGGAGAATTACTGCTTTTTCTTCTGGCCTGAAGCATTAAATTGGTCACTGAAATTGAATCTCGGGTTTCTAAAGAAGTGAAAAATATCACATAATGTGCAGTTTCTATATTAACCAAAAGAAATCTTGTCGCAGCTTTTATTTTGATGTAATAGTGATATACAGGTTTTAGGAAATGGGCAGCCTACAGGACTAAAGGTTTCAAGCCAATTTGAAGTAAGAAGATAAAGTAATGTATGCATACAAATTTACTGAAGAGTCTCTTCACTTCCCCTCACAAGGAAAAGGGAGAATGTCTTAACTATGGACAACTTGGCATTTTCAGGATCAGTTCTCCCCTTCTTTGTAATCCACATAAGCTTCTTCATGATCAAATGTCAATCTCGACAGTGCTTTCTCTTTGTTCCCCAAATACACACTACTTTTGTGGGCAGGTTATATGAAACCCACAAGCACTGTCTGGAAACCATCTTGCCATGCATTAACTACAAGTGTAGAGAATGCCAGTTGAATTTCTGGGAGTGCTTGGCATCAAGCAGAACTGAAAAGAAGCAGAAAGCCTCCCTTTATACCCTGCCGCCTGTGCTAAACCCTGTGATTTGGTTCCTCTTACTGGTTCCTTGTACTAAGCTGATGTTTTCTGCCAAGGGAACCTTTATACTCCACAGTTCCTAGGAGTGCTTTTTGTAGAAGTATTTGTTCCTATTTTTATTGATTTCCCTCTCCTATTGTAAAGAAGATCAGTTTTAAGATAGTTTCTTGAATTTTTGTATGTCCCTCAAAGCCACTGCCAGCAGCTTGACTCTTCCCTCCCTCCCTCCCACCCTCCCTCATTTGTTCCCATAACCTAGAGGCATTTTTCTTTCCTAATGTATTGTTTTTCCCTCTTCTAGCAATCTTTGATTATGTTATTGATCATGGTTGTTAAGGTCACTCTCCTTCACCAAATATTGACATGAATAAGTGGGTTTAAATGTCCACTGAAAAAAAAACCTTATGTTGCAGAAAGAAAATTTCCTTTTACTCTGCTGGAAAACTGTCTTTCATCCAAGTAAGTTTCTGGTGAAGAAATAAGATGTTTTCTTTAAGTGAGCTAAGGAATGTTTGTGGCATTTGCACAATTAATATTGCTCCACAGTTATAGCATATTTGGATGTCTTGAAAAAAGTGGATTAATTATAGTTACATAATTCACTTCACAGTCTTCTTTACAGGGCATAAGGCTTTAGTATTGACAGTTTAAGAGTCACAGGGGAGTGAAAGCTGACCTGCCTAGGACTTGGGCTGTATTGCTGTAACTCATAAATACTGGAAAGCCTTCCAGGTGTATTGTTCTTGTACAGAACAATTAAAAATAATAACCATAAACTGTATACCCCAAGATGTACAGTATGTAGCAGAAGTATGGCAGTAACAGATTAATGTGTAGAAACTGGATTATAAATGCGCTGTGAATGTGCTTATGTAACAGAAAAATTAAATGGAATGTTCATCCATTTTCTTTTAAGGCAGAGTCGAGGCAATGCCACCTTATGTTACCTTGGTCCTGTTATTTGTTGGTATGTAACCTGTAGAAGTTACATAACATACAGCTGCACCTTGTCATGCATTTTGATGATGTGTTTTTTTAATGTTTGTATGTGTTGTATAGATTCTATAAATTCTGTGCAAGATGCAGTTGTCTGAGAACGCTTACCTGGGCTTGCACTAACCTAAAACTTAGACAACAATAGTTGCTAATAAAGATGAGGTGGAAAGTGCCCGATTATTTTAGTCATTATTAAAACAATGAATTTTCAAAATAAGACAGAATTTAAAAGCCTCATTCCTTTTCTACCGTTGTGTGCACAATGTTTTAAGTTAACTACTTGAGGGCCTGATCTTTTCATTCTGTTATTACAGACTCCTGTAGTAATGTTGTGGTTCACTATAGTCAGTCCTTGTTGCCTCTCCAGTGCCTATAACAAAGGAGCCTTGTGAACGTGCATTTGAGGTCCTGAGTTCTGAAAGTAGTTTTCAATGCTGGTGTCCTGAAGTATGCTGGTGGAAATGAGTTCTGATTCAGTTGATGAGTTGTGAAGGTACACATTTACACTTTGATTTAAACTTCATCATTTTAATGTTTAGTTTTTGCACATTATGCTTCTTAAATAGTGCCTTTAATTTTCATTTTTCATGAGGAACAGTATCTCAAGTCTTTGGAATTTTATCTGTATTATTTTTATGTTCCTCTTTACTACATCAAGTTGTCAGTCCATTTCACTCATACACAGTCGGCCATCTGTCCAGATACTCTCCCTCGGAATGATGCTCAATATTGCATCCACTTTGGTCATAGTTCCTTTCAAATATTATTTTGTTGTTATTTACTGTGTAGCTGATGGTGAAAGCAGACACCTGTCATTCTTAGCTTTGTCAAAGAGCTTTCCAAATAAAGAGGGGCTCTTCTAATCTTTTCACAGCAAATCAGAATTTCTTCAGCTCTGCAGGTTCTTAATACTGGTTTTTTTGGCCTGGTGCAATATTCTTGTGTCTTAACATTGGCTGGCTGCCAGTTGTCCACCAAGCCGCTCTTGGTCGCTCTCCATGGACTTGACAAGGGGAGAAATATGCATTGAAAAGCTCATGGATACAACTAAGGGCAGAGAGATCTCTTACTAATTACTGTAAGGGTCAAAATAGGCTTGACTTGAGAAAATTAATTTAATTCCTTTTATTTCATTGCCAATTAATTATAACAGAGTCAAATAGTGAGAGACATTGAAAAACTAAGAACACCTTCCCCCTACCCCTCCCTTCTTCATAGATTCAGAGTCCTCTCACCTCTTCTAGCTTCCCCCCCGCACCAGCCCTGAGCGGCGCAGGGAATGGGGGATAGGGGTCATGGTCAGTTCATAATTCTTCATCTCTGCTGCTCCTTTCTCCCCATGCTCTTTCCTTTCTCCAGCATGGGGTCCTTCCTATAGGATACAATCCTTCACAAAGGACCCACATCCTGGGTCCTTCTCAGTAGCTGCAGTACTTCAAGAACTGCTCCAGCGTGGGTTCTGGCCATAGGGTTCAGTCCTGCAAGAGTGGGCTGCTCAGTGCGGACTCTCCACAGCCTTCAGCTTCCTTCAGGGAACTTCCACATAGTCCAGTGTGTGCTACAGGTGCGAGTCTGCTCTGATGTGAGCCTCCATGGGCTGCAGGGGCACAGCTGCTTCACCAAGGGCTTCACCACAGGCTGCAGGGGAATCTCTGCTCCTGCACCTGGAGCACCTCCTGTCCCTCCTTCTGCACTGATGTTGGTGTCTGCAGAGCTGTTTCTCTCAGATATTCTCACTCCTCTTTCCAGATGCTGCACAGTGTTTTTTACCCTTTCCTAAATCTGTTGTCCCAGAGGTGCCTCCACCATTGCTCCACCATCCGAACTCCATGATGGGTTCGGATGTAGGCAGCAGTGGGTCTGTCTTGGAGCTGGCTGGCATTGGCTCTGTTTGACATGGGGACAGCTTCTCACAGAAGGCCCACTGAACTGCCCCTCCCTGCTACCAAAACCTTGCCGTGTAATCCCAGTACAAATATTAAAAATTGGGATGTATGATGTAGGGAAATAAAGTCTTAATAACAATATTAACAGCTACAAACAGTTGAGAGCAAAGCTGTTTAATTAAAAGAATCAATGCTCTGCTTCCTTCTGGAAGCCTGTGTTTTCATAAGGAAATTTGCTGCAAGGTAGAAAATTTCTGGAACTTGGTTTCCTTTCTTCTATTCTGCCTTTCTCTCCAGGTCTTCCTCCTCTTCCTTAGGAATTTATTGTAAAGTTTTGCATTTAAAGACTTCATTCACACTGCTTCTCCTGAGCTTGTGTCATGAGTATCCCTAAACATGAGACAGGAATGGAATGGCTTGTGTAAATCATCAGACTAAGTACTCACAACTGTGGAGTTTAACTGAGTTTGATATGGCACTCCTTGTGCATACATGTATGCTGAATTGTATTGCATTTATTCCTGATAAATTAGTGTTGCATGTTGAGAGGGAAATTTTGATGAATGAGAAATTTATAAATGGCTTTAACATCACTGAGAAAGGAATTTTTTAATGAGATATATTTGTTAACAATCTCTGAGCAAAAGCGTCTGTCCCAACTAAAATATTTGTGCTTTTGATTTGCGTCAAAGACACCTAAAGCCTAAATTCACGTGCCTCTCGGGCCGTACTTGCAATTCAAAACAATTCTAATAAAGGCGCAAGACCAGCGTCAGCAATTGAAAGCAGTGGAGAGAGACCCTCTAGGGCATCAGAACTTCCCATAATGAAAGTTATTTGCTTTTACTTTTTTCCCTTTGTGTCCTTACATTTTTCAGACCTACTTGAGTCGCATCCAGAAGAGAGTTCATGGTTTTTATATATTGTAGTGTGTTTGTATAAGTCTTTATCTAGGCTCTTTGGATTGGTTCTGCTCTAATGGTTAAGTACTGTTAGTGTCTAAACAAAGAGGGATTTTTAAAAAATCAGAACTGCTTGTGAATTAAGAACAGAGTATGTGAAAAGGCTCTGCTACATCTGTGACACAGAATGCTGGGAACAGTGCTCTGACTGTCCTCAGAGAGAGGAGAACAGGAGTTTTGAAATTTACAAGAAACAGGTGCTGGAGAAGAGACTGCCAAGCCCCAGGAGGAACCATGCAGAGTGTCGTGCCAAAGCCTGACAAAATCAGTGTGGTTGTGATATTGTGCAATATTAATTTGGAAAGAGCTGAGGCTAACTAATCACCCTTTTCAAGTTAAGGCTGCACACTTCATGTTAGCTTTACAAGTATCTGGATTTACTGAGATGAGAATCAGCATGGTCCTCCTTTACTGCCTGTAGGGTTATGTCTTTGAGCTTGGGAGCTCAAAATTTGTCACTGTTTAAAACTTCTTCACCATATGTGGTGCAGAAAAATGCAACATATCCTTCCCTAACTGCTTGTTGAGCAAGCTGCTTTGTGAGCTGAGCAGGAGATGGAGGGCTTTATAGTGCTTTATAGTCTCTTCCTTTTGGTTCTTTTTGCTCCATGACGATTTTGGGGTATATATCAGTGATTTAGCTTTTCCATTCAGAGAGTGCCAACAATAATTTTAGTTATCCCTTTAAAATTTTGAAAATTCAGTACAAAGCATTCCAGTATCTTAGAGAAGACTCTAATGTCCTGTGGAGATAGTAGGATATGAAAGTATATTATCATCATAGTGCCTAGTTAACATGTACTGCTGTTGTATTTCTCATTTTTTCCACCCAGCCTTACAGAGTTTGCTCTAATTCTCTTTTGTTGTTTCTTAATTTAGCCTGTAACTTCTGTGAAGTAAGTTGTTTTCAGGAAGAAAATGTTTATATTACAGTGATATGTTTGCATTGCTCTTATGGTTCATTTCACTTCGTAAGCTCTTTGTGGTCTGCGAGCAAGTGATTAAAGCCAGTAAGAGTGAAAAAAGATTGTGTGGGTGAAGCTCTGATTTGAGACACTGACAAATACAATAGTAGCTCCATCAGCAATGGGCCCTTTGATTTTTGGGCCTTTTATTTACTCTTTGCCTCATGGACCTTTGTCAAAATGAATTTATTGGTATTGGGTTTAATTATCACTGTGATATAACAAAATATATGTCTGTGTCGCTGTCTTTATCCATAGCAGAGCAAGTGGTGTAAGGGCTGCTGGTTTTGAGTCTGAAAGGCTTGCAGACAAGAATCAGTAACTGCTGGTTAGCTAAGCAGCAGAATGAAGGTGTTTGCTCAATCAGTTCCAGCAGAAGCAGCTATTATTCAGTTTATTTGAGTTGATCTGCATTGATGAGGATAATAACAAGTCTGGCATACTCTGTTTCCTTGGCACTAGCCAAAAGTGCTTGAATAACATAATTTATACTTGAGCCTAAATCTTATTTCAGCAAATCTGAAGGGCTGCTAGACATCCTGGAGGAATCAGTCAAAGCAGAAAGACTTGCAGGTGTTTGGGCTCTGTTTGCTTCTAAACTTGCCCTCTTTACAGTTAATTGTTCCCTGCAAGTTGTATAGGGTAAAAATATTAGAGCATCAAAACCTCTTCTGAAACCTGTGATTTGTGCTGGTTCACTTGAGACTGCTTGCTTTGAAGGATTACTGTACGAACTTGGGTGTTTTTCCCCTTGACCTCTTTCCGTTCTGAAGAAATCCCCATAACTTCTGAGAAGCATGCAAAAAATACAGAAGAAGTTACACATTACACATACTTTAATTTTGATTGCAGACTGCTGTTAATGCTTTCAGTTTCTTTCCCTGTAGTTACCACTAAGGGGGCAGTTCATGTGCAATGCTTTTTCCTTAAGTAGAATTGTGATTTCAAGGCGGTGAACTATAAACTTAAAAAAAATGAACTTAAAAACTGTTGATTAGTATCCTGCACATCTGTTATATAGATCAGCTTACAGACATCTGCACTTAAAAATACATATGCATAAAGGGTGTATGTTCTAGCCTAATTTTCACGGGTTCAAGGATGATGGTTAGAGTAGGCAACGTGCAGTACTAATCACATGGAATGCCGTTGCCATGACTGTACTGCTACCAATAACCATTTCTAGCCTCCTTTGCTCTAAGTGAAGCCATGGCTTTAGCATACCTCTTATACACAGACTGAATGTTTACACATTGTTAAGTCCGTCCATGCAAACAAGCACGTAAACCATCTCGAGCTGTGTGGTCTGTCTGTAGCAGCCTCCATCCATCTCTATCACTTTGCTGGTGCAGGCTTCCTTTCTGTGCTCCTGCATCTTGCCCTCTTCTCACTGATGCTTCCAGAAACCTGGTCACTTGGGAATGAAAAATTACTGTATCAGGTGAAGCTTTGCCTTTCAGCCAGCACAGAGCTGAGGTACTGAGCCTGCAGAATCACTCTCTGGCTTCAGATCAACAGACAAGGCTTGGTAGCAACCGCTTTCATCTTGAAAAGAAGTCGTAGTTAATCTCTTTAGTGTATTAGAACAGCAAGGGAAGAACATTCATGGTGCTGACTAAACAAGCCTGCTAATGACTGCTGAGTAATGTTAAACTGTAATAAGAAAGCTTTACGGTTGTTTTTTTTTTTGTTTTCACAGCATTAATCTATGTTTTGTGAGATCTCTTGAGTCTTTATTTATTTTGCCCACATTTTGAGACTGAAGAACATTATCAGATAGTTGAGGTGTCTAACTTTCACTTTTTTTATTTGTGAAATGGTGGCCTTGTAGGAAAAGAGCAGGGGCATTAGGACAAAACTGCTCTGTTTGCTGCTGTTGATCTGAGGGTCACCAGTATTAAGGCACAGGGGAACCTCAGTGCACGGCTGCCTTTTCCTGGGCTGTCCTTCAAACTGAAAGCAACTTTGGTGTCTTTCCATGCCAACCCACAAGGAACTGCTGTAGCACTTCATCTTCAGAGAATTTCCTCCCAAGTTTCCAGATGTGCATCAGAAAATATATTATATATCCCAGCAGATAAGGACTGATAAGTCTGCTGCCAGATACAATGGGCACACTTTGCTTCTAACCTCCTGTACATGTCATGTGCAATTCTCAGAAATTTCCTGCATCTCTTGCCTGCTCTCACAGCAGCTGCCCACACGTCTGTGATTGTCAGCTACATCAGCAGTCAGGAAGCACAGCTGAAATGTAAACAGTTTGACAGTTTGAACCTGATGGAATGACTGTCCTGAATATTTTCCTTGTAAGTAGGTGTTGCATCTGGTACGTGCTACTACAGTTCTAGGTGATAAAGATCACATGTCAGACTGTATATTTTAGGTGTGGTGTCTTAAAATTTCATTTTAAGGAATTTTTTTTTTTTGTGTCTGTAGATTTCATTTTATGATTCAATTCAAGTGGGCAGTTTTTTTTTTCATGGTAGAAATTGGTTTGTATGATACAGCAAATGGACAGTTTCCTCCCACTGACAGCTCACAGCTATTCCCTTCTGGATTCAGGAGCACACAATAGTATTTCAGTAGTGCAATGAGCTAAGTTTTTTGGGTTTTGCTTTGATGGGCTAGTGTTTTAGGTAGACTGCCAACATTTTCCCAGGGAATGTGAAAAAAGTGTAGTGAAATTGTACTTTAAAATGGTTTATACCTCAGCAAGATTTCTTGAGACAAAGAAAAGTCACTTCTTCAGTTCAAGGCTGTTTTCTGAACTAAATATAAAAGACCTGCAGAGAAGAGGGTATGCACGAAAGCTTTGAAGAAAAGGTCAGAGGAATTCTTTAAAATGAAAAACATTTGGCAGGCTGCCTATAGGTGTCATTACAAGCTGTCTTGTGTGTACCCGGAGGCCTAATCTAATTAAGTGCAAACATGTGAGTAACTTCAGTTGTGTGCCTACCGAATCAGTAAGACAAACTGAAATCTTTCAGCATTTGTAAGATCTTTAGTTTACATGTTTCCTCTTCAGCTGTTAGAACAAAACCATGTAAATGAAACATGGGAACTTGTCTAATATAAGTTTAGTATTATATTGCAGGACAGTGAAGAGCTCTTTTACATGATACTTGCGGGTATCTTCTGTTTTGTGCTCTTACTAGGTTTGTTTTGTTAAATACATCAATAATTATCATGGTTTCTGCTTTCCATTTCCTTCTCTGATAGACTTTCTGATCTTAAGCTGACCTTTCACTTCCTTTTGGGGCTTAGAGAAAATACTGTCTTCCATGCCCCTATGTATTACGAGCTAAGTGGTTTGCATATAATATCAGTGCATTATCTGAGAGTAAAAAACCAAGTGGTGAGCTCTGCTGGGAAAAGAAATCAGTCTAATTACCTGGTTAATTGCATTTGTATTGCACTGGGCACTGTAAAGTATCTCACAAGACATCATATCTTATCTCTCTTTTCATCTGTCTTATAGGTGCTCCTGAAGGAAAGTGAAAACACTTCTTTTGCTTTGTTTGAACGTCAGTGGAGACTGAAGCATAAGTACTTGAGTATGTGTATTGAGGATGGATAGATAGAGACATAATCATAGGTTTTTTTTTTCCTTGGTCAAAAAAATTGTTGATCAAGATAAAGAACACTTGCATTAATGCAGTCTATTGTAATTTCGTTTGGTTTGGCTTTCTTTGTATTAATTTGTAAGCACATGGAATGATTTTTATCCTTTATACTGGCTAGTGTCTCAGACTGATTTTAGTGCTTCATTTTTATTTTATTTTGTCACTTTGTTATTTTATTTTATTTATTTTATTTTATTATCAGATCTAGCAGGACTATGGTTACATGCAAAAGCTGTATTAGAACACGCACATGATATTGTACAAGAAATGTGTTATCAGGATAGGAATAGCAAGACTTTTTTTAAAAAAAAAAACAAACAAACTTTTTTTTTTTGGCCTCGGGATGTATTGTATGTAGCACACTGTGAAACTGAAAAAGTCCATTCCTGGAACAAACCAAGTAGTATTGAGGGTGCTGTGTTGCTTTATTTCTTTGTATTCTTTTCCCCCTTCAAAGAGAAGAAATTTTGTAATGCCTTCTTCTACTTCCCTCTTCTATAGAGTTGCTTTCCTTTGTAACTTCCATTGGGTAGATGTTTAGGCCATATCACTTGTTCTTATTCTCCAGTCTTCCCACTTGCCCCAGTTAGCCCCCTGTATTCTGATTAGCTTTCTACAGAAAGCATAATGTAAATACTTCCTCCTGCTTGTTCTCCCCAGCCTCTTCCATGCCTTACTTGTCACAACACAAGCGTGTTATAATGTCTTCTGTAATAACTGCAGATAACCTTGGGACCACTTTAATGGCTTCTTTCAGATTTATGGAGAATCCTGTGCTTAGACTTCTGCTTCTCCAGTCAGCCTTTCCTCAAGTCCATCCTTCATCTCCTTCACTTAAAAACCTTTGCTCCATTTCCCCTATTTTAGACCTGCCAACCACTTATGTCCAGACATTCTTCTTCAAATCTTGTCCTTTTTGGCATGACTGGATTTTTGTCTCTCCTGCTTCTGACTCTTGAGTGGTTTCTGCAGTACAGAGTGGCCTGGCTCTCTCACCGGCACACTGTTGGATGCCATCAATCAGGCTGGTGTCCTTTTCTGCTTCGTTCACACCTCACTGAATTATCTCATCTGACTACATTAATCTGTCAAATAAAAGGTTAACTTGGATATTTCATAATCTTCTACAGCCAGTTCTTATTTTGTTGAAACTAAAGCTCAGTGGTCTCAGAGATAAACCTCCTGTATTGCCACAAGTAATGTTGTTTACTGTCCTGATATCAATCCATCCTAATTTTACCTTGCAATGTACTTCTGAAATTAATTACGTGCACTGCTCTGGAATCAATTACACCACTAGGATGCCAGTGTATTTGGCTTCCGGATTTTTCGCCCTCTTATAAAAATGTGCCAGTAAAATGCTTTAGTTCTAAGTCCTTCCTGAGTGATTCTTCAGTTCAGGAGCACATCAGAGCAAGCAGTTCAAGCATCAGCTGAACTGATAAAGATATAGTAAAGACTTTCCTATTAAGTTTTGCATAGTAAAATGTATTATTTATCTTTCTTAAAATAAAATACGTAAAATCTACAATTACTAATGAAAGTCAGATACAAAAATTGTTGATGGTATACCACTGAGATGTTTTTCAGGAACTGTCTTATTGACACAATACTGTAGTAAGCTGCAAAGTTCATTTTTGGTGTAAAATAGTTCTTTTCATGTCAGAGAAATTATCTTTTGAAGGCTTCCCTTCCCTCCTCCAAGTTTCCGTTGCTCAATGGAAATTAACTGCAACTGATGTTGCTTTTTGTGGAAGCCCCCGTATGTGGTGTGCAAGTGGATTTGCACAAAACCCACATGTCAGAATGCTTACTGAAACCACTGGAGTGGAGTAAATTATCGGATACTGCTGTCCCGTTGTTTGTAAAGTCTTCTGCTGTCATTTAACTGGGTGAAAATCATGTCATATGAGACTTTAGTCGTACCAAATGTTACTCTGCATGTATACATTATTGTAGAATTGAATAGGTAGTGAATGACACAACTTCTTGTTCCAAATAAGGGTTTCAGCCCTTGCGTGTAATCATGCTTCTAAGTTTTGGATGTACTAGTGGCAATATAACCTTTGTAAAGGCCGTAGGGATAGATAATTATTGAAAATTAAAAACCCCCAAGTATCTCATCCTACACCAAGACTGTAGATCACTGCAGGATCACTGAAGGAGAGAAAGAGAAAGGGACATCCGCACATCGGTGAAATTCCTGCTAACGCCATTTTTCAAATGCATTGATGATTCACTGTGTGAAAATGGTCTTCTGTATCCCCTGGCAACCAGAAACAAAATGTCTCTGTTCTTGTCTGCTGGCCTTCAAAAACACATCTGAGAAGTGATTTGTTTTCACAAGACAATCATGCAACATTAGAAGCCCACTCCCACCCATTCTTCATAAAGAATAAACAAAAAGTAGACAATTCATTCTAGCTCTTGATTGAGTTGTAGGGCAATTATTTTTGGAGAGATGTGTGTTTTTTCAAATTTGTTCTTTGACTTTTTAATGCCTGAAAAATACTGTATCTTATGCAAATTACTGTTAGTATTTAAAGTAAATAGTCTTGAAATCTGAGAGATGTGACTTTTATCCTCAATTTCTAAGACTTCTATAGCAACACACAGTATTTTATTATTTTTTACTCAGCATGCTGTTGAATTTTATTCTTTAGTATGCTTATGATAAAGAAAACTGAGACTACGTATTTCACAAAACATGTGAAAATAAGGAACATTTTCTTTAAAGGAAATGTATCAAATGAGTGGTGTATCTTTGTGTAGGCAGCTGAAATTCAGCAAGTCAAGTGCTTAAAAGCTTGTGTCAAAATAAGCACAAAAGACATAAGTTCTTTTTTTCAGCAATCACACCCTTTTTTCTTTCCTCACAGCATCTAGCAATTGATGCTATTTTTAGAAATGATTCAGATAATAATCACTCAGCAAACCTTAGGCTGAATTGTTAAGAATACTGTACTCTTAGCTGGAGAATTGCATGATGATGTACAAAAGGCTTTGACCTTTTCAAATCTTCAGTTTTCCTATTTTGCTTTATAAATGTAAAGCGTGAGGGGGAAAAAAGATTGGGTTTTATCCAGAGGAGGTGCTTACTGCACAGTTACAATTTGCATTTACAGAGCAGTGGGTTTCTTCCAGTTTTAAAACAGAGTTTAGTTATATTTCGCACTGGCAATTAATGTGAAGAGTTTTCTTGTGGGAAGTTAGGTCAGAACAGGTCATTCTCTGTGTATGTTCATGTCCCAACTAACTGTTCAGTAGTAGCTCCCTGCCTGCACAGTCCATGGGGGAGAAGATACTTTAGTCCTGAAAGAACTGGCTGGCTTTGGCTCACAGATTAGTTTAGCCTTGCTTATAAAAGTGGTGTGAGTTAAAGGTTAAATTTGTGCACCTGAGACACAGATTTAAATGAGAAGCAGCTGAAGAAAAACATGTTTCTCTTGAAAAGTATTTAAATTATCATAAGAATTGAAATTTGAATTCATTTTATGCTATAAAGCATTAATCAGCTTTATTTATAAATAAATTCAAATTAGACTGCAGAAGTGATCATACTGCTCGAAATAGAAAATAAAGTTATCAATGCTATTTTGATGTTCATGCATTTTTTCATTTTTACATTTTTTCCCTGCATAATTTTTCCTTGTATTTTTCCATCGCTGCAGAGTCCATAAATTGAGCTGTATTATTCACTATTTCAGGCCCCATTTATACTTGACACTCCATGCAGACAGTACCCTTCATCTACTTGAAATGGCTTGCAAAACAGGAACATCAGTAACTCAAATTTGTGACTGTTTGGTATAAGTCACTGCTACATAAATCTGTTGAAGGCCCGTGCTTGTCTTTTTGAAGATGTGGAAATCTGTGATATCCTGTGTTCAAGGATAGAAACAAAACCTTTAAAGGTCACCTAGTCCAATCTCCTGCAATGAGTTGAAGGGACATCTTCCGCTAGATCAGGTTGCTCAGAGCCCCATCCAACCTGACCTTGAATGTTTCCAGGGATGGGGCACCACCTCTCCGTGCAGCCTGTTCCAGTGGTTCACCACCTGCACAGTAAGAAACTTCTTCCTTACATCTAAGCTAAATCAACTCTCTTTTAGTTAAAACCGTTACCCCTTGTCCTATTGCAAAAGCCTGTGCTTAAGTCTGTCCCCATTTTTCTTATAGGCCCCCTTCAAGTACTGAAAGGCTGCAGTAAGGTCTCTCTGGAGCTTTTTCTAGGCTAAACAAACCCACTTCTGTCAACCTTTCTGTTTCCTATCACTTCATCCCTCAGCCTGTGTTGCCATCAGGGCTTGTCCCAGTCCAGGTGCAGCACCTGGCACTTGGCCTTCCTGAACAGCATGAGGTTCCCATGGGCCCGCTTCTCGAGCTTGTCCAGGTCCCTTTGGATGGCATCCCATCCTTCCAGCATGTCGATCACTCCTTGCAACTTGGAGCCTAGTGGCATTTAAAAAACACTTACTAGTGATGTTTTGAAAACAAACTACTTCTGTTTTAGGAAACTTGTGGTAAACAGATGGAAATGACAGTACTGTTTTTTATTTTGTGTGATTTTGTAGAAATCCTCTGAAAAATATATACCTGCAAGTAGCTTCCTTGAACATAGCGCTTTTACTTCAGTTCAAGTATCTGTCTAAAACCTTTTTAAAGAATTCAGTGAGAATCCTATGAGAATTTTCATTTTTCCTTCAGGAAAACTGTACTTAAATGATGAGGATTTTCTGATGGATTTTTGCTTGCATCTATTAAAAAGCTACATGTCTTTATTTTTTTTCACTGCATACTAGCTATGACACACTCTAATTTGCAGAAACCAAGCAAATGAAAAGTGATGTAAAAGTCACTTGTATTCACTGTTATCTTGTTTTTAAGAGCCATCAGTAAAAGTTGCAAATTCTCCTTTTTAAAAAAGTGTGTATTAATAAGGTTTTGTTTAATGTAAGATTTTTCCAGAGCTCCTGGTACTGAACTCTGTGTCTCTGCTTAGGACAAGGATTAAAACTGCTTCTGGGCAGCTGACCATTGCCCTTTAGTACAGAAACCATTTAGACTTTATACTACTGAAGAGTAATCAGAACTGAGTGAAAGAAATGGGGGCATTAGACTAGAAAAGATTGAAACCTGGCAGGATAATTTTTGTCTGATCATATGTGGGCAGCTTCCAGACCCTTTGCAATATCCTAGTGTTGCAATATGAGTACTGTATGTTAAAAAAAAAAATACTGAGAAGTTTTTAAAGGCCATCATCATGTGCTCTGATTGATGCAGGACTTAGGGCAAAAAAGGTCCATGGCCGTTAACTGAAAGCTACAGTAAAATAGATAGGCATGGACGATATTGATTTTATTATTTCCTCAATATTGATTTCTTCTGTTGAAAATGCAGTGTTCCACAAGTATGTTCTTGCATCTTCAGTGTATGCACTAAAAGTTTCTTATATTTTATCTGTTTATTTCTTGTATTCCAGTGCAAAAAACATTTTTCTCTATTCTCAGAGCTGTTGCAGTGTGCTATGGCCGATTCCCCGGCCAGCAATACCATAGCAGGTGCACTGGTTTAATACCCATGCAGCCCAGGAGCCCTGTGAGTGCCCAGAGGGCTGTGCGAGGTATACAGATCACCCCCCATAACTGGCCGCTGCCATCTCCCTCCTTCCCCCCCTGTATTTGGTTTCTGCTTCTGGAAAGTTCTGTATCCCTCGGTCCCGCGCTCGTCCGCGTTACCCTCTCCTCCCCATTGGTTCTGTACCCCTTGCCTGTGAGAATTTAAACCCCGCATCTCTGCCTCATTGGTGATTTTGTATTTTCCTCTCCCACTGTGGAAGGAATAAAGTATCTGAGTAACAGCCTCCCGGTGGCTTCCACACGGGACTGCCAAGTTGATTAACTCACTCCTGTTCTCCCACACAGAAGTCCCTCCAGCTCTTTCTTACCTCCTCAGCCTTCCTGGACCATCGGTGGGTTAGGCGAGTCCTGGCTGGAACCTCGCCAACCCTCCCGTGCGCCCGCGAGCAGCCTCCACCACCCTCTCCCGCATGGGTGGGTGCCTGGCACTAGTGGTCACCGAGCTAGCCGAAACATACAGTGCTGTGGCACAGAGCAACCTCCTTTTTGCGATCCTACTTTGCGTGCAATATCTGATGCAGACATAATAAATTGCCCCAACTTTAAGAGGCATGAAAAAGCAGGCTGGTGAAATTCTTGTATTGAACTTACCACTCCTGAAATGCTGGGAGCAGCAGTAGGATAAGAGCTAGAGTTCGACAGGAATAATTGTGATCCAGGCTTTTCAGGCCGCTTCTGCTGCTGGATATCATTTAAACCCAGGGTATTTCTGCTACCCATGATCTCTCAGGGGATTGTTTTATATGCTTTTGGATGTCAGTTTCTTTTGAAGTTCTTGAGGGTTTTAGGAAGAAGACAGGGAACCAGCTTATGCTTATAACTGGGATGGCAGCAGTGACAACCATAGGGCCTCCGTGCAGCAGCCAGGAGGTGTTAGCACCTGCCATCACCTCTGTGGTGAGAAGAGAAAGATGCAACAACTCTGCCAAGGGAAGCTTCTGTTTTTACCATAACTGAGCCTACAGAGATTCTTGTAAGCAGTGGCAGCTGCTGAGAGCTAAAATCATAGTGGTGGATTTGAGGAGAAACGGAGCAGATGAAAGTAACTCGCTGGAGCCATGCAGAGAGGTTGCCATCAGATAAGCCAGAGTGCCAACTGCTCCATGGCATAATGGGAGTATTGATAAACTCCTAGCCTGTAGCATGAGCCTAGGAGTTTGTTAACATGTCTCCTCATTTCCTTTGACTCTTGCTGATTTATTTTTGCAGTTTTACCAAAGCTGTTTCAAGGAATACTGATTTATCACATGGTGACTGAGCCCATACCTTAACCTTGCTTTGTGGAATTACAAAACTAGAAAAAAAGAATAAAATCTATAAATACAGTAGTGGAGATGCCTGTAACAATACCTCCAAAGAAAACAGACATTATTATTATTTTTAAATTGTTTTTCATTTGAAAGGCTCTTTATATTTTATTGTAGTTAAATGAATGTGAAAGGTGTGTCCAATTTTTCTTCCTGGTTTCCCTATTAATGTTGAAGGGTAGGAAGAAATTATGCTCATTTGTATTCCTGGACATAATATAAATGAAAAATGAATATTTTATTGCTAATGGCTTTATAAAAGGCTATTCAGATATCTCAGCAAATTTAGTATATAATTCTATTGCGAAACATAGTGAAAATAAAAAAAAAGCTCAGCTGAGGGCTCTAAAAATAACAACAATGCAATACCTAAGTACTAGTACAGCAGCTTTTAAACTCCTCTATTCCTTTGCAAATGGTATCAGTTTCTTAAACAGTGTAGCTTGGCCTTCCCAGACTTCACAGAGCTTGAGGCTGAGAAGTTGTGTCAAAATTAAGGTTCCCTGTAGCAAAACCCTACATATTTTTCACACATTTATTATTTGACCAGCTTCACTGTGTGTATATCTTCTCAGCAGCAAACTAATTGTATGGCAGCTACATCACAGCAGCTACGGAAAGATTCCTTCAGTCAATTTTGTGTGTATTTTTGTAACTTAAGTATATATATAGACTAGATGTATACTATATATACTTTAGATATATTAGATATATTTTAGTAAATGTATTAGCCTCTATACAGACTGAAAGGGATGGATGTTGACCAAAGGAAGGGAGAAAGATAGAGAAGGTGGGAGTACTTTCTGGTTCAAATGGATGGCACAACAGGGCTAGTGTTGGTGATGGAATGGGTGCAGGAGTGGGAGAAACGGGAACAGGAGATCCTGTGCAAGTAAATTAAGAGGTAAGAAAGAGCAGACAGTCTTGAAGACAGTCTTGGGAGTGCTGGTGGATTGGAGGCTGGACATGACCCAGCAATGTGCACTCCCAGCCCAGAAAGCCAAACACATCCTGGGCTGCATCCAAAGCAGTGTGGCCAGCAGGGCGAGGGAGGGGAATTTTGCCCCTCTGCTCTGCTCTGGTGAGACCCCACCTGCAGTGCTGCATCCAGCTCTGGGGTCCCAGCACAGGAAGATCTTGATTTACACTGGTGGGAAGAGCAGTAAGGATTAAACTAGGAAAGGAAAGTAGAACAAGTAGAGCTGGAAGGACTGTGGAGAGCTTACTGCAGTTGGGGTAGTTTCTATTGAACCCTCTGACAGGATGGGAGTTGAAGTTCCTGTTGTGCCTTACCCTTAATCCTTAAGAATGAAAACTGATGTGTGAAGATGAAAACTCAGCATACCATGTATTTACAAAAATCAAGGAATTTTTGTTCTGCCTTGACCAGCTCTACTGTGGAATCTGGTTCTTAAACTAAATAGTGGGCTTAGCATTCTAGAAACTGTCTTTGGTAATCAGAATTTCTACAGTTCAGAAGATGAAATATTGTCTTATATATATGCCACATAGATTCAACTTTTAAAAGCCATTAAAGAACATTACTATTGAAAACACTGTGAAGCAAATAAAATAGCAAAACTTACTTACTAATTTTTTAGCTTTTACTTCTATCAGCATTATACAGAAGAAATGCTGCACCCAGGAAAAATGTATTTCAAATTATAAAATGTCACTTGTTTTTTTTTCTTGTAGTGTGAAAAAAACACCCAGCCTGTCTTCCTTGATTTAGTAGCAGATACATACAGATGTTTAAAATGTTTCCTTTAAGCTGTTATTGGGTAATTCAAGTCAGTTTTGAGAATGAAGCCACTGCATCTAAATAAGTTTAAATACCCTGTCAGGAGTGGTTCCATATTGAAATTGTAAAAAACCCTTCTGAGAACTGATGAAGAAGTGAGAATAATTGCAATCACAACATTCAGGAAGTGCAAAATAGCTTGTTAAAACCTTAGTGAAATGCATAGCAGTTGAAGGCATCTGAATCGTTTTTGGGATTCACAGAAAAATAAAACATAGCCTGAGATTAAAACACTGTTGTGAAACTCTGGCAAACTTGTCCACGGTGCTTACAAAGTAAAATAAACTTAGGAAACAGCTGGACAATTTAGCAGCAAATTATTAATGAAAGTCAGGTTGGCTTCATCATGTTCAGATTTAAAAAATAAGTTTTGTCAATATTATGAAACATTGTCCCCATTTAGATGAAAGCACTGCAAGTCAGGGAAACTGTAGTCAGTTAGCTGACCACGATATTGGAGGAGATACCACCTATATCCCTAGTACTTATGGGCAAAGGGATATACTGGACAGTAAAGCATGTGTATTTTTTGGATATGAGTTTAGTGTATGTTAAAATGTGTACCTTAAAGAAACATATTAATTAATAGCAAGTACAAATAGATGTACTTTTTATCTTGAAGGAATCGTGTTTTTTGTAGGCTAAAGAAAGACATTACGCTGACTGTAAGGAGATCACAAACATCTCTCAGAGCTTCATGGAGAACAGTGAATTGTGAGCATAGGAACTGCTGTGCTGAAACTGGCACCTAAATCCATGTCTGGCTTCAATGGTGGCCATCTGTGGATACTTCAGAGGAACTTAGAGAACAACCTTGTTTGGGGAGCATTTTTTTTCCCTAACCCATCAAGGTAGTTGCTTCCCCATATCCAGCAGCAAATAAATGCATATTCTGTATATATTTTTGTCTTCTTTAATGAATTTGTAGGTGCGTTTATTGTTTGTATTGGTATCTGATCCTTTTAAATTTCACCTTGTATTTGGTCACAGGATGTTATGTTATGTAATGATGCATAACATGCGTGTGTGTGTGTAAGGGAGGGAGAGAAGTCAATTCTGTTATCTGGTTTGACCCTTCTCAGTTTGATTAATTGCTTAGTTCTGTTCTAAGTGTTTTATTTGGAGGTGCAGAAAAACTATGGATCTCTATGCAGGGAAGATGTAGAAGTTTGAGAGACCCCAGAGAGTCTCTGCTGATAGACTCTTCTTTGAGTGGATGCAGGCATTTTCTTCCAGGTTCAGATTATGCCTGTGCTGTGGAGTATCAGGTAGTTACTGTGAGTGCTGTGATGCAGGCTTTGGAGAAAGAAAGTGTCTTTGTGACTAGAGTTAAAAAAAACACTGAACCTGCTGTGCAAGACAACCGTCATATTTGCTACAAAGCTGAAAGCAGTCTGAGAAAAAAAAAGTGTACATTTGAACCTGAAAGATCTCCTGCAAGGAAAGAACAGCAATTGAAATAGGCAGCCTGCAGATTAAAATCCCGGGAGAGCACTTGGTTCTCTCAATTGCCTGCTGAAAGAGCAGAAAAAGCTGATTTTGTATGATATTATTAGGGAGGAATATACAATAACAAAATGTCAAGGCTGGATAGTATAGTCAATGAAGTATGAAAGAAACAATAGAAACTGAAGAGGGAGTAGAGATTTGCTCAAGGAAATCAGTTCTCCACTGTGTTGTCAACAAAGCATTTGCATCTGTGAAAGCAACCCCCTGGTTTTCATTAGGATAAAAATATGACCGGAGTTGCATTTAATATGATGTGTCGTGGTAGCAGTCCCAACTGAGAGAGTGACAGTCTTCGATGATCCTGCGGGTCTCCTCTCAAAGAGATGTTAACCCCAAAGTCATTGTCCAAATTAGTTTTGAAATTAGATTCTGCTTGCAATAGAAGTGAGGGGGATTTTTAGAGATTAACTTGAGGTGAATTTGCTGTTGGGAAGGTAAAAATGGTTTTCTCCTACATATTAATGGACCCTTCTTATAACCTCTCCGTGGCAGGAAGTTGTCTGACAAGGAAACTTGTGTCTTTGTTTATTACGAGTTTCGTGGAGGAGAGCAGGGAGAAAAGGCAGACTAGGAGGATGAGCAAGATAAAATCCAGGTGAAAATAAAGAGCAGAAAGGAAGATATATTTGCTGCAAAATAAATGTATTAGTTATGTAATGATATATATGTCATTGTCTATTATAAGAAATGTGATATTTCTATGCTTATAAAAACAGACTCTTTTTTTCCCCTCTATTATGTGCTCAGTTGTAAGCCAGCAACCTCTAATTCTCAATAGTCCAGCTTTCTACTTTGTTTACAAATTTCTAAATGTTTATTAAGGTGTTTTCTTGTCCTAGCTAACAAATTATTTCTATGATAAGGAATTTCATATTGCCATTTTAGAAACTGAAAAACAGATAATAATAGTAATTTGTGCCTTGTGCTGTGGTGTTCTTACACTTTTGCATTTACTATATGGAGAGGAGAGATAGCTAACTTGGAAAATTTAAATATTTGAGTAAATTAAGTTTATATTAAATAGAAACCAGCATGAAAATATAGTCTGAGTCTAAACTATTTCAAATACAGTAGCACTTCAACAAACTGTGGAGTGGCTATGTACACTTTATTACTTGCTGGTTATGGGCTTTATAATTGATTTAGCCTAATTAGAAGGTTAAAAGAGCATCTTTCCAGCTATTTTTCCAAGTGGAAACAAACAACAGTCAACAAAATAATCTTCATACTAACCCCTCCTTCGTGGAAAAAAAATGTTGTGCAAAGTATTAGATTTAAGACACTTCCTGAAAACTAAGAGTCTTCTAAAACAAGCAGTACTGGACATACAAATGCTGCTAAGTGACAGATCAGTATCTTGCCTTTTATGAGGTGAAATTTCCCACTGGCATTTCCCAGCTTCCCTGGGTGATTAGCTTTGCTCAGATTGTAAGAGGAATCAGGACTAATCTGTATGCCTGTATGCTAATTGCTGATTGAGAATCAGTGGGTAATTGAACCACTGAAAACTTAGTCGGCTTTCTGTACCTCATGTAGCATAAAAAGAGGTTGCAAGACACAGTTGTGGCTGTAATTTATGCTTCACCTCTGCGATGGGAGCTACAATAACTCAGGTCAGATGCAAGACCCACGCAGCTTTCTGAGCTATAGGAGCAGCAAGCTCCAGGCAAATACTGGAAAATAATACTTAAATGTCTCAGCTGTTAATTGCATGCATTAGTAATTAGTAAGAATATTTAACTATATCTCCTAAGGAAGGAGACATGGCGTGGATTTATAAATAACCACCTGAACTGTGTTCATAAATATTAGAAAACACATTTTAAGGACGTGCTCACTCCATTCTTAGTGAGAGAGATTGGAGATGTTGGGGAAAGTTACTCAAACATGATACAGGGTAGGAGGTGAAAGCTTGTATTGTGTGTCCACTATTTTTTTATCTAAACTGATTTTCATTTCTCTGGCCTCAATTGTTTATAGAAAATTTCTTTGCAGGAAGTATATGTATGAGTAAAACCTCTTCATGAGATTAAATAATACAGAAATTACAGAAATCAGAGCACTCAAGGTCTGTAGGAGAGCACTGCACCCCCTGGATGAATAACTGGGTTTCTGATTTTAATTTCTGGTTCTGAGATTCTTTGTTTTTAAAAGCTCCCTTCATAGCTTTGAGAAAATCACTTTCCCTTCTTTTTCACTTCTATGGATAAAATGGGATAATGCTATTTAAGTACAATATTTCATAAAGGTACTGTGCAGACCCATTAATCCATTTACAGGTCTTTTGATACACCCTCAGTATATCAAAATGTCACTACTGAGCTTGCTGGCTGCACTTATTTAATTTCCTAGTTCTACTCAACTTCTAGGTTATAAAATGATATTTTTTGACATAACTTATGATACAACTCAAACTATCACTCTGAAACTCAGTTCAGCACTCATCTACTACCCCTTAGAAAAAGCTATAAAGTACACAGATTGTCTTTTCTTCAGTTATTATAAAGATTTATTGGATCTCTAGCTCTAACATCCACTGAAGGTTTTCTCTGTCAGTATTAACTTCTTAGATCAATAAATTGCAATACTGATCTCCTGAGAAGTCAGTGTCTGCCAGCTACCATTGCAGTGTTTACCCCTGTTGAAAAGCAGTTGCAGCAAATTAAATTGGCTTCTGTCGATGAATGGTCCTTATTTTATGGCACAATTAACAAAGGTTGATAGATAGGCCACTTCCTAAAGAACATAAGATTAAGGGCAAGGGTTTGTAGCAAGAAAAATCTGAATTTATGAGGTTTCATTTAAAGAGCAGTTGCTGAAGACTGAAAGATGACTCTTCAAAAGGAACAGTCCTTATCAAAGGAACGTGTTTTTAACAGTGTGCACGTACCTGATCTTCTGCGTTGCTGGAGAACCACTGACTACGTTCTTTAATCTGCTCTTAGACAATTTACGTTGTTAAGTAGGTTTGTGAAACATTCTGCTTTGAGGAAGGTAGAGACAAGTGGAATAAAACGAAACTAAGCCTGTAACTACTTTAAAACAGCTCCAGAAACAGATGCTTTCACTTTGATCTAGCTCAAATGATGGGAATTTTTCCTCAAACAGGATCCTGACCTTGGATCTCCAAAATAGACGTAGAAATGGGAAAAGTTTTTTCCCTTAGACTTATTTTCTTCCTTTGCCTCATTATCAGGAAACTTCCTGATCACAGCTTTAACATTGGTCTCCAAGGATAAATGGTGAGCATGGCCTAGCAGTGACTCCAAGGTTCCTGTTCAATTGCACAATAAGGATGAGCTATATTTAGAGTGATTCTATGAAATAGAATAAAAGTTGAACATTGATCTTCATAGGCATGGAAGAATTATTGATAAAATTCGAATAATGTCAGTTTTCTGGAAATTAGCAGCCTGTTCCAAACTCAAAAGTGGCCTAAAAGCACTGAGAGGAATGCTCACAGGGGTTTATTTGGCATGGGCAAGATGGTATTTTTCTAAGCTGTTGTTCTGAGAAATACTTGAATTGCTTGGTATTCAGGTGTTTTGAAAATGTAGTTTAGGTGATTAAAGCTGTGCAAATTTTCTCCCCTCTGGTAAACTCAGAGGTTTCCAGTGACACGTGGAAAAGGCTCAGTCAACAAAACCCAGCTGTGTATTTTGTGCATAAAAAAACCATATTAAATGATAGTTGCATAGCACAGTACTGCAAAATTAGATGTCCTAATTTTGCTTAATATTTAGAATTAAGATACGAATTATGTTTATTTAGCATTTGTGATGACTTACAAGATATAATTACAGCCTCATGGTATAGCATCTTCTGTTTAATTTATAACTAAAACCTGTCAAGTTTATGCTGGACTTAAAGTGAGTGGCTGCTTTTATGAGAACACAATTGGTTTAGACAACATCATATAAAAAGTCTCCGTTGAGTAAATTCCTCACAGCGATTTTTTTTTTTTTTTAGTATGTATGGGTAGCTTTAGACTGCAAAGTGTGATTATGATAAACATACCACGGAGAGTAAATTTAAGTGGGGAATGTGGTGTTGTTTGAAATTCTTAGTATATCGCTTCAGGAGGGCAAGCTATCAACATCTTTCATAGCAGTGATTAGTTTGTAAGAGTTTGGGTTTTTTAATAGCTCGAGAAACAACCCTTTTGGTACTGTCTCAGTTCTCCATTACAATAAACTGTGTTAGTGCCACTGGGTTTAATTAATTTACACAGGCGCAGATACTGCTCTGCTTTCCTTAGAGAGGAAAATTACTGGAGGCGTTGGAGGGGCCACTGGGAGTATGTGTATGTGGACAGCTCTGGGCAGACATCGGCTCTTGTGCCAGTGCTCCTGTCTGGCCAGACTCAAACTTTTTCAGTCCAGAAGCCAAGTCGTGGTGCCCCTCCTAACACACCCCCTTCTCCACAGCCTTTTTGGTTCAGGCATGGTGCCACATCAGTGTGACATCAGACCTGGGCTGGCTCCTGTCCAGCCATCGTGGAAGAGCAGATATTTTTCTGAGGCCATCCTGTGGATGTGCCCTGAGACGTTCTGTGACAGCCAACAGCGTCATCCTCAGGGCTGTTAAAGCTTCCTTAGATTCCAGCTATCCCTGAACAACTTGCAGCTCCTGCTTTGCAGATTTTTTTAGTGATGCTGTTTCAATGCTTAAAGATGGACTGCCCTCCTGCACACTTCTAATTACAAGTTAGCACATTTGATTTGGTTTGGAAAGCAGCTGCTTGATTTTTTTTTTCTCTCTTAGTTTTTTTTTTCTGTTCTATGTAAATTAAAAGGCGAATTGTCTTCAGCTGAGCTGCTGGCATTTGAGGCAAAACATTCTCACAGAAGTGTCCAGTTTTGTCTGCACTCCATGTTTAATGTAGAACAGCTAAGTTTCACTTAATTTTGTAAATATTATTGGCAGTTTTCTTGATGATCAGGTGCAGGAATCCGAGTTAAAATTTGTAATGTTTCTGAATACGATGGATTCTACAAAGATCCTGGCTTTCTGACATGCTGTAATCTCTCTTTGTTCCTCAGTATCATCCCTGTGTTCCATGGATGTAAATTACCTGTCTTTCTCTTAGGATATAATTACCATGCCCCCTTTCTTTCTCGTTTACTTGCCTCCCTTTTATTTAGCAAGTAACTGTTGTCTTTTCTTTCAGCTATGGTGTAACTGATACGTATCTAATTAAACTCACATTTTTTCAGTAGGTGTTAACTTTGAAGTCTCTGTGCCCTGTTTTGACACAGGGATTTCATGCCCAGAATTCTGTCTTTTTTCATCTCCTACCAGTTGGCTGAGTAAAATGCAGCGTCTCTCCATAAATATCTTCTGATTAATGAACTGTTAGAACTTACTGGGTGGAGTGATGTGCTTCACTTGCAGAATTTGGGTTTATCAAAGGACTTAGACTAGATTCATAGTGATACAAAACCAGGTATCGGATTAGTCAAGGGCACGAGTTGAATTTATTAAATCATTCTGCACTGCAGTGCTACATTGGGAAAAGGAGTGCACTACTAGGGCATGCAACCTTGTTGATTTTTTTTATATTCTTAATTTCTGTTTTGTTGGTGGTCATGGTGGATTTTTTTTCATTTTACCATGTAGGGACTTTTTTCCCAAGAAGTATTATTATTCTAGTTTTCTCCAGAACAATTCTGATATAGTTTATATATGTTTTTAAACTTCAGATTTTGTTCTTCTATTATTATTACCATTTTATATTGTTAAGAGTCACACGCTTGTTGTAATATCCATCACATCTGTAAAAATAATGACCATGCTAACCAATAGATTAATGAAATATTATCTGAAGAGAGTGGGGTTCTAGGTCAGTCTTTCAAGCATTTTGACTTGACAGGTCTATTGAAGTATACTGGATTATTTTCATTAATAACTTTGGTCTTCACTGTTTCTTTTCATGTATTAGTGCTTATTTGTAAGGTGTATTGACTCATGTGGATGTGATATTTTTCTAAGCTTTGAACCAAATACTTTCCTGAAATGTATTGCTTTCCTGTTAATTTTTCCTTCTAAATATGCTATTGGGCCATCCTAAAAATAATTAAAAATTTTATGTCATAGTTTTTTTCAAAATGAATAATTTTTTCTTTATTAACAAATATGAACAGAATGTTTGCATACTTGTGCATGTGTTTCAGTCTTTGAATGGGGAGTTCATTCGAAATAAAATGCAGAGTACTTAGCCATTAATGAAATACTTGAACTAATTACAAGCAAATAAAGTACAAGTTGCAGTTGTCAGTCTAATTCTGTTGGATTTTCAGTGTTGTTTTCAAGCTCTTTCCTTCCCCCCCTCCCCCAACCTGTAAAAAGTTGTCCATAGAACTTGACTGGAAATGCAAACTCCTGTGTGCTTTTCTTTCAGAGTACGGACATGAGTCCAGCTAGTAGCACAACCTCCCTCCCTGTTAGCCCCCTTCCTGAGGAGCCGTTATTTTTCAAGGTACAGTTAATTAATTTAATCATAAATAACTGTCTGTTAATCTTGGCTTATCATGTTATCTGGTGTACTGTGCTATTATTACTTCTTCTTTTTGTTCAAATTACTGTGATATCATCAGATGTTCTGTGTATATACCATGCAATTTTCAAGAAATACCTAGAGTACAATGTTGTTGGTTTTGAGAGGAATATTTTTCCAGCAGACTACAGCTGTAAACTGTTATATTTAAGACTGTGTTTTTATCCATCATCCCGTTTGGATATGTGCATTCATGTATAAGTGTGTATCATCAACAGGTATCTCTTTATTTTGTATTTCAAGTATATCTTTTAATGAAACAATGATTAGTTTCTCCAAGGATACAGGAGACATTAAAGGTCTGTCAAAGAACAGTTTTTGCATAAGTCCAGTGTAAGCCACAGGCCTGACATTTTAGTAATAATAAATGTTGGGACAATGTCCAAAACTTCATGAGGTTTAAGCTGTGAGGAGTGAGTTGCCATATGTCACTTTTTCGGCTGACTCCGTGGTGTCCATCCCCGGGACACAGAATAGCCTTAGGCAGAGCCTAACTCTTGGAAGAGGTCTCCTGAGGCCACCCAGGTACTCAGAGGAGTGCTGCATCATCTAGCAAAGCAATCACCTTGCCAGTTGTTTTCTTAGATAAGGAAGAGGGAAGTTGGGTTTTCAGCACCGTTGACTCAACTGTGTGTCATAATATGGACTGAGTTTCACGCACAGGAATATCCCTTTTAAAATTTTCCCTCTCCTAAGTAAGTTTCCACCTTCTGTGTGCATACAATGAGTTGACTTGGTTGTGTTTTAGTCACTTGGTGATGATGCTAAATTAAAGCTGAGTAACTGGCATTAGTGAAGTTTGGTGATGTAAAGTTGGTGTCTCTCCTGGATGTTCTTCCAGCACAGAAAATAACAGTGTCCTTCAGACCTGGCCAAGCCCAGAAAGAAACAAAGAAACTCCTTTTTTTTTTNCTGTCTGTGCAACGGTTGTACAACCAGCCAGCTGATTCCTGCTATTAGAAGGGTTGAGGATCGTGCTTGCTCAGTTGTTTCATCAGTGGAGGTACAGATGGGATATCAGTGGTCAGCTATTCATTGATTCTCATTCTTCTTCTGGGATTTAATGCTTTTAAGACCTACCTCTCAGTCAGATTTGGCTGAAATTGAGCAATATTGTGCCAAGATACCAGGGTACATGTCTTTATTTCCTTGGAACAACTCTTTAAGTGCACATTGAAGTCTGCTTAACATTCTAAGTCAGATTCAGTAATTAACTCTCCCCATGCCTGGAAAACCACTAAGATATGACATACAAAGAAATGGGCTGCTCAGCTCAGATAAAGGTTTAAGAGGTAAGGAAATCTTAACTTAAAATAGTATGATAAATTCTCATGCTGAGGTAGTCAAACACTGCTATGTTTGCATCAGGGGCACTGACAAGTACACTTGTAGTGCCTTTATTTTTGAAGGAAATGGTGTTCGTATAAACCAAAATGGATTGTAAATTACTTACTTGAAGTGGAACAGTTGCTCTAATAAAACAATAAAGATGTTTTTAATATTAAAAGTCTAGTTGAAAATGGTAAAAGAAACTGAAATATAGGGCAGAGAGCATTACTTAATCTTTCATTTTCGGTCAATTTTCAAACCAGCAAACATTTTCCTTTTCAATTCAAGTAAAATGGAGGTCAGGCCAGGAAAAAGTTAAGTGCATTTCACAGCATTTAGTAGAAATAAAAATAATATAAAATGTAACAGTTTCTGTTATTTCTCCTTGACTCACTCCAAGAGAGAGCACTATTGTTCCAGTTGTAATGTGAATGACTGGTTTTACAAGCCATAACCCCCTCTGAATACTGTCAGTCAATAATATTGGATTTTGATGATGGGATGGTGCATTTCCCTTAGCAACGTGATAATAACCTTTCCCGCTTCCTTGCTGTAGAGATGAAGATTGAAAAAGAAATTCCATTCTGTGGTTCTGAAAACACAGGTGTAACGAAGCAGGGCCCTATAAACTGCCTCTCTTTGGGACAGTTGAAGATCTCTGAGCTAATGAGCTTTTATATTAGACTGTGAAATGAAACCAAGCCTGTGTTCTCAATCATACCTGGTTTTATACCCAGAAAGAGAACTGTCCTTCCTTGGATTTTAACAATTTGCCTTCAAAAGAAAGTCTGCATTTCCACATAAAGAAAGGATGCAAATCCTGTCATCATACTCTTCTTGTACATCCAACTTCACCAAAGCAGATGCCTGTCATTTTTAGTCCCGCAGGATATTGGAGAACCTAAGCTTGTTCAAAACCATTTTAGGATTTTGAATTTAATCTAATGAAAATTAGAAATCAGATTTCCCTGGAAGTGCTTGCAAGTTGCATCTCAGCTCTGCTAACACCAACCTCAGCTACCATTCCCCCAATACATTGCACATGCTGTGACTTGTAGCAGAAGGATCCAAATCATATAAGACCCTGCTTAGGAGTGTTTGGAGGAAGGTATTTTCCAGCGCAGCAAGAGATACTCCTCCTGAGTCCATCATATACCATTACCTTAACTGAGTCATTGTGCTTTACTTACATGAAGACAGTACCTTTAAAAAGATGTCACTGGTACCACTGATACCCGGCAAAAGGAGTAGAAAACAACTGGGTAAGAAATAAAGGTAGCCAATTCCAGAGCTATTGAATCTTAAAGCAACCATGAGAAAATGAAAAGATAAACGTATCGTTAATGTAGATTTGGTTTTGTTTGAGGAAGGAGCAGCTTTGCACAGCAGCCAGTACAGCCAATCTTTTATGTGGCTTTGGCTTCCTTCTCTTCTCCTTGTGGAGTTAGCAACACCCAGATGTTCAGAGAAGTCTTCCTTAGCTGTGCTCTTCAAAATCCTAGAAAAACATTCAGTTCAGTATGTACGCAGACTCTTTTGCAAAACTTTTCTAAAACCATTTTTGATAAAGCGGTCATAGGCATTTCTTTTTAGTGAGGGTTATTTTTATGTCAAATTCCAGCTTTCAATCCTCTGCTGTTTTCCATGCCTGAAAGGCTTTAGAAAAGGAAGATCTTTTCCTATATTGTGGAAAAAGTTTATTTCTTCTCTCAGAAAAGAACGTCGTCTTTGTTGGTGGTTTTGCACTTCAACTTTTATGTAGGTAGGATCTACTTTTGAACAGAAGTTTATTCTTCTGTCAGATTATAACATTTCTTGAAGAATTAGGTCTTTGTCATGTGGGAAAAAGTTATGTCAGAGCTGAAAAATTTCAGAACTAAGAATTTGGAATATAATGAAGCAGAATGGTATTTGACATGCAACCTTAACTCAAGTGTTATTCTATGTTGTAATAGCAAAACTGTAGCTGGCTCAAATGTGAATGACTTTTAATTATGTGTACTTATATCTGCTCTCATCAGCTGAAATTAAAAACAATCCTGCCTTTCATTTAGAAGATAAGTGAAAGAGTGGGTATTTCTAAAAGGTCAACTTACCAAGCAATGTCTCATCCATTTTTTAGAACCTGTTCTTTTCTCCTACTCATTATGCTGTGCTTTATTATAATAGTATTTTATTATTTTTAAATTATTTTAAAGTATAATGACAGCCTTTTAAGAAGAGATCTATGACAGCCATTTAGTACATCAAATATCTAATATTAGCTTATTATACATTATCTGTTGTAATAAGCATCAGTCTCACTGGTTATTAGCCACAGCCAAGTTGTAAATAATAACCATAATAGTAATTTATTGTAGCGATGTTTAATTGTGTATCAATTCTATGATTAATCTCAGCCATGCTTTACTAATTGGCATTAAAGGAAAGAAAAAATTCTTCCGTTATTTCCTTTCTCCTTTGAGAGAGCTGAGAATTTCCTTCAGTATTCATTATCTTACTGTGTTCTGACTTCTGTAATTAATACCCTTGATGCAAATTCCTTGAGTAAGAAAACAGAAGTGCAAAAGCTGACAGTCCTCAATAGTGTTACCACTGCTGTAGGTCTAGTAGAGTGTAATCTATACTCAATTATGTCTATACTTAGAGTTTTGCCATTCATCCTGCAGCTTTACAGGCTCTGGAAATCCAAATCATTGCAGTCACAAATGGGCATGACTCTGGCAGCTCATGACATTTGTGCCTACAATTAGCAAGAGATAAATCTTCCATTTGGTCTGTGATCACAGCTTAATTTTACTGCAGATATTTGGAATAATCAATATGAAAGTCACAATAATGATTGCTGGTTAGCCCAGGCAACTCATCTTTGAGAGTGTGACTTTGTATTTCTAGGTGTAGAATCTTTTCCTCACTTACTCAGCTATGCTGACAACAAGCTGGGCCTATACTTCAAAAAGCTTCCTATGCTAGTTGACACAGCTTATTTACCCTCTCTACCTTAAATGCCCTATTTCCAACATTTTAAGTATTAGCTGACCGTTCTTTGAATAGGAAGATTTTAATGTTTTGCTTTGTTTTTAAAACAGACTCTGAAATAATCACATAGACATTATGACCTCTGGGCAGATACAGGTTAGGGTTCAGTGATCCTCTTTAGTGGGCTGGGGATCTCATTAGCTTTCGTCTCTCTCATTCCATCCTCCAGCTGAATTTCTGCTTCTGCTGAGAAGCATCTGAAACCTCTGAGGTTTTGGTTTTGTTTTTTTTTGTTGTTGTTTTGGAGATGTTTTTGGTATTTCTAGTAAAGTGAGTAGAGTTACAGAATTATGACTCACACAACCCCACCTTTACTGTTCTGCTGCCTCAATCTTCATCCTATTTTAAACCAGTCTGTCACCATTCTTCAGTGGTTTAATCGATTCCTCCCACTCTTAATTTTTATTTCCCATGTCAGTATTTCCTTTCTTTATGACTCCTCACATCTTACTGGTGTAGCACAGACCTTTAAAAGTCATGTAATCACAGCAGCTTTCTGCCTTTGGTGCAGGCCTTCCATTTTGTCATTTCTCAAAAAGATTTACACATCTGATTTGTTTCACAGTCTTTGCCATCATAGGATATGAGATTTTGGAAAGCACTGAATTTATTCGGAAGGGAGGAGTGTGAAGTAGGTATTATGGGCCCTGTTACAAGAAGCTTCTGTGCATTTATTCACTGTCTTTCCCTTTTTCTCAGTAACTCTCTGCACACTTTTCTTAAGAAAAAGGGCTCTGCCAGCGAGTCTGTCTGAATAGAACCTATCACCTGTTTAATGAGTAAATTAAAAATTATTTTTATTGTGGGGAGTGTAGGTACAACATCTGTAATTTCCCAGTGTCACTGATATATTTACTAAATACTGAAAGATTTAATAATATTTACTAATGGCTAAAAGAATCAGGAATGAGACTGGGAACTGTACATGTACTGTCTGATTTCTTTCTGCCTCTATGCCTCGATCATAGTTTCCTTTCTTTCCAAATTTTATGTACATGCATTTTTTTAGTGTGTTCTTCATTTTATTGAAGCTTTCATCATAGGTTGACCGTTAGTTTGATATTTCAAAGTTACAACCCCCATCTTAGGCAAAATTGATGCTTTGAATGCTGTAAAGTCAGTTATTTACTCAGTGAGCCACGTATAGGAAAATGATTAATGCATGTCTTACTAAAATCTCCAAAAGCAACCAGAAACACAAGTGATGCTTTGACAAAGGCATGCAGAAGGATCATCATTACTTTTTTTTTTTCAGTTAACAGGGTTTCCAGCATAACTTAAAATTTTATATAATCAGTACTGCAAGGGTAAATATTGGGTTCATTCAGGTTCCTTCCCTCAGGCAGACGCACGCTCACACAATGAATTCTGATGCATACCTACAAAGTAAGCTTTTCCTGCTGAGTGCTCTATATCCAAGATTTAAAAGTCATAAAACTTGTAACATTATAGGTTGCTGACAAGATTTTATCACTAGAACTATGAAAAAAGATTTTCTTGAAACTCCATGGGAGGATTCTGATACACCCAGGAACAGCACTTAAAGTGCTAATCTAACCATCTCAATACGGACAGTAAATCCTCCTAAATTCCCTTGTCTAGGGACTGATAGGCATAAGTAAATCTGAGGGAATACATTGCTGTGTTGAGGAGTCCATTCAATGCAGGTAGCTCGGGGTGCTGCTGCAGGTTCAGCTCTGGGGGACAGGAGCCCGAGCCCCAGGCAAGAGGCCATGAAGTGCTGACCTTTTGGAGAACAAAGGGCACAGGGACCTGTGGCCCAGCCAAGGGACCGGACATCAGAGACACAGCAGGAGCTGATGATTCCAGACTTTCCTGCCCTTAGATTGTGAGGATGTAAAAGCCCAGGGGCTTCTTTGTTCTGGGTCCCTCCTCAGAGGCACCAGCTTGAGCTGTAATTTTGTTACTGCACCATGATTAAGTGATATTAAGGATCTGGACTACTGAGACTGCTCTGGGAAACCTGGTGTGACTGTGAGTGTGGAGGGTGTAGCTGCAAAAGGTCCTAAGTCCCAGCTCAGGTGGTACCTGAGCTGGATGGTTGGACAGGGAAGTTTCCTTATCAGGCATTTGTAAAATATGATGAATGGGGAGTTTTTTGTTTGTTTTGTTTTGTTTTTTTTTTTATTTTTTTNTTTTTTGTTTGTTTTTTTTTTTTTTTTTTTTTTATTTTTTTTTTTTATTTTTTTTTTATTTTTTTATTTTTTTATTTTTATTTTTTTTATTTTTAGTGAGCAGAATCATTATAAAGAGTTTGGAGTAAAATTTTGTCTAGATCAATGGCACAGTGCCCATTGGCTATAGTGTCATGTGCCATCAGGTCATGGATAATGTGGATTATGTCAGAGGCATCAATTACTTTAGAAGTGAAAATACTCATCTGTATTGACCATTTTAACCCCATCAATTATTTCAAAGGTGAAAATGTAAAATCACTTTGACCATTCCAACCCAAGAGTATTTTCAGCAGTTGTTGTCAATGAGATAAAATTCAAGTATTTTCATAAATTATGTTCAATATAGTGAAAATGTAGAACTGTCTGCAATGCAGGAGTTTATTTAATAATAATTACTCACTTTCTGGTATGTGTTAGAGCAATGAATGTTTTCTTCCTAGGGTAAATTAAACAAACTGTGCACTTGAAAATGTGTTTTCTACATCTCAGATGTGTATTCTCACTGTAGCAGGTCCTCTCTCTCCCTTTCTATCCAAGAACTGCTGTTTTTTCATCCAGAAAGTCTCTGAAAATCATATGCATGGAAACTTGACATGTTTTTGACAAGAAGTTTTGACTTAGTCAAATTAATGATTTTAAATGGAAGACATCTGATCCTTGACTCTTCTATTAGAACATGTATAAACAACTTCCCCAGTACTGAGTAATGTTAATGACCCAGCCACATGTTTTCAAACATAATCCATTACAGTAGGAAATTGAGGGTTGGCATTTTGAAATCCTTATCAAGTTAAATGTCTCAAAAGTACGACACTAAAAATAACTGACTGATTTTGATAATGTTCACTGAGAGTTTAAAGAGGCAGGTATTTTTCTGAGCAATTTAGACAGCCATTAACTGAAATTAAAGGCAAGATTTAATTGCTGACACACAGACACCTTGTGTCACTTCTGAAAGCTATGTCTTGCCTTTCCTCTAGCTAACTTTCTAGAAGAGGCAAGTATTGAGAGGTGATGCAAGTCGTTGTACTGTAGTTTGATTTTTGTTGTGTTTCTGGTTTCATTTCCATTTGAGTTTGTCACCTGGTCATGCTCTATCTCTTGGCAAATTATAAACTCCTTTGTGAGCCACTTGTTTATAATAAGCTGTTTAATTTCACTGAGGAATGTGGCTTGTCTGGGAGGCTTTGATGGCGTGATACAATGGTGACTTACAATGTTAGGTAGGGACTTCTGAAGTGCTGTTCCTGTTTCCACCAACCTTTGCATTGTTGTACAACATTGAAGCTAATTCTGTGTGAAAAAAAAATTTCCCCTGTATTTAAAGAATGTAACGTGGTGATGGTAGTACTGGAGTAAATTTCTTGTTTCTGAAAGGTGTAATGTGCTCTGATTTTAAGCCATAGCATGAACATTCTGTTTACTCTCTGTCCTTCTCCTTGCTCATGGCATAGTTCAGTGCTTTGATTATTGATAGTGAAATATATTTGTATGCTTAAGGTGACCTTCTAGTGCCTTACCATTTTTTTAAGAACCTTAATGTTTCTTTTACCTTTTTGACACATATTTAAAAAAAAAAAAAACAGCACAGGTAAAATGATATCTCTGTTTATTGAAGTGTTCTTAAATGTGGCTGTATGAACTGGCTCTTAATAGTAGTCCAGAAAAGTTATGTCTCTTCATGTGTGTAGAATAAGAAATCTATTTATTCAGGCTTCTTCATTTATCAGAGATTTTAATAAGAGTCCTGAACGGCATCGGGGATGGAGCCAATGGAAAGTGTCAGTTTTAATTCTTTTAAAAATGTTGAAAACCCAGTCTCAGGGCTGTGGGTTTGTTGCATTGTTGTCATGGGGAACACCTATAAGAAAATGCCATTCCTACTGTGAGTCTCTTACAGGTAACTTTGACAATTTAAGAAAAACTTGTAAGTTTTGGACAGTATAAATTTCTAAATCATTGCTTAATAAATGGATGAGGATATGATTCAGTTAAAAATTTCTGGTAAAAAAATAGTGGACTAAAGGAAAAAGCACGACCTTTGTGGTTGAAAGAATCGATAATGTGAGGTGGGAAAAGCCCATAAACAGACTTACTCACTTGGTTTTGTCCTAGGGAATAATGAACTAAGTATTCAGCAGATCTTTTTATATTTGATATTTTCAAGAAGGGCTGAACGCTATAGATGAGAGAGAATAGCAAATTTTTAATTTGGATAATATTTTCTAAGCATTTTAAACTTTTACAGCTATGTGGTTCACTGTTATGGGTAACCTTGTGATAATTGTATCATTAGAGCTATCTTCTATGGTTAGAGTTCTGAAAGATTAAATTAAGATTAATGAGGACATAGTGGAAAAAATTTTTCTTTAGATGCGTATCTGATTACCATTTGTTGTAATCATTACATTTCTGGGTGTTGTCAGTAACCAAGAAAGGAATGAACAAGCATGACTGATTGTTGTTTATTTTGGATTTTTCTGCACAGTTTCATATTTAAGTGAAAGCACATAATGCTCCACATGACGGTACAAAGTAATGTTTATTTCTAGTTCTTCTAACAAGTTGCCAGTTTATTTCAATAAGTCAGTAAAAAGAGGTAAAGTTCGGGGGGGGAAGAATGTTTATCTGCAGCTGAACCAAGGGAAAATTCAGGAATGAAGATGAAATAGTTTTTACAAACAATATGAAACAAAGATGTTTCCTGAAGTTTTTTGTTTACTGTTCACTAAAATACCTAAAGCCTCACCACTTTCACAGACTGGTATGTCTGCATCAAATTTAAAATGCTTAGGGAACATAGACTAACTGGAAATCTGCAGGGTATAATTATGTATTATAGAGAAACAACTGCAATGAAAAAAAAGAAAAAAGAAATAAGAAGAAAACTGGTGACAGTGAAGTTTAAAATAAAGTAGTTAGTTTGGCATGCCAGTGTTACAGAATTTAGGAGATTCACACACACAAATTATCAGTTTTTTAGTACTATGAAAGAACAAGTTTAAAGATATTAAATATTGCTTGCATTCTGGTATTGCAGATGTGAAGTAGGTTGAAGTTGGGATACCATTTCAGAAGGGAACTTGGACTATAAAGTTGACTTATTAATATTTCCCAGTGATTGTTTGGATTCCTCTAGGTCAGTTTTCTTTGATCAAAATTTCAGTCTCTTGGGGACAGAAGTGTTCCTGCAGTTGCAAGCTTAATAGGCTGCCATCTTTGTGCAGGCAGTTCTGGGTTTGTTGCTTTGTCCATAGTGAGCTCTGCTCACTGAGCAGCACTGAGAGGAGGGATTTTGTCCAACCTGACCACTTAAATGAGAGTCGTCATATCAATACAGAATTAAATTTGGGTAAGAAACGATTTTCCTGTACCATTTCAAATTTCAGGACATTTCAGGACATTTCAGGAAATTTCAAACATTTCCAGACACTCTTGTGATCACAAGCAGATCATAATTTTTCATTCGGTCACCCCAGCTCTAAGGAGCAAAGCCTTTAGCTGTGATAGTGAGGTATTTGTCATAATTAGAAATGGCCAGAATAGTAATTGTGGCTTCTTGTATCTTCATTATTTTGCTTTATGCTTTGCTGTGTTCTTGGGGATGATCCTTCAGTTGCAGGTTTGTGTATTTGATGTTTATTACCATGTCTGTAAACATTTTGAATGAATAATATATACAGGCTTTTAAGTTATTAATTCTTTAAGCCTTTTGCTCCAGTCTCCTCTTTTGAATATCTTTATCGTCTTTCCTTCTACAACCACAGAATGGTTGATTCCAGTACTCTTCATTTCCATAATTATCCTTAGTGATGTATGAGGATGAATGCAAATTTGTTAGCAAAATGATAATTCCTTATCATAACAAGAAAAAAACCCACAGAAATATCTGTCCATAAATTAAGTCAGCATTATATTGGGTTTAATCTATTTTATAAAGCGTTGTGTACCTCTTAGGCAGAAAGAGGTCCTTAGAGTAAATGAAATTAATTGGGGAAAAATTAACAAATGTTATGAAGCTGTCATTTTTTTATGTATCAGTACCACAATCATATAAATGCTACTCACATGCATCTCACATAGATGTCTTCAGCATGCAAATTTGATGGGACTGATCATCATAAATATTAATTAATCCTGAGATGCAGAGGCTTTTGCAAGCAGTAATCCTTGTAACACTCCTGTAGGGTGAAGAAGTTATCTTCCTTTTACAGAAAGAGGCTTGAGGTATTTGTATTGGTGATCCTGCACGCTGTCTTGGTCTTGAACTGGGGAACTGATTCTGCTTTTCTTGGCTTCAGTTTCCAGATGTTTGTAATTCCTCACTGACCTGTGTCTAACTCAAAGAGCTAATATTCCCACTCAGAAGAAGAATACTGCAAGTCCTTTGCTGCCCATGCTGGGAAGCGAAGCCCCCTCTGGAAACAGATTTCCCCATTCACAGTCTGGTGTAGGAAAAGATAATTTCTCTTTAAATAAAGAAGTGGCATCGGAGGAATATTTATTATGTTTTGAGCTAGCTTTCATTTCATTACAGCATTAAACAGAGAGGTCACTGGTACTGTGTGATGCCTCAGGTCTCTGTATAATACTGAAATATTTTTGCTTATAGGAATGGAAAGATAGCATGAAAAACAGTTTGTATATACAAATATACAAATACACAAATATACACCATATTATTTGATGGGAAATGTAGAGTGTTAAATACTCCTTTGTAAAGTTCTTTATTTTCTGTCTAAAGAGTCCTTCTCATCTCATAAGGAAGTGAGTTTCTTTTTTTTTTTCTGTTTTATGTCTTTTTTTTCCCACTGGGCGTCTGTACACCAAGGGCTTTAAGTGTGGAAACATAAATGGCAGACTAAGAAAATTTAGTGGCTCTTCTGCTACAAGGAGATGAGGTCCAAGTGTCCATCGTTATTCAATCCCTTCTCTCATGTGTTCATACATTTATTTTGTGGCTTATGGAAGTCATTATTACCTCTACATAGGAATGTCCTGCACACCTCTATGAATCATTCAAAGCAACAGTGCAAGCAGGCTTTGTGATGCAGTTACCTTGAAAGAGTATTCTCAGAGGGGTCCAAAAAGGCAAAACTGAATATAAGCAAGTGCTTCCCTCACCAGGGAAGAGTTTTAATTTAAATTGGCTTATGATTGTGATTTAAAGGACATCAAATGTTCTTCTGTGATACGTCTATATTTGCCTGCTCAATTGCAGCAGCTTGATCCCTTCAGGCTCTATTGGCAGTGTGAAAAAAGGTAACTAAACATGAGGATGTGAACTGGAGTGCAGCTGATCACTATGTGAGGTGCCTCTGTGCCTCTGACTGTGGGTAGTTTGTCAGGAGAAAGGTAAGAAAGATGTGACTGCAAGCAAAGGTGGCGTTTAATGGCAGTGCGAGCCTAATGGCAGAGAAGGAAGTAGTCAAAAAACAGTCTCTTGACTTAAAGAAAAGGTCAGAAGCAAATGAAGCACCTGCTCTGTGTGTCTGATGATTCTGTAGGCTCTTGCAGGCCAGAGGTTTGGGGCTTGTTATTTCACCCAGCAAGAGTGAAAGAGAGCCTGAGCCCTGCAGTTCCAGGCTGTCTGAGCAATCAGTTGTGCCAGAGATGTCCAACTGAAGGAGGGTGAATGTCCGGACAGATGGATGGGTAATGTCAGATGGACTATGCCACTTCTCCCCCCTGTAATGAAGGAACGACTTCTCCTCTCTTCCATTCCAAAGCATCCTGTGTGCACGTAGAGGACTGACCTGAGTCCAGTGACTGAAGTCTTAATTGAAATTACTATCCTAATCAATGTGACTAATATTCTTCTTTGTACCTGCATTAGTCTAAAGGCAGATTAATGTAGAAGAGATTCTTCTAACCTGACTTTTTTGCATTCCAAAACTTAAAGAGCTGCCAGGGAAATTCATCAAAGGGTTCATCTGTAAAAATATCCCTGCAGGTATGTAACATTCATAAGCTGTGCTGTGCTATTTTTTGTACTTTTCGGCCGTACCAGCCTTATCAGTTTGTTTTTGGGTTTTTTTTTTCAGTTGAGATGTAGTTTTCATAAGATAAAGTTGGGCTTAAGACTGGCTAAAGGAAGTTGGGTTAAGGAAGTACTGTTTCTTTAAATGAATCAAGGAACACCTTCGTTTCTTGGTATGTGGCTGTCATGAGGGTGGAAGAAACCCACCTGACTGTCACACTGTGGTTAGTGCAGCATTAGACTGTGGAGCAAAACTGAGCATTTGGCAACACAACCAAAATTTTTGAAACAAAGATGTTTAAAGAATTGGCCAGTTGTTATGTTCAATCAACAGAAGCTATCTTTCTTTGCCCTGCATGAGTTCAGTTTATCAAGCAGCTCTTTCCATCTGTTTGCATTGTGGTTTGGGGTTTATTTGTTGTTTGTTTCCTTTCTTAAATAACAGCATGTTCATAATTTTGTCTTCTTGACTTGGTTTTGTCCCTGTGATATCAACTCCTACAGAACAAAGTTACTGCACAAAATATCACATGGCTAACACTGGAAAAATCTCTCCTCTAGAAATATTTTAACTGAGAGAGGGTTCAAATACAGTCTGTGATGTGACAGTTGATGTTAATCCTGTTTTTAAATAAAAATCCTTCTGTGGCACATGATGAGAAACCCTGCTAATATGAACAGAGGATTCCTCTTGTGCCACTGCAAAAAAAAAAGTCAAAAACATTAGCATCTTGGGAAATTTTACTGTGTCAAACAAGCTTCCTGTAGATTGACTCTTACTCCTTCACAGTCCTTTAGGCAACTGAATTTTTAAAAGTAAGGATTTGGAGGCTTGTTGAGATTTTTATAGTGAGCTGGTTGTATTTCCTACTGTGATTAGGAAATACAGCAGCACAGCTTTGTCCTCAGTGGTGCTATTAGGAGTCTCTTGCAGATTGGGTTGATCGCCACTTGTTACATTGTTGATCGAAAAAGAGCTCACTCAATGCTCTTGACAAATGGTGATAACCATTTCTGATATTAAATCCATTTGGCTTGAAAATTAGTATTTAGAGGTATCATGGTGATATAAACAAATGCAGTTCAAAGAAACACAGGAATTGCTGACACTTACTTAAGCTGCAGCTTTAACTGTAAATTTATTTAAAAGCACTCTAAGAGTCTAACTGGTAAAATGACTACAAAAGAGATTTAAAAAGGTCCGAACTCCTAGTCACTTACCTAGGAATATGACAGTGTTGCAGCCTTAGCAGAATGATTTACTTGTAAGGATAATATTGTTTGTATGACAGCTGTCATCTCACTGAATCCGTGTGACACTGGGTTCTTGGCATTTGAACAAGGATCCAGAGTTTTGTAAAAGGCCTGTGCAGTCTTCCCACAGAGGTGGAATATGGCTGCTTTCTTTGTTTAATTTTAGAGTTGTGTGAAAAACACTGTGAACACATAAATAGATGCGAGGATCATGGATCGATTATATTTTCAAATGAGAAGATTTGGTAATCCAGACTAGAATTTGATAATCCAAAATGACCTTGTTTTAACAAAAGAAAGTTCTTCAGAGAAGGGATGGAAAATACATCTGTGTAGCAGATGACCTACGGCATGAATTGTATGCTTGTCAGTCTTTATTACATGTGTGAAATTCTTAAGAGTATTTAAAAAAATCACTGCAACAGTGTATATACAGTACAGATTGGCTGCCATGCTCTGTTGTGCAGACATGAAGTTGTTGGGTGGCTTTCTCAAGGTCATAAACCTCCCAGGAGGTGTGAACCTCCCTGGTTCTTTTCTATAACAAGTTTATTATTATTTTTCAATTTGAAAAAAAAAGTTTGAGATTTTTCTAATTTAAACTAAAAATAATGAGAAGGGAAAAGTACAGCATGGAGCTGTGACTTTAATAAAAAGCTTGTCAGTGACAGATCCAGATCTCCTGATTTCCACTTTTCTACCTGGTGCTTCTCTGGCTTAATCTCTTTTCAAACTTAGTATAGTCTTAGGCTTCCAAAAGAAGTAGTCACATTCCAGCCTTGCTTCTCCTTTGTCATCACATTTGTACATGAGACCTCTGTTTTGGTTTTACTCTGCTTGCTTGCATACAGATGGGAAATGAGCTGGGGTTGAGGAAAGGGCAGAGAGACCTGGTGTCTTGGCACAGAACCTGCTGATTCTGATTAATTATTAATTGAACTATAAGATCAAAACAAGTTACTTGCTGTAAGTTCTATAATTAGTTTAATAAAAACAAAACCAAAAAGCCAACCAAACCCAGAAACCATGACAACTTTTTTTCCTTGTGTGACAAGCTAGAGCAAAATTATCTGGATGAAACAGCTCTCAGTAAATCTATAGGTGACCAGGATCTGGTCTGATCAAGAACACATAAGCATACTGCTTCAACTAGAATGTGCTCCCTCTGGAAGGATAATCAATTGAAACCAAAGGTGCCTGGAATGAGGGTGCCGTTTCTCAGATGGTGGTGATTTGATACATAGAGAAGCTCCACAAGACCTACCCAAGATATGTTACAGGTAAAAAACAGGAGTGGAATAGGCAGAGAGAGTTCTGTTTTGCATGACTGTGCTGGTTTTGGTTGGAATAGAGTTAATTTCCTTCCCAGGGGCTGGTATGTGGCTGTGTTTTGGCTTTGTGCTGAACACAGGGTTGATGATATAGAGATGTTTTTGTTATTGGTGAGCAGAGCTCCCACAGAGCCAAGGCCTTTTCTGCTTTTTGTAGTGGCAGGGAATTTAGGGGTGCATGGGAGGTTGGGAGGAGACACAGCCAGGCCAGGTGACCCAAACTGACCAAAGGGCTGTTCCAGACCATATGACATCATGCTCATTATATGGAGTGGGGACAAAAAGGAGAAAAGGAAGAAAATTTGAAGTGATGGCATTTGTCTTCCCAAATAACTGTTATCTGTGATGGGGCCGTGCTCTCCTGGAGGTGAAGACCTGCATGGGAAGCACTGAATGAATTCCTTGTTTTGCTTTGCTTGTGTGCATGGCTTTTGCTTTCCTATTAAACTGTTGTTTTTTTCAACCCACAAGTTTTATAGCTTTTACCCTTCTGATCCTCTCTTCAATCCTGCTGGTGAGGGAGTGAGTGAGTGGCTGTGTGGTGTTTGGTTGCTGGCTGGCGTAAAACCAGCAACACACGTTGCTCTTGTCACAGAGCAAATTCAATTTAATAATAGAATGTAGAAGGTAGTGGAGCATTATGGGAGATGCTCAAGCCAGACCAGCAGAGCGAGATAACTCCTATGGCACAGGGGCAGCTGAGAAGTGCCTGTGGTTCTCTTCAGTTCTCCCTAGAAAACTCAGTAGTTTCCTCGAGTTGAAAAGTTACTTTGGTTTGGTTTGTTTTGTTTTAAAACAAATGTTTTTGTTTTAATCATAGCAGACTTTTTGAGCTGAGCGAGTTAAAGACCATTCGGACTTCATGGAGTTTTAAGAAGGTTTAATATAAAATGTATTTTACTGTAAGGTTTACTAGCAGGCTCTCTGGGGAACTGATTTCACCCTGATATCTACCCACCCACAGATACAGGTGTACATTTCTTACAGACATACTTACTGTAAACATGCTGTCAATTTCTAGGTTGCTTTTTTTTTTAAACTACACCTCCTCTTGTTCAGACCTGCATCTGTGTAGCTCTTGACAGCAGCCTCCTCATCCTCTCTTTCTCCTTTGTTTCATGGAAAAAAAGAGCATTAAAAGAAGATGGGAAGAAAAGTAAATCATATGCCAATCAAAGGTTCTTATCAAAAGCCCCAGAAGAAGAAAGAGTTGCATCTACCTGTGATTGTCCAAAAGGAGTGCTGGATTTTTCTTTCTGGGTGTACAAAAGGCAGAAGATTGCAGGAGTGGGAATTTCCATTTGTGAATTACAAAAATGTGTTTAAATTGCAACTAGTGCAAGCTTTGTGCTATTTTAGTAGTTAATTTATAGAGAAAGATGGCCTTGGGTTTAAGGTACAAAATTGGAAATCGGAGGATACAGAACTTGTGGCCCAGAAACAGCGTATCTTCCTGGGGGAAATACTGTAGGTGATTTAAATTCTGTATGCAGAACTGCCAGAGTGCATTTATTCCTTTTAGTGGCATAATGAGGCTCATTTTATTAATCCTTTTTAAGTGCTCAGAAGACAGCCATGGTATATGTGCAAAATACTGGTTCTTGCAAGTGTTCTAGGTACCAGAGTATGTAAGAATAGGGCAGTGAATGTGATCCTGGAGGCTGCATTCTGAAAACCTGGGAGAGCTAATCAGTAATAAGAATATTAATTCACGTAAATAGTCCACACTGGCATCTGACTGCTTGACTTTTATGAATGCTATGATTTAATTACTGCTTTTTGGCATATCTGAGGATGTCTCATTGAACTGGTAAGATTAGATCTGGTATTCATGAAAGGAATGGGCAAGATCTGGCCTATTACAACTATCTGTTATGCTATGTCTTTTTTTTTTTTTCTATTATGAACATAACAGAGCTTCAGAAGGGTTGACACCGTACATTACAGGAAACATGTCAAAATCACCTTGCTTTAATGTTTTTTAATCTCATGCATATGATGAGATTAAAAAAAATCGTATTTGACAGTTTCAATGAAAATCAGGTTCCCCTCTAAGTAACATTGTCCCTAGTAAATAAGTGTGGATCAAGAGAGCTGCTGTAAAAAACATGAGATTGAATACATTTTGCAAATGGCTGCTGGTCTTAAAAGCTTGTTTATTAAGTCCTTAGTAGTCATCTATTTCATTATGTACATAATGTCTGAAAGTTTAGGATAAGAGTCTTTATCATTGAATTCTAAGCAATATTTCATTACTGCTAAGTCTCTCTTTTAAAGTCTCTTTCCTCTTCCCTAATATCATAAGACGAACCAAACATTTCTTTCATGTTTAACAGATAATGAAATTGAAATTCAAATAATAATGAAAATTCCATTAAAGAAATAACTGGCTTTATCTGTCCATTTCCTGCCATGCAGGTGGATGAGAGGCTAGGAACAGGTAGAGCAGTAAAAATGTCATGTAATTATAACCACGACATATGTTTCATCTTTCCAAATTTTTAATTTAAAACAAAAAACTACTCAAAGCCATAAGATTTGGTCCTGTGTGTTTTGGTAGAAAATAAGCTCAGAGATGATTTTTCACTCGTAGGGGAAAGGAATATAGGATTTCTGAATGAAAGACAAGAATACAATTTCAGTAGACACTGCCTGTGAAGACATACATGTTCAAATTCTGTTACAGCACTAATTTCTTACTCCTAAATATATCCACCAAATTTTTGTAGCTATTAAAGTATGATAGCAACATTTCAATTAGTTGAAATTAAATTCTAGCAAAGCAATTAACAGAATGAAGATAAAAGAAAACCTTAAATGTGTCGTAATGGAAAGATTACAGATATGATGTCATCATACACCTCATAAAGCACGAATGTTTTTCAGGAACAGCAGAAACACAGTAAGTAGTAGGAAAGCCACATGACAAAGAGTAGTAGAAGATACCTAAATTAAGGATAGCCACCAAATGACTGATGGGCCATACCCTGCCTACAGGAAGAAAAGTCGAGGGCTTGATGCTTCTCTACCCCCTTGACCAGCCTGTATGAAAATGGTATGGCTTAGCAGTTCCTTAATTCCAGCTTGTCTGACATGATGGACTCATGGTAGCAAGGTTAGTTTTCTGATGAAAATGTTATACTGAAAAGTAGATGGCTTTCTGCTGCTAAATTCCCATCTGTCCAGACTCTGTTGTGTAGGGGCTGGAAGAGGCTGGTCAGGGCTGGGAGCCCCTGCCAAGGGCTAGATTTGGAGAAGGGAGCTAGTATGAGACTGCTGGATGGATTGGAATACAGCATCCCTCACAGTGGTGGAGGCAGTTTTAGTCTGGTCATTTCTGTGGAAAAGGCCGTGGCTGTGTAAGAGGATCATTCCAGATGGCATTCTGTGCTAGCATGAGAATTTACTCATGGGCAGAGGGTTGAGCAGGGTTCCTGTGATCTCACTGAGGTGCAGGTGCTCTCACTGATGGGTCTTCTAGTTGCCACTACTTTCTCCATTATTTGGAGTATGCCACCTACGTACTGGTTTGGGAAATGATAAGATTGTCCAAAATCCACCTGAACAAAAGTTTGCAACCCTGTTTGCAGCAATGAAGGTTAAAGGACAAAGATCATTTGAAGTGAGGGTTTCAGCTTTTCCTGGATAAGTCAACTGCATACTGCAGCTGTCTTCTCTGTTCTACATGGTGATGGAAAGGGAGGAAAAATTCTGTCTCTCCATTATCATCACATCAGCCATCTTCTGTTAAATCCTTCCAACAGAGTGTGATGCCAAATAATCTCTCCTCAACTTTTTGTCTAGTCCCTCTCAAATTGCTTGAAATATTTTTTCTGTACTAGGAAGGTAAAGATCTTTCTTAAACTGTTTTATGTATTCAGAAAGCCCAAAGAACTTAGTGTCCCTTTCAGGAGCTTTTACAGAAAGCTTCTGCAGAAGCATTTTTCTCTTGCTCTTGTGAAAGCATTGTATTTGATTTGTGAAATTCTGCCTGTGCAAAAAAGGATGCATCAGCAATGTTGAAGAAAAAAATTGTTCTGCCTGATCAAATGAAAATCACTAAATTTTTTTTTTCTAACCTGAAAATGTACTTTTCCATCATTGAGGTTTCCATGGGGGAGGAAGGGGCAGAGAGACAGGAGATTAATTGGATGTTTAGAGTCAAGTGTGCAGTTCAATGCTAAAATAAATTAGGACAATATAGCTGTGGCTGAAGTTTCAAGGTTGTCAGAAGTAAACAAAATAGTTGTTTTTCTCATTGTTTGGTTCTTCCTCCTCCCTCACCTGTCCTCATTTCTAAGTGTCTGTAAGACGAAAAAGCCTGAGCATAAATGGTGTGATTTCGGGAGAGACATTCTTTCTTAAATGTAGCCCTTACAGATGTAGTTATGTTTTTACTCAAAACTGGCTGAAGTTCTCAGGAGTGCCTAGTGATGTAAGCTCCTTAGGTTTTATGCCTAGGATAAGATCTGAAAATGAATGGTATTTTGCACTCGAATACCCAGTAGTTTCTTCAAGGCAAGTCTCTTTAGAGTTGCTCTTACCTAAAGTTAAAGATTCCTAAGAGCCACTGGTAAACATCATCTGTACAAAAAAGAAATGCTGCTCTTCAGAGCAGCTAATGCCTGCTCTGGTACGTCACAAAGCTTTGTGCAGAAGTTTAATGTCTGGAAATTGCAAATAGAGCGCCCATCTGTGGGGCTGAAGATTAAACTGCCAAGAGTTTATGTTTTAGGTAGCTGATGACTTTATCTTTGAGGGTTTGTCTGCAAACGCATTCTCAAAGGCTTCCAAAATATTTGTAGTAGTTACTGTAAAATCTATTACTGATTCATTTGAATATGCAAAAGTGCTTAATGTCAGTTAAAAGCATTCACTGAGTGATGTCACTGATGATGATTAAAATAGGGGAAAGCTCATTCTACTCACGGTAGGTAATTATGTAAGTGAAGTCTTTCTTCTAAAAAGTAGCTGCATCATTTACACAGCATGTGTAGAAATAAGGTTGTCTGAAAATAGATTTTATGAACTGTACGCTGTTTGTAAAATGCACACCCAAACATACATCCAAAATGATATACAAGGCACCTACTTGTTGTAGTACTTTAAATATGCTTCTAAAGAAGTAAGGTCATAAAACTCTCCCTTCTCTTTGGAAAACTCGTTCAAGTCCATATTCATTGTAGTACATCTATTTTTCCTGTTGTTTAAAGCCACCACAATCTGTAAATTGCTCTCAACTTTTTATTTAATAAATTTATCAACTGAATTTTAAGATGCTGCGAGAAATGTCCATATAACTTTGATGCCTCTGTCAATATATTGATTTTACAGTAGTTTTCCCAAAAGTATCTTACAGTTTTCATGAGAAGTTATTTCTATATCTCTGATGTCTTGCTTAAAACATAAGATTTCTGCATGTGGTCTTTCAAGATGCTTTGCCATAGTGTACTCCTTGAATTGATAAATATTTTGAAAAATGTAACTAACTGCAGCAACTTTCTTAGGAGAAGGTGTAATAGCTTATGTTTTCCTTTGCATATGTGCTTGGTTCATTAATGCACATCTCTGCCATTTTCAGTGCTGGAAAAAAGAAAATAAAAATAAAATAAATAAAAATAGAAATAAAATCGAAGAGTCATTAAAACTGTGCTTTTCAAAAAGAAAGCAGTCATACTGAACAGGAAGGTTTTCTTAAGCGATGGTCCCAACTATTGGAACTCAATACATAAAAACAGAATTCTCCAGCACTCAAACAATTCAACCTAAAATCTTTTACATATTCATAATGCAACAATATTCTGATTTTGAGTGGTGTTGTGGTAGCAATTCTTTCCTTTAAAAAAGCCCTAGGATTTATCTAGCATTCCATTATTATGTGGCCGTGTCAAATTCAGAATAAAATGTGACAATCTGCTACCTTTACTGCCAGTGTCTTAACGTGGGAGTGCTATTGTACAAACAGCTTAAAAATATAAGAGCAGAAGTGGTGTCATGCCCTCAGATGTGTAGGGAAATCATTCCAACAGACTTGATGTTGGGGATGAACAGCCATCACATGGCAACGAGGCGGTTTGGATATTGTGCGTCTGCCAAGGGAGTGCACGGTAATGAATGTCTGCTGAAAGAAAGCACGGACCTGTGATCCCACGAGGAATGTTTGATGAATCTCAAGACCATCTTATCTGTGCTTGAAAGATAAATCTCTTTAACCTTTCTGATAGGGATACAGCCGCAACCTGATATTTCAAAAAAGATACGTGTTACTTTTTTGTTTGGTGAAAAGTTACACAATTAATGGATTGCTGGGTTATCCATTTATCAAATCATATTATGTGTTTCATACCTTGAGAACATAGTTGTACGGATGAAAGTCTGTCAAATCATTATTAATTTTGAAAGATTTCCAAAACTGAAAATTATATTCAGAAAGTGCTTGGAATAACAGTCTAAATGAGCACAATTTCTTTTCATTAGTAACTTGATGAGAGTCAGATAACTTTGACTAAGTAAATATTCTGATTTTTACTAAGCCTCTTCGAAAAGAGATGAATTCGTGTTGTATTTGCCAGCATACTGGCATCTCCTTGGTTTGATCCTATGTTTATTACAGCTTTATTAGCTAAGGTTGCATAGCATTAGCACTTTTTTGGAAATTGAAATTGCATATTGAAATGATATATTTTAATCTAATTTTAATTTTAAATGTTTTATTGAGGAGCTGAATTAGAAAGTGTTTTTTACATGTACTTGAGCTGTAGCTCGAGTAATGAAAGATCCAAGTTTTATGCCTGATCATAAACTTTTAAATTTTAGAAATTATTTGACATATTTTATGTCTGACTATGGCCAGATATAACCCAGAGCATCCCTCATTTTGAAATGGTGCTGTACTTTGTCTGATCTGTGTAATATTCTCCCTCAGAAGTTTACAGAAAGCCACTCCACCTTCAGTATGACTCAGTCTGTACATCCTCCTCACCTCCTCTCAAGGGGTACCTTCCTGAGATGGTGTGCTTTATGAGGTAAAAGCCCCATCTTGGCTTTCAGATCCATGCTGAAACAGTCAAACTTCCTTGTTCTGTCTTTCCGGACCCAAATTCCATATCTTTGTAAATCTCTTATCCTTTTAATTACAGTGAAAGTCACCACATTTTTAGTGTGAGTCTCTCACACTTGCTGTGTTTGGAGTTATTTCTATTTTTGAAGCCTGAATTCACATTGGGTTTCTTTCTGGGCAGAATGATAGTAGCCTTTTTTAGCCAGTTCTCTCGTGAAGGAGGAAGTCACTCCTTGGATTAATATCTTCTCCCATCCCAGTCTTAGTTGCTGTACATTTTTATGACTGTGCACACTTTCCTTGCCCTCCCTGTAGGCTGTGCTCTGGACTGCGGTATTCCCTTTACTGGCGCTCCTGTCCCTGCCACAAGCTCTTCCTGAGCTTTCTAGTCATGATTCTCATCTCTGATATATGCAATTTGAGTTCAGCAGCCTAAGTGGGACCTCTTCTAGCCCGTAAATGCAATGAGATTAATCTCACCATCCTCCCCAGAAGCCTGGATGAAACCCCACAAACCACACAAGGAACATGTTGCATTTTGTTGCAGGTGAGAGTGCTTTGTTCTCAATATATAAATTAACCAGTTTTACAAAGTGCTCTTGTCCTCTTACACTTATCCTTTAGCAAATTACAGATGTGAGTTATTGATTGGTCCACTTAGAAGACCTCTGTAATTAACATATTTTTAGTTAATTTTTTTTTCTACTGTGCTTTTAAAAATGTTGAAAGTGTTGTTGAACACTAAGACAACGACTGTCCTGTCTTTCAGCAGTGGAAAGCTTGAGAAGGGGATGAAATGAGGTATAGTTTCTTTCTTGGTTCTTAAGCTGCTATCCTCTGATTAGTTAGATGGCTCTTTGGTCATTCTGGATTTAGAAATAAACCAGATACCTTCTTGTGATAGTTTTCCCTGCATTAAAGGAGAGTGGGGGAGTAATCGATATGTTAACTCATTTTCTATCACAAAGATGATTATAGTGACTATAAAGCACAGAGAGAATGTTTCTGTCAGTGCAAAAACAATACCATCTGCTATTTAATTTTGATTATTATGTGAAGCTTAGAGTAAATTTCTATGACTTTCTGTTAGTTCTGTCTAGTGATACACACATACCTCCATTAAATCACATTCATTATGATTACCATTCTGTTGATACTGAAATAGGTACTATATAAAGTCATAAAACATTTATGAAATCTTAACTAGTGAAGCTTGCATGAGTTGGTGATCCATCCTTTCTGTCTGAGGAGAATGAGCCCAATGTGTGGCTATTTTAAGACACAGGTTGAATTGAAGAGGCAGAGATCAAGTGCTCTGCCTAACACGTGTGAGCTGGCTTTTATCTGAATCCAGAGACTGAAAATTATACCAAAATAATACATAGTTATCACAGCGTTGCCCAGGGAACAGAAAAAAAGTAAAGACTGGAAAATATGGGGCATATTTGCCTTTCTGCCAAGCCCCACACTTTTCACCTAGCATCCAGAGGTATGGTCTCCTGTCCTCCTCATGCCATGTCATTTGTTCTGGCCCTTGATTTTCTGTCTGTAATTCTCATCATCCCCGACGGGAAATGATCCTTAGCTTATGTTCCTGTCCAGATGCACTGTCTGCTCAAGGTCCAGTTGATCTTTGTGGGTTTTTTCCTAACTCTAAAATGTTGTCTCTTATGGTCTGTAACATCAAACCCTTCTCTCTATCCTCTGCTCCCTTTTCATTGATTTGAGTCTCTTTTTCTGCTGGAACAGCAATTTTTCAATGGGGCTGCCTCTAAAAATTATTGAATACATAGAATTTTTGAACTGTTGGCATTTTTTCATGTAACCCTGACTTCCTTCCGTAAGCCATTATTTCTTCTAGATGATTTCTGCAGGATTGCATGCCTTTTCAAGGCAAGAATGAAAGATGAATACTGCACCAAGTCTTTCAGCAAATTACTTTCTTAGACATCAAGAGTTCAGACATTTCATAAAGCATTCATTTTAGATTCTTGTGCAAGAGAATTAGATTCTGCTTATACATAATATGACACTATTTACATTATCGAATCTGTTCTGTTGTTGATTTTAGTAAATTTTAGCAGAAAAGAAACGTTTCAGGTTTTCTGTGGCATTTATTCTGCTTATCTTTCATTTTAATCATATTTTGTTATCAAAAGCTGTAAACTTTTCTTCCATTATTTTTGCTAACTTCCTCTAGCTTAATTTTTCTTCCATGATTTTCTTTATTCGTTCTTGCATACCATTCTCTTTTCTCTGTGTCTTGTTTAATCCATTCTTTTATTACGTTACTCATTTGCCCTTCTTTCACAGCTCCTTCCCTCACAGATCGGAGGGGTCATTTTTGCCCCCACATACACAAGCCCAGGTACTTAATTAGGCTTTCTGGTGAGTTGAGTCTGGTAAGCAGGGGAGAAAGCATCATTTTGAAAATAAGTTTAATCCTTTCCCATCCCAGTTTCAATCAGCAGGTCTTCTGCATAAGAAACTGGGTCTGAACTGGGACTGAGCTTTATGTATACCTAGCCTTTAGCAACTGTTCATGGAGCTGGTTATTGGGGTATAAGAATAAAATTAAAGGTTAATACTCGCTTGCTGTATAATTTGTCACCTATATCAAATAGGGAACTGCAGAGATGCAGGTTTTTTAGAAGAACTGTGAGATTTTGGTTACAGGCACTGGACGGATTTGTACACCTCATGTCAGCATCCAAATCCATGAATTTCTATTCATGTATAACAGGCTGCTCTCTCTAGAAATTAGCTGGTTTATATACGTTTTCCTTTTAAGTTGTGTCATATGTGTATTGAATTTTAGCATTGAGAAAGCCATTGATTCAGCCAGCAAACTTCTTGTGCAGCAAATGATAAGCAAATAACTCTTTTTCTAATAGATTAGAATTTTACTTACTTTTGGTGCATAGTTTAATGTCTTTTGATATCATTCATAGTTAATGCATACAGACTACTTTGCTTTTAATGGACTGGATTACAAAGGCTAATAGCATTTCTAAAGATTATACAGTAGCTGATTAGTATGTGTGCAAAAGGATTTTCATTGTTGTGAGGTTTAGTAGAACACTGAAAATAGGGTTAAACAGTAAATAATTCATCTGATATTTTATAAAGAGTGAAATAATTTCATCATTTTGTCAACAGGTTTGGCTACTTACCAACAATATTAAAAGTTGTAGGGATGAGGGTAAAAAAATTATAAATTAGCTGGGCAGTAAGATATCTAACAGAACAGTCATTGCTCTTGTAGAGAGCAAAAGGGGGTTACCCAGACTGATCTTCATGATACCGTAAAGCATTGTGTTTCTCCCATAAGCTGTTTCTTTCCACTGAATCAAGAAAATCTATGCCTCTGTTTTACTGAAAAAAATCTCCTCTATGGTTTTTGTTCTGTTTGACACCTCTGTGAAATCAGTCTGGGTTTTTCAGGTTTCTGAAAACTATACTCATCTCTCTGCAGGATATAAAAAGTTGCTGTTCACTCCTGTAGGTGTATAACATAGGCTTTCTAATTTTCATAGTTCCATTAATTTCCCTAACACCCAGTAGTAAGTGTGAAGCCTATTCTTACAAGGTTGGGAAAATATGTAGGGCGGACCATCATCTGTCTCCATACAACTGTGGAGGATGAGAATCTGATTACGAGAATATTGTGGCAACAGCTTTTTGGTGAAGAGGCAGAGGGTCAATTTTGTGCAAAAGTAATTGTTTTATTAGTGATAATGCTTGCAGCAGTGTTCGCCTGGGCACGATCTGATTCTGTGTACATGGAAGAAGGGCTGTGCTGCAGCTTTAGTGGTGTTATGTCTGGATACTACATTTGTATCTGTTAAATATACAGGCAAACTTGTTTAACCTTAAAAATTCTCAAGTTTTCAACAACAGCAAAAGATTAAGTTCATGACCTTTGCTTGGTTCTGTTTTACTTAAGCTCATTAAAATGACAGTAAGTTTTCTAATGTTTTGCAGTTTGCTTCAAGGTGTGAGCATGCCCTGCACTGGATGTGACTGGCTTCTTTGTTATGGGTCACAGGTGTGGTGTTAAGGTTTTCATAGCCTTTTTCCTGAGTTTTTGTTTTATATGTGGCAGACAGAAGAAACAAAGTCGTGTCTCAGTACAGCATAAAGGAGATTTCTTTGGAGATACCTTTTAATGGGATGAAAACTTCCTATGAAAATGAGTCATTCAGTCAACAAGGAAAGTAAATTCTAATATTTGCTTCAGAGATTTAACCTATAAGATAGAAAGTGCTTAATACCATCTTTAAAGATCAGGACCTCACTGGGACAGATGTTTAATCATATATAGATATGGAAGTCATCTCTCTCTCTAGTTTATAGCCTTAATTAAACTACTCATCCACAGCGTGAAAGGTGCTGAAGGACAGTCTCCACAACTTACATAATTTTCTAAGTCATTCTGTTACTGTTGTCATAGGATTTTCGCACATCTAAATTCTGGGGTGGGGGTGAAGCCATTCAGATGAAACCATGGGTATTATTACCACAGCAATTGTCACACTTCAGTGATTTCTCTCTATTAATTTTAGCAAAAACTTCTGCTCTTTTACTGCAAAATCAGCCATCTTATATTTCCAGGGATAGTATTTGACTTTTCTAGGACAAAGTTACTACAAATGGTGTATAAATATAGCAGCAGCTGAGGACTACCAGTTGGGTCTAAATTCTGCTTGTTTTTCTGTCAGACTGGGAATCTTTGAATGGCAAGTGTTCAAAGCATTGACAAAGGCAGATAGACGCTCACTGAGAGCCGATCGGTACTCTGTGTCCCCCAGCTAGGGTGAGAGCCATCGGCTTCTTTCATTCAGATTTTCGTTTCATCTCCAATCAAGAAATGTAACTGAGAAGAGAATAACCCTTTCTTCTTCTTCTGACTTTCTGACATAAGCTAATTGTTCTGTGTAATTTGAATTGAGCAAGAAGACAAAGAATTGTGAAACATGAAAACACACAATTAGCTAAATGAGAGGGAGTGTACTCAATGCTAGCAGTTATTAAACATATATGTGCTAAGAAAATCAGGGTCCAGGTAAATAGGCAGAATCAGCTTTTTATTTTAGGCACATAAACATGTGGTCTTTAATATTGTAGCCTTGTTTTGCTGATAGTTTTTAATTAGTTCCCTTAATTTTGTCTCTACCTCATTACTTCTTTTTATGGATGGGGCTGATGCTTGGGTTCAAGCTTTTTTAAAGATGTATGTAGGAAGAGTATGAACTATAGGACAGAAAGTACTTTTTAAAAAAATGAATAAAGGTGAATGACAGAGATCTTGTACATTCTTGTACATTACATGTACTCAGTCCTAAAGACTGAGTTGTAATATAGATTGATAAACATCAGTGATGTTATTTGGATAAGTCGTTTGTCATGAACAGGTTATACTGATGAAAAATTTTGATAGTATTCTAAAGAAGTATTTTCTTCACACATAATCAGATTATTTTCCTACTATGTCTTTATTGTGTACAGCATAGCAGTTTACAAAACACCTAAACAACAGATTTGTCATGAGAATTTTATATATTATCTGTACAAACGGTTTTGTTGTATAGCTTTATGAAAATAAAATGTGTACAATTGTCAGATGGCTGTGCCAAAGTTAGCTCAAATCGTCCCGCTTGGATGTGAAAGGGGGTGGTATGGTACAGTGGAGTTGTTTTGTTTCTATTTTCATGTTTCGCATCTTAAACCACAGAAAATGTTTCTCCTTACTTTGGGCTATTAAAATATAAAATATTTCCCAGTTCACATGTTGGACTAGATACTCATAGTATAGTTGCTAGGGATACTGTTGACCCTCAAAAAGATTATCTACAAGAGGGAGAAGCATTAGAAGAATTCTAACTAGTTGGGAAATCAGCATTAATCAATCCTAAAGTAAGACCTGCAAAAATCCCTCCATCTGTTTCAATGATTGAAAGTACACCCAGGAATCCTATGGTAAATATTTTCAGGGTTAGGTTCACCTTATCCACTCTCAAGTATCTGGAAAACTTCTGGGAGTATAAAGTCCTGGACTCCAAACCAGCACTGGCTTAGGAAAGCCATAAAGTCCTTAATTATGCCTGCTGCAGGTGTAATACAGGATAAAGAGGATTAAGAGGATTGGGAGCCATAATAAGCAAAAGAGAATTGAGTTATGGTCATGGCAAGAACTGGAAAATAAAAACCTGATATTTATTCTGAGATCTTTTCATTGTCCTTTTTGTTCAGCTTCCGCTTCTCTAAGATCTCAACAATGACCTATGTTGGAAGGCTTTTGTAAGGTTTATTTCATTAGTGCTGTGTGCCGCAGTGCAATAGCAACAACTGCCTTTAGGATAACAGCACACAGAACTGTAAAGAAGTCATCCCAAAAGTCTCTATGTTGGCTTTCTTTATATGTTTTTGTTAGCCCTCCATTTGTGTTACTCACATGCACCATATTTTCGACAAGAATATGAAAATATCTGAGAGTCACGTGCTGCTGCCCTGCCACTCCAAATAGTATCATACTCAACTAGTAGCTAGTGGAGCCAGTTCCTGAGGGGAATGCTGCAAAGGACTGAGGTGCTGGGGACACCAATTTCCGTACAAGAAGCAGAATAGCAGTGGACGGTTGCTCTGTTGTGAAGTCAGGAAGATAACCTGCTCTTTTTGCAGTAGAAAATTGAAGAGTAACTAGTATTATGCTTGTGAAAATTTGAGAAGAAAGAATTGCTTTGAGGTGGTGGGTGTTTGGAGTGGCTCAACAGCACAAGGCATGAAAATGTACTGGTATGTTTGAGAGCTGGGAAGTAGCTTATTGCACATTCTTTAATTACCTTGCATAGTGGAGGGATAGCGGCAGGGGGGAGGATCTTCCAATATGCCACTCTAAAACCACCCAAAAATTATCTTAAAATGGAAAGAATCCCTATCACTAAAGATATGCTCAGCTATAATTTGCCAGTTTGACACTTCATTATTATATACTATTGAAAAATTTGATCGTTTACAATCTTATAAATTATTAATTTATGCTATAGTCTCATGACTTGCTCTGATCATGAATAGAACAGGGGTACTTACAGGTGTTTCCTTAACATTTGTATTAAAACAAATGTCAAGCTCTTTATTAGTTACAGAACTTGATAATACTAAGCAATTTATTCAGAATACAACTAATCAGGAAGATAGGGCTTAGGAATGTTTACTGTTGCGTAGAGTGAAAGAGACTGTAATTAAAATGATAAGGTAGTCATGATTGGAATTAATTATTGAGGTTACAGAGATTACACCTTAAACCATTTGATTAATGTTGAGAGACCTTGATTGTGAATATGTTCTAGGCCTTTAAACATTAAAAAAGTGGATCCTAGAACATAATCCTTTCTTCAGTGTGACCTTTGCAGACTGAACCAAGCTCTTATGCTAATTTTCTATTTCTCTCTTTCCGAATCTTCTACAATTTTATCTCCGTATTTTTATCTGTTTTTGTCTGCAAATATTTTTTACCTGTTGTTTACCTGCAACTTAAAATTATAAAGAAATGTGTGGAAATGTGTTTGCTAATCTGAGGGGTGACTGGGAAAAGAGGCTCATGTATTCCTGAAGAAAATCCAGTTACCAATTAAGATTTTCATTAAAATATTTGAGTCATAGTTAATTTGCATTAGGATTTATTATCTGAGCAAACCTGACCTATTAAGCCTTCTACATCTATTACTGTCAGTTAATGTCATGATTACAGGAAGAGCACATGGTGTGCCATGGAAACACAGCTGTTCCACCAAATTTTTAACTTGAAATCACTGTTGTGCAGTTTATCACTGAATTATTAGGGACAATAAATTATTTTATGCTAGCCACTCTCATGTCCATCTTTTTAATATTTTCCTTGTCATTATAAGTGCCTTTAGCCTTACAGGCTAATGAAAGGTTCTCGTATCAAGTCTGATTACCACTCTAATGTTTTCCAGGCATGCTTGGTGATGAGCTTGGCATATGAAACAATTTCCTACAGTAATAAAGCTAATTAAAGTGGGCAGTCATCCCCACATCACTCTTTAATGAATTATAATGAGCTCATTAATATATCCGGTCTTACTCACCACGTCTATTGACTAAGCTTCTCTGGCAGTAGCGGATAGAACACTTGTCCATATAAAAAATGGACACTGAAATGCATCTATTTTCCCATTTTTGACAAAAAAACAGGAGAAAGCAGAGGTATGCCCCAAGTGGAATATGCTTTTTAATAATCAAAATTGGAAAGGGTAAACAGCTAAGTCCGGATAATGGTGGTGAAGGAGGAATCATGCAGGAACTTAACGAGGTCTAGTATTGCAGTGCAAGTGACAGAATAATTAATGCTTCTGTGGCACACACTTACCATGTAAAATATGACTTACAAAAAATCTTTTGGTAACTGGCTCTCTGGGTAAACTGCCTAAATAAAATAACATCAAGCTCATTTTTGGCTGAGTTTCTTGGCATTTTTCTTTTCTTGCTCAAAATGAGCAGAGAAGAGCTTGCAAGGTTATTTTGTAACCAATTTCATAATGACAAATATTGGAGAATTAAGTGGTAAGATTTATGAGTGGAAAGAGATGATTCATGCAAATATACATCTAGAAAAGCCACCTATTTTTCTGAGATTCTAACCCCACGACTTTCCCCATCTGTAACAGATAAAGTTTCATAATAGCAAATCACAGCTAACCAATGGAGCTACCTGGTGCTTACTAGCATTCAGATGCTCTTAAGTAAAATCCCACAGGCATATTTTTTATATTATTTTATGCACAGAATTTTATTCCTGTTTGGCTTAGTGCACTGATAAATTTCTTTACATGGTAGCTCAGAAACAGAAAGAGCAGTTCTGTATTAGCATGTTTATTATGCTGATGAGTGGTGTACTAATTAGACTGTGCTGTTTTCTATACTGGCCAAACTAGGTAGGTATTTGTAGGTGGTATTGTATTGTCTGTCTTAAATGTTGTAGTATCTCTGTAGTTATGCTGTCATAGGACAATTAACTTATGATAGCTGAATTTTGTTTGTCTCAGTTACCTGACAAAACCTTTTTTGTTGTTGCTTTATTTTCCTCAAAAAATCATTAAGATAAATAAGTCTTTTCTTTTGTAATGACCATAATGTCGGTCCAGAAATGAGATTTTCTGTATTTATGCAAAGTCAAAGGTATTTAAAGTTTGATACAGCTGCATAAACTTTCAGCAAAATGTCCTGTTGGTTGAACAAAGGTTTATTCTCAACTGAAAAATGCATTTCCATTTAAGGTCAGTAAGTAATTGAATATGCAGTTTAGGAGGGAGTCACACTGCATGTGTAGTCTTGTTAAGCTGGTTGACTTCACTACAGTGAAGTACATTCACTGTAATTCAGAATCTGTTCTTGCCTACTGATAAGTAGAGATAAAATCTCAGTGGTTCTAGAGAAGTAATGTGTGTCAGAGCTCAGTGTACTAAATGGATATAGGTGAAAGAGGATATAAAAAATCTTCTATTTAGAGAAGAATCCTACTGTGCTTAGCAAGCATGATAAAGGCAGGAAACAATGTTCATGTTTTATATATGTAAATGTTACGTAAAGTGTAGCAAGACGCTCTGAAATATCAAAATGATTTACTGATTTTCTCACCAACTGTGCATAATTCTGCAATTCGCTGTTATTTTCTTTAAAGGGTCAGTAATATTGTATAGGATGTCTATTTGAAAGTCTTGAAGCAGCAGCAAATTATAAGTATTGAATATAGAGGACATCATGTTCTCTCAATACCTTCATGATATAAAAATAAACAGTCTATGGTACTTCTAGGGTCTTGTTTTATTTAAACCTGAAGGTCTTTTTCTTTTCTGTGTCACCACTGTGGACCTAGGGAACCTTTTGGAATAAATTAGGCTGTTGTACTCGAAGATTGTCAAAGAAAAGGTATTTGTTCTTTGCATGATATCCATGCATGCAAGCGTTTGTATATTTGATCCTAAAGACTTTCCTGGAATGACATGTTATTTTCATGATTATAACCTCAAATAGAGCTGGCTGTGTCTCTTCTCCTTTCTTACTTTCTTGAGAGCATTTAAAGTGATTACTTCTGTTAATTCTAATGGGCTTGGAAGATCTAAAAACTTATTCATTGCCTTCTTCTCTGAATCATCCTCATCAATCAGAAATCATTTTTATATCTTTTTATTCAGATCCTAAAGAAAAACTTGATTTGGCTTTAAAAACAGTAATGGTAAAATACAAATATGTATTTTGTCCTTTTTGTGCACAAGATGTTGTTTTGTCACATTTTTCCTCGTAACTGGAAAGAGCCAAAGTCACTATTTCATAACACTCCGCTTTCCTCCTGTCTGAAATTTTCTTATGATTCCTGGAGGCAGGAAAAAGAATATTTTATAGCTGAAATATTGAATTCAGCATAAAATAGTGGATATTGTGTCACATATACAAGCTGATAGTAGAAGACTACAGAGGATTCAGGAGAGACTTGAGCTCAGTGGCCTGTGCTGTGTTGGAGATAGAAGAAACTTTTCTATTGATCTTCCCACAGGGCAGCCAGGATCCAATTTGGGCTTGTCTCCTTCTGTTTAGACAAATGAGGTTTTGTTTAGGACGTTATTCTCTGAATATGAAGAAATACATTTACTGGTATGGCAGTAATGACACTTTTACAAAAATGCTGCAGTTGGCAGATGTTTTTACTTTACTTTTTTGGCCTGAACGTTTTTTGTCACGCTGCTTGGCAGAAAAAAACTGACGTACAAATGAAAAAGTGGCTGCGTTTCAATTGTAAATTAAATTATGTTTGCACAAAGTTATAGATTTTATGGGTATTCTTTCATGTGACTCAGTCTATATGTATTACATGATTAATAAGGCTGTTTGCATGTAAAAGTGTGAAGAGGTTTTGGTTTTGCTGATTTGGTATTAGGGAAAAAATGAGATATGAATAGAGTATTTTACCCCCATGATAATGAGTGTTAATAGGACAGTATTAAATTGCTAAACATATGGTTACAAACAAACAAAACCCCACCCTAATTATAGAAGGCTTTCGTCAAATTAATAAGTGCAGTGAGGTCTTCCAGAGAATTTGCGATGCTGAAAGAAAATTGGTGATTAAACAAGCACTCTTGGCAAATAAGATTATTGGGAAGAAAAAGAAAAAATATAATTAGAAAATTGGTGTTCATTTCCACATCAGTAGATGCACCAGCAACACTGGGGGAGCTCATCCAAGGAATCAGTCTTGAAATGCCAGTTGAAGATATCTGAGAACAGTACTGGAACAGCAGAGAATAAGAAATCTCTTGCACCAGCTACTCATTCTAAGTGTGAAGCTGATATGAGAAATTGTTGAACTGCTAAGTCTTGCCTATTATCTATTGCTTTAATCTTTGTAGCTAAATGGCAGATGGAAATAGACAACTGCTTTTTGTTTTTCGGGGTTTTTAAAAAAGGTCTTTTAATTTGACTTTGTTACAGGTTAAATTAGTAGAAACTGTTCTGGAAAATAGATTTGCTTGGACCATGAAAGAATATAATAAAGGGGGAAGAGCAGAACTGACTTGCTGAGATTTTAATCATACCTCAGAAGTCTACTGGAAGAGTCATGCATGTGAATAAGGATGAGCTGTTTTGTGTAGCTAACTCAATTTCCAAAACCTTTTAACAAAGCCCTTCATCAAAGGCTTTTAAAAAATAAGAGGACAAGTAGAAAAGTCTTCTCATGGATTATTGCACCTTGGGTTACACCTGTAGATTAGGTGTACGGTACAAAAGACGTAAGTAGTCATTTATTGAAGGAAAAATTATACTTCTAGAAGGTCCAGAATAATCAGAATTAAAATGGAGTTTGAAATTTCGCAGAAAGATTTTATCATACTAAATGATGTAAAGATGAAAGACAGTTGAGATTCAATGCCAGCAGACACAATGGAGAGTCAATGTCAGCAGACACAAGGGGAAGAACAAGCCTATTTTTCCAAATGAGGAAAGAAAACTTTCAGACATGGTGCTAGTTCCTTGGGAAGACCTCCTTAGTACTTACTAAAATTATTAAAAAAAAAAAAAAAGGTACGTACGGTTGAATATTTATTCTTAGTAGAATCCTGATTACCTGGTTCAAATGAATACGGCCCAGCTAGGAAGGGTGGATGATAGGTTTTGATCAGAGATACAGGATGTCCTGTGTAAGGAAGGAGATATCTGCTAGCTTCAGAGATGACAGTAGTGATGCAATAAGCATGTGGACTTTGAAAACAAGAGAAGTCGTGGAGGGGATGAATAGGAAATACACCTGTCTTTCCTTAAGGAAACAGGAACAGTGACGTTCCACAGCAGGTTGAAAACCACAGGAAGGTTAGGGGGTTTTGTTTCACTTGTTTTCTCTTCATGAATGTAGAATTTATTTAGGGTTATCACCAAAGGAGGCCTCGTACTGTGTATGTGAATTCTGGCCATAAAGGGAGAATAAGTGGATTGATTATACTGGGAAAAATACATTCATATCTTTTGTTATGCTCTTGGCTGCTGTTCATGATTTCTACAGGTTAGATACATCATGGGCTTCACCTGGTATAATCATTCAGTTTTATGTTCTGCAGTGTATTAATCAAGCTTCATTCTTTTAAACTTAATGCTTTTTATTATCACTCAGAAAGAGAGAAAATTTCAGCCGGAGTAGAAAAAAAGTCCAAATTAATTTGCTCAATCTGTATTTCAGAGTTAACTAAGACTGACTATGAAGAAAATATTATTTAGCTTTGTATTCATAAATGTCTGAAGTCAAAGTAGCAAAGCCTGTATAGTCTCTTTGAGTGTTACCTTCATGGTAGAATATCAATTGAATTCTAGTACTTAAATGGATATAACTGCCCTAATTTGCCTAGTAAAATATTTATTGACATGTTCCGTGTAACTGAACTTAGAATATGTTATTGTATAAGTCTTTTTTAGGCTTAATCACCCTTATTTATCATAAAAAGATCAGATCCCGTGCTCCCCAAACTCTATTTGATTTCCTGATCAAGAAATGGAGAGTTGCTCCTTAAGAGGTGTCTTTTAAATACTGGAGCTGCGTGGAAAGAAGATGTACAAAATGATGTCTGTTTCTGATATGGTCAGGGTTTACAAATCTGATTAAGGATTTTATTTGTTTGTGTTTTTCCTACTGGAAAGATAACTTGGAGTCAGACTCTGCATGTGCTGGGTCAAGGTGGTCATGGGAGATGGCTCTGAGCTGTCGTGTTATGCTTTAATGGGAATTTCTGAAGCATGGACTTGCCTCTCACCCTTATTCTGGGCTTCAGCAACAGCTGGCAGGGCAGTGTGACATGAGAAGCAGGCGAGTTAAGTGTGACCGTTGCCTGCAGTCAGCAGGGATGCTCTTTGGGAGCCTTGCTGGGACTCCAGCCAAGACTAACTGGACTGGCAAGGCACCAAAACAACAGATGAGCCAAAGGAACGGAATCAATGTGCCTTGCACATGTGAAGAAATGCAGCTAGCCAAATCATTTCTCTCTTGGTGTGATCGAAAGGAATTGATACAACAGATATGAAGCCATGCAGTAGGTAGAGCTAGAGTGAGCACAGAAAGGAAAAGTCACACTGTGTACGTGAGGTGCTGTGAGGTATTACATCAGGGACCGGACCAGTGACTTCATTTTGACACATGAAACAAGTAATGCAGACTCGGTCTCTCTGCTAATGTTAGGATCATTAAGACTTCCATTAAAACAAGAGTAACAATGAACAGCGCAGCTACTCGTGATCTGACAGAAAACTCATTTCTGAAAACACGGTCTGTAATATCCAGCAGTCTACTCATGTAATCTCAAATAGGTAGATGCTCTTCCTTTTGTTAAAACGTGTTAACACAAGTGGTGTCTCAGTTTGGTGAAAGAGAATAGTGCTCCTCTGCAAATTTCCTGTTAGATCCACAAAACTACTTGTTGCTTTTCAGGTGTCAAGTGGTATAATGTGAACCATAGAAGATATCCACAATCCACAGTCTAGACTCAACGCTGTTTGCAGAAAAATACTGTCCATGTTAAACCTTGTGTTTTCTCTGAATGTTCTAGACAGCTATCCAGAAATGTATTAGTTTTTCTCTGTAGATCTGCTGCATAACTTAGAGGAAGCTTCGACTGTTACGCCATTTGTGTGCTTCTCTGGACTTGATACTCAGTTTTGAATTTCTTAGTTTGATTTGTTCCAGGATTAGTTTCTTAAGACACTATATCCTAAGTAATTGTTGATTTTTGCAGTAGCCTAAGTTGGTAAACAATCCATTTAGCATCTGAAATTCAGTACATTTATCAAATGAGTTTTATTATATTCTAAGTTTATGGTATATTTTTGGAAGCATATTCAGTTTAGTATCAGAGGAAAAGCATTCAATTTATCTTCCAGAACCCTTGGTTAGTTCTGTTTATCGCTCTTTGATTACAGTAAGCACAATATGCCTATTTGTTCCAAAGTATGAAGAGGTATAAAGTAAGTTTTCAAAATTAAGATGATTATTCTTTTTGGCACTTATGCATAACCTGCTGCAGCTGGCTTCACACAAAGCATAGTTTTTCATCTTGTGACCTGATCTGCAGAGAAACAGATTTGCTGTTATGTTTAGCATTTTCCCAAATGCGCAGAATTAAACTAAAGTAGGAAAATACTGGCACTGAGACATAGCAATCGCTGTCATAGCTGACAACTGAAAAGAAGTGAAAGGGTGATAACTGAAGAATATTCTGACCTTAAATGTATACAATAATAACAGCAGATCCATAATGAACTTGCACCTAAATCGTGGATTTTTTTAAAAATATCAGAGGATATAAGTAAAGAAATGGTAGTTAGCTTTTTGCACACAGCTGCTTTTACATTTTACACTTGGAATTTACACTGCAAACCTTTTTGATTATCTATATTTAATAAAAGAAAGTAGTTCTGTTTACAGATCATGTTGTGTCTAACAGTTCTCTTTAACAGTGAGATGTTAATTGACTTTTATCCAAGCATTTCCAGAGTCTTGTACAAGCCTGTTATGGACATGCTTACTACAATGGAGAGCAGAATTCCTATCCCTTTTTCATAATCAAATAATGAACAGCATTCATAAAAACAGTGAGCATAATAATGAGAATTTAATATGTAGTATATATAATTTATTAAGCTCAGCAAAATGACCTCAAAGCTACAGTGTATAAAGGTAGCTTATGAAAACATGCCTAGAGTGTAGATTGAATTATTTGGACTGGGAACTTCATAGCATCCATGTTCTCAATGGACTGGTAGCCTTGATAAAATATTGGTATAAACTCATTTTGCAGAAAGGTAAGGAATCAAAGTGGCAAAGGGGTATTGGTTTAGTAAGCAGAAGAAGTAAATGTCACCTAGCAGACTTTTAAATCTATGGACGTTTAATTGATTTTGGTTGGCTTATGAACTCAACTTTACTTGTATGACAGTCTGTTTTTTCTTTTACACTCTATAAATATTATAAGGCCTGGAAAAAGCAGGGGAGATATTTTGCATATGTGATCATGCCCACACTATAATTGGGTTTAGTTTTGTAAACATAGGAGCACATGTGTCAAGTATCTACGGGAATGTGGAGATAGCTAAGAGGCTGACTCTCCCAGCCCCAGAGTATTCGAAGTGTATTTAAAAAGCCTGCTTCATGGGGAAAATGTTTTTTTCCAGACTAGTAATTGCAGTGTAGATTTAGAATGTATTGAGTGAGTGCTCTCCTAAAAGCAGGCCATCCTTTTCAAGTTATTTCCTCCTTAATATCTGTTGCTGTGACCGTTCATCAGGAGGCAATACTGGTTTTCTGGGCAGTTTGGGTTTGGGATTTTTTTTGTTGTTGTTTTTTGTGCTATAAATCCCTATCAGACTGTGCCTGCTATTTCTCATGCACCTTGAGAAGCTTTTCTCAACAGATTTTTTGGTTTTTCCACAGCAGCTTTGCCCTGTATTATAGTTTCTCAGCAGATAATGAATCATTTCAGACCTCCTAGGGAGTAGAGATGATCTGTTCCTGAATTCACACTATCAGATACACACTGCTGTTTGCCCGCAGACTAATGAATAACACAGCATTCCACCAGTTTTTGCTGCCCTCCACGCCTTTCAATAACACGCGACTTCTTTGATTTCATTCACACAATCCTTCACTGAAATATTTTGGTTCTTGCCTGAAAAAATTATTTTCGGAGCCTCTTCTACATTTGCTTTCAGTAGTTACTTTCTGGAGGAACTATATTCAGTGTTTTGGCAACAGTTTTTTCTGCAACATTTTTATTCTGTTAGTGCTACATTCAGACAGGTGTATGGGATATTGAAATTGCCCAAACGTTTTTTCAGTTAACTGCTTGACAGTATGTTTCCTTTCTTTTACTCACGCTCTTGCATTTGAAGAACGATTGATGGCTCTGCAGATATTGTGCAGCAAAATGAGGTTATAAAATCCTAATTCTACTCTGCATTCAACAAGAAACAGCTGTCTGCTGCTCCGGGAAAGCAGGGTGCTATCGTGTGTAACGGTGACTTGGGGAGACGAACACCATCACTCCTTCCTCATTCTGTTTCTCGCTTTATATACTCAGCATGATGCTATATTTTTTGGAATATCCCTTGGATCAGTTGGGGTCAGCTCTCTTGGCTGAGTCTTCTCCGAACTCCTTGTGCCATCCCCCTCTCCTCACTGCAGGCGCAGTAGAAGAAGCAGAGAAGGCCTTGATGCTGTGTAAGCACTGCTCAGCAATAACAAAAACATCTCTCTGTTATCAACACTGCTTCCAGACCACATCAAAACCATAGCCACATACAAGTTGCTGTGAAGAAAATTAACTCCACCTCAGCCAAAATCATTGTAGAGTCTAAATCTAACCGTCTCAAGTATCCCAGAAATTTCAGGATGCACTTCTAGTGGCCTGCACAGGAGTTAATAATGTGGGGCACTGATTTATGAGCACCGTGTCCCACTGGAAGTTTTAATCATTTGGTGAAATGAGGCAATGCAAGGGAAAAACCTTAGCCCTACCTGTTTTCTCTAAGGATAGTTATGATCTAAATTTTATGAGACAATTGTTGCATGGGATATGGAAGTTAAGTCCCTGGAGAACTGTGCCAGACGGGAGGGGTCCATTACTTGCGTGTGTGAGGAAGATCCAGCTGGGTGCACAACTGCTTTTTGCTAGGACAGATGCACTGTGGGTTTTAAGTCTTTGGAAGCTCTGAGTCAGAATCTTTCTTCAAGCTCTCATTAGTCTGAGGGAGTTCTGCTTTGCCTCTTAGGCAAAACCTAGTGCCAAAGCTCATCTCAGAAGTCTTTCCTGCTGTGGTTGAGACATGCTGTTACAGGCCTCATTGCTGTATTTCCTTGTGTTTGCTTTCCAAAAGATACTTTTGTAATAGTCTTGGCTGTGGGACCTTGATGTTTTCCTTTTTCCACTGTGTATTGTACTATTTTATTCTATTTTATTTTAAGTTAAAAAGGAGAAATTCAAAAGGTAGCAACAGTGTAAAACTGTGCTGGCAAGAAGAACTCAGAATAATGTAACAAAAATTTGAGGTACAATAGCTGATGCCATATCGTTTTTAAAACCATTTTGTTAAATAAAGACCTTGCTTTGATGAAATAATGGTTGCTGATACTTAAAACCATGTTTTTTAGAAGCAGATATTTTTGCTGACAGTAATGTTAAATATGTACTAATATCATATTCAGTGCTGCAGGCTGTATTCTGGGATGCACTAAAATTTTATTTTCAGCTAATGTTCCTAAACATCAATCTGCTAGTAGATAGTAAAATGCTTCTAAAGGATATAATAAAGAAAATTCCTGTGAGTTTTTCTGTAAGAGAGATGGTACAAGTTCTGCCTTTTTTCTAAATTTGGGTCTTTCAGAAGATCTGTACATAGTGCTGAAATAGTGTGTAAGTGCCCAGAAATGGTGTATTTCAATTGCAGTTGTAAATATTTGCAATATTGATGTTTAAGTGTCTTGTTTCTTCTTCCAATTCTGTTAGCGTAGGTGATGAGCAATATAATTACTTAGAAAGAGAGTAATTGTAACCTTTTGTGAGGAAAATGGGATCACACTACTTTTTTTTGTCCAGTATTTCTGTGTTTATTTGGATGTATAAACACATTAGTACTGACAGAGTGCAAGTTTATCACACTGGTTATACCCTTTAGAATCTCTGAACTTTACACAATCTAAATAATTTCTACACTCTTATACTGTTATCAGCTGATAACTAAAGGTCCAGTTCTTTTTATTTTCAGAATAAGTGTTGTGAATATATCATCAGATTTCCAAAATTTTTCTTGTCATATGGCTTGTGGGTTTCTTTTTTTCCATAATAGTACTCCAGATTACTACACTTCTTGAACTAAATGTTTCCAGGCTAGAAGGATGTAAAAATAGAGTTCTTTGTTTACAGTTGCATGACCAGCAACTGTAGTTGGCTGGTTAGTTTGCTAGGTTTTTATTTTTCAACAGTTCAGTCTGTTAATTTGAGTTTCTCTTCTTGGATGTTTATCAGAACAACACAAAACTGCATGATTGATATTTCTTCTTTAAATATAATGTTGAGACTTACATGAATGCATGAAATTTCCTGGGTGCAGCTTGCAGCCTGCCTGCTGGACCTGGGCTTGGCTACCATTTTAGCTATTAGGGTCACTTTCATGCAGGTCAAATTGAGTTAAAGTGGTTATTTCAGTAAGTGATAACTGTATTCTTTCCTCCCCCAGTTAATGCCAGAACTGCTGCTGTTTTAGCTGATGTGGTACAAAAGATGTATGGATGGGGGGAGTGTGCTTTCCTTTTCCAGTGGATGTCTGTTGTGCTTTCTTTTTCATCTCTCCAAGATCAAGAGCTCTGCAGTAATGCTCTAAATTGATATTTCTCTGATGTTGTTTTGTATGATTAAAATTATAACATTTCATAGGTGTTTCTCAAATGAAAAGGAATGACCTGATAGGATCTTTCGTAAAAAGACTTAGAAGATTCAGAAAACAATGAAATGGACTTCTGTGCAGGGAGCTATTCAAATTTCTATGCAATATCTTTGGATACATTAATTTGTTTATGCAGCAACTTAGAAAATGTTATTGAAAATACTACACATGACAAAGGAAAATTGAGTTTCATTATTTGAATGTAATTATCTCACACTATGTGAAACAGCCTTTTCTTGTCATGAGCAAAGTAGAAGCGTTAAGCCTATTATAACATCTCTTTGATGTTTTTGTAGGATGGAATAAAAGATGAATGCTCGGTGCTGAAGCTGCAGCTGAAGGAGAGAGATGAACTCATAGCCCAGCTTCGGGAGGAGCTGGTAAGCAGCAGAAGCAATGGGGGGTTTTTTGTGGGTGGTTTTGCGTTCATTTACCTGATAATGTCACTCCAAGACCAGAAATTAAAGAAATACAATTTCACACCTGCTACAGAATTACTAGCCTAAGGCTATGTTGATCATTCAGATAAACACTGATAACACTGACTGTACTTTTCTAGGGACTTGTCAGCCTCTGAAGTGGCTACTGTCTAGATTCACTGCTTATAAAAGTTTCTTTGAAAAGATTGTGTTGACAGTTGTCTTGATCAGAAGCAGATAAGCACAGCGCTGTTTGCATATGCCAGAAAGCTTGGAGGGCCATGCACATGCCTGATAAATTGTCATTACTTCTCCCATGAGCTGCTTTTTGCATCTATACGATTGTTCAGGAGAAAAGGAAATACGTTTTTTTTCTCCGTAATAGATGTCTTTGCATAAAATAATAAATATTCTTACACTTGCTGAGCCTCTACTTAGCATATGAACTTCTAATGCTTCACTACTACTGCTTTAAGAATTGACAAAATACTTTCCAGTGACTGAAATAAAATACATGATACGGCAATTAAAAAAACTAAACACATGAAAATGCAATTTATTTTTTTGTTAAGGCTGAGCTAACAGAATTTTAAGATTGCTTTTTTGATGGGATGTGGTTAAAGCATGAATGTCTTCAGTATTTTTAAATAAAGGAGAGGGAGTTTCCACCTCCTCTCTCACAGCAGAGAACTTAAACACTCTGCAGAGACAGCAGGTAGATTCAGGAAGACGTTCAGCACGTACATTCCTTCCACGAAAGCTGCAGGTGTGTGGGCACCTAGGATTTTGTCTAAACACCCTTTGGGACAAGGGATTGTTTCCCTAATTAGATCTTAATTAGCTGATCTACCTCAGGGGTTTTTTGTGCCTTCCTGTCTCGTGCTTCATGGCTAGCTCAGAACTCGAACAGAATTAATTCAGGTCAAGCTATTACTGCATATTTTATATACTCACTAAAAACATCAGTACACTTTTATACCAAATAACTGAGTTTCAAGTTGTGTGGGAAAAATATAACCCTGCCCAAGAGTGAAAGATTTCTTTGCTTTATTAACATCTACAAAACAAATACACATCATCAGTATTCTTTGTTTCGTATTTGGCTACGTTAAGAAATGATGTATTGTGTAATTATTATCTAAAATTAAATGACAAAATGGGACACAGCGTACATCAAGCTTCTCCACAGTCTTAGAGCATTAATGTTATATCAGTCTAGTTCAGAACATATGCTGTTTAACTGGTGGACAATTTTGTCAGTGTAAAATGACCCTGTATTGAAACGGGGAGCTGTAGCTCATTTGCTGTTAAGTGTTGTTGAAGTTCATCTGTGTATGTGTCAGTTGAAGAGGACCCACAGGGAGCTGTCATAATAAACAAAAAGTGCAACTTCTTAGGGCCGTGAAGTAAGGATTTCTGTATGACTGAAAGTAAGTATCATGGATTTAATCCATGATTAATTGACTTCAGTTTTGATACTCTAAGGCTTGTAAAAGGAGTGTAGGTGGGATTCTTGAGACCATATTTAGTCATTTGAAATTACATTTCGAAAGGACTCAGTAGATCTGATTTACTCTTAATTGAACTGAATAAAGCCAGGTTGGGAGGTGAACATGACAGAAACTACTTTAGTTTGTGAAACCTAGAAAAACAGGAATGGGTTCCCACAGGATTGGAAAACAAGGATTTTTTTTTTCTGTCTGAATTTCTAAGTACAGTCATAGGGATAATTTTTTAATCGTTACTTTATCTTCTCTTGTAATACTGCACATCCAATGCCCTTTTCTGGAGGGGCCCTGGGCCGTGCCACCATGGCACTTCAAGAGATTTGCTCTTGTTTGTGTGATGTGCTCTTAGAAGCTGCATGCAGGGAAAGTAAGCGCTCTTTGCAGAGCTGTTAAAAATGAATTAAATGAATTAATTGCTAGGAAATTCTGATAACGTTTTCCTTCCTTGCATAAAATTGGTCAAAAATTGATCTGAAACATGCTTTAATATTCTGCAAATGCTACTCTTATTTATGTGTTTGTAAATATTTGGAAAGTAAATGTTTACGAAAATTAAGAGCAATCATTTTTGGCTAATGGAACTGTATGTGTTTTCACATAGCTGCAATTTATTACAGACATAGCACTTAATAGAAAACTAGCATTTTTGGTTTTGTATCTTGGGGCAGCCCATGTTCCATTTGTCACTCTGAATATGGAAATACAAAATTCATAGAGGCAACTTGCCTGTCTTGCATTCATGATGTCATGATGCTAATTCAGAAGTAGCACATAAAAATTGATTTGAGTAGGAGTCAGTTTTGTGCTTCTTGAGAAATACATGAAAATCTGTGCTTTCCAGCATTTAAGTTGAATGTTTGTATGAAGATGTTAAACCCTTGGTTTAGCTGGTTTTACTTTAAAACTCTTCAACTAACCTAAAGTGAACTTTAGGTAAATTTTGGCTCTCCGGGAGCTTTTGCTTCTTGCTTTCCTCTAGATTTGCTAGGCTTTTCTAGTAGTTTTCCCCTCCCTCCTTTGATTTTTTGTTTTCCCCTCTACTTTTAAACAAGCCTTTCTACCTCATTTGAGTGCATTATGAAGGAAACCTTGAGCTGAGCTGAGGAAAATGTCAATGCAACGTGAGCCAACGAAGCCTCAGAGCTTTTAATTGTTACGTAGCTTTTTAAGGGAGAAAAGGGTAAATACTTGAGGAATAAAAACAGGGGTTTAGATGCTCATCTACAATACCCAGGAAGAAAGGATAAGGTGCAAGGAGCTATCACCTACATCCTAGTAAACAAAGAAGAACATAGAATAGTCTCATGCAGTTTTTTTGTTTGTTCTCTTTTTTAGTGATTATTTTGTATTGACTCCCTTTGTCACCAGAAGTGTGTCTGTCTTTGGAGAAATGAATATAGGTAGGTAGGGAAGTGGAATTAATTCTTCTGTGCTCTCATTATCTCCTGAAAAATGCTTGCTTCAGAAATGTCGGGTACCCAAACCTACTCTAAAGCTACTACCTGGAAATGGTAAACCTCATCAGGATCTGAAAATTTGGGTTCAAACCCACACTTGTCTCAAAACTGTACTTGTTTGTGAAAATATTATCCAGGAAATCAAATTAAGCATATCCATTCAGTAGGGAATGGGCTCTTCTTTTCTCTTTTCTTCTTTTTTCTCCCTAAAATAACCAAAATAAATTAACATCTTAGTTTTCATTGGACATGAAGATGTTTGAAACCTCAGCTGTCTCATACGCAGCTCTGCCTGCAACTGCATCTTTACATATATTTTCCCAAATCGATCTTTTTCCACTGCAGTGTGAGCACTTAGAATGACTTTAAGCAGAAAATATTTTCCTGCTGTATTGGCAAAAATAACTGAATGCTGTTTACAGTAACATTTATTCTATTGCTGTCATTGGTACAGCGACATTCACGCTGAAAAATGAGTGTTAACAACATTATCCTTTCAGTCTTGATTCTCTGTGTGACTTAAAGTTGTGTGTTGTGCCACCAAAATGAAAAATGTAGTGAGGCAGTTTGAGTGGATTCTGAGTGGAAATGGAGTCAAAGTTAGGTCAGGAAATTAATCCCCCTTATAGCCCAGCTGTTGGGGATATTTTTATGCCGTGGAGGTGGCTCTTTATCAAATGTTAGGCTTTCTACATTTATGGAATAGCGAGGTACAGTGCTAGCTAAGTGGGCTTTACCTCAAGCTGTAGAAGTTACTGCTTTAGGACTAGATACTCTGGAATTAGCTCAACAAAGCATACCTGCCCTATTTTTATTTTTTTAAACTTTTTTTCCTCATCTTTGCAAATCATAAATAAGATCTACTTCCTTGCCCAAAACTTATGTTAAATGATTTGAGAGGGCATGGGACTTGTGCTGTGGTTTGTGGGGAGGGGGTTGGTGGGTGGTTGTTTTTGGTGAGGAGGAGTTTTCTGTATTTGTTCATTTAGTTGCTGTATGCTAAATACAGTGTATTCCTGGAGGGCTAGAGTGGTGGCAAGCTTAGCTGTTTTCTCTAGGTTGATTTCAATAATGGGCAATTAGCCAATTGCTCAATTTTTGAAGTATGGTGAAGATGAGTACTTGTTACTCAGCTTTGAAGTGTAACAGAAAACCCTAGATGCATCTGAATCCTGCTGAGGAACTGTTTATGGAAGACACTTAGGTTAAGTGTAAAAATCACCTCAAAATGCAGTTATGCCAGTACAGATCCCTTGAATTTTACAGTCCTAACATCACAACTTGTTTTGACAGGCAAGGAATGAGATTTGGATAAAAATTTCATGAACACATTGGGAAAATAATTTTTTGAATTGTTATGAAAAAGAGAAATTCTCATTAGTCCACGCTGTTTTCAAAATTTTAAAATAGTTGTCCTTGAAATTTTAAAGAAATTAAATAGTTCCCATTTGAAAAGGATAATAGTCCTTATTTTTGGAAAAAGCAATTTAGATTAATCTTTACACTGATTACCCATTTGCTTACATTCTGCTGGTTTGTAGTATTATTTCATGTTGGCTCTTTTTATGAGGGTAGTACAGACCTGTGGATAATTTATATAAGAACCAGCGTTTGTAAGTAGTTTCAAATCCTCTTTCTTCACCGTATTTAGGGAAAATTAGGAGTAGAAAAGAAATAGATTAGGTGTACTTAAACATTATTAAAGTGTCAGGCTTCTTCCCCCTTTTTTGCCGGAGAATTAATTGCACATGTTCCAGAAAAGTCTTATCTGAGCAGTAATTACTCCCTAAATCAGTTCCACAAGACAGACATGGAGTGTGAAAATGGCAATATCCTATAACCCACAATGGAGATTAGGCTCCAATTCCCTGTCTACACCAGTCCCTTGATGAAAAGCTGCCAGTCAGATAGGATCTTTAATATTCCTTGGCACTTGTAGAGGTGATTCTGCATATGAATTTAAGTTCCTACTACAAAACGTTGTCGTATCATGGTGTTTGGCATAGATAAAAAAATATGTCACTAGTACAGAGTGTATTCCTGGTCTCACTGAGGCTCTGCTCTGGGGTATTTCATAAAAATAATACTGCAAAATGAGCAGACCTGAAATACAAAATTTGTTCAAAGTCTCCCTTGAAACACAGTGCCAAGGCTTGCCCTCCTTCAATAATAATGCACTCTGTGTGCTTATCTTTGGCAGGAGTGTCACTTGTAGACAGCTGCCTTCATGAGATGTGAAGTGTTTTACTGATGGGTATTTACTTCTAGCAGGCAATTCTGATCTGGCCTTAGGCCAAAATCTTGGAAAACTTTATTTTTTGATCTATCTGAAGGACAAAATGTATGTCTCAATGTCACCTTTCCTTCTTTTCCGCTTAATTTTTTTTAACCAGTTCTTATTCTAGTGAAGATCTAAAGATAGCTGACAACAGGTGAATTTTAGGACAAATGGAAATGGCGTCTTGGAGGCGTGGTTGGAAGGAAGGCTGTGTGTTGCAGTTCAGCTTTGTTCATGTTTTCCTTTGTAGAATGAGAGTTGCTAAAATGTACCGAAATTCATTGCTGCTTGACATGGCACAGAGTTTGTGATATTAGATAAATTCTCAAAGAAGTACTCGAGTTTGAGCTGGCATGAGTGACTGCTGTCAGTATCATCTAATGAAATACTATGGCGTGTGTGTATTTATAAGAGCACAGAGAAAGGTAATGTTGCTTAAAAAGAAATACACATGTGCTGGGAAGCTTGTTTTGCTTCTGAAGATCAGCACTTTAATTTCTATGGCTTAACAGCTTCAGTATGCTGCTAACGGCATGTGTGTGACACATTTGTATTGTAGTCATCTGATGTGAATGACTTTCAGATTGATAAATGCATTATCCTCAGCTCTGCACTGCGGTGTTTAATAAATCAAGTGGTAGTGTTGTTTCTTCCAATAATTACTTTTCTGATTGGGGAAATGTTTTCGCTTTTCACAGTGTGGGGATATCTGTCTCTACAATTTTCTCACGATCTGATAGAAGAATAATCTTTTGTTTGGTTTCTCCTTTCTCCCCTCAATCTTAATTTAGTGTCTTGTCCAGTTTTCTTTGCCATAGCTGGGCGTGATTCACAGAAAGGTCTGTGCATGCACATGAGTATAGCAAACATCACAAATGAAGAATCATCTGCATTTTAATACCAAAATATAATTTTTGTTTGCATACTAGTGAAGTTTTTTAAGGAAGGGCGTAATGTAGTTTTCATCCTCAGTGAATATTCATTCACTTTCAGTATATTCCAGAATTTAAAGACATCGAATATTTTTGTCTGTAAATAAGACATTTTTGTTCACACATGAGAATTTTTAGGAAAAAGAAAAATGAAAACACTTTGATGTAAGGACTGAGAAACTGTTCTTAAGACACAAAAAAGCTGAACTGCAATTTCTGTCCTTTTCTTAGTAAGTAACCTAACAAGAAATTAGTTGCATTAAAGTATTTCTTACATAGATCCTGTGGACAAACCATGACAATCCTCTCCCAGTTCTGAATATTTTTTTGTTATTCCCTTATTACTCAATTTCAGTTTGTTATTTGAAATGCAGAAGATTTAAGAGATTCAACAAAGAATCTGTTTCAAATTCCGTTTCAAAGACTGAGCACTTTCTCACTGAAAATACCTTCTGTACTTTGGCGTCATGAATATTGCATGGTTCAAAGGATGCTCAAACACTTCCTCAGGTCTTCTGCCTTCTTTGAAACACATTCTTTAGTGATTTTATGTTCTGTTTAGAGCTGGGATGTGTATGTGGAGTTTTAGTAGAACTTTCACAGAAAAGTTCTGGTTCATACCTAGTTTGTCTACATGAAGTTTTATCTCTGAAACTGAGGAAGTTATCCCATCCAGTTTTTGGAGAGCAAAAAAGCCCTTTGCCATAGCTGTTTTCCATGGTTTAGAGGAGTGAATTAAATAGAATAAAGTACTACTGATCTTCTAGATTTGAGTAGCTAATCATTATACTGCATGCCCTCTCTTACCTGTTATTCACCCTAGGATGGGTGGGACTGAAGCTGAGGCGGGAGAGCTCCTGGAGTGGCCATTTATTTCAGAGATGTTAGAGAAGTGGCTTTTCTTTGTTTCCCTTTTTCTTTCTTTTTATTTTTTTTTAGCAGAATAGCAGTCTTAAAACAAGAGGTAGTTTTTGGTCACAGTGTCAAGCCTCTTCCATCCAGGTCTTTAATGCTCCCTTTGGATTCTTTCTTCTGCTGTTTTGATTTCCTGCATCTTTCTTCCTCTTTTGAAAAAAATACTGTTGCATTCTTTCTATAGAAACCACACAGTCTGCACATCTTTTAATGTCCTATGCAGGTTTTATCAATTCTTCATCCAGAAGGTTATTGATGCACACTTCTTGTTTTTGGGTGGAGACTTCTTTCAAGCTTAGGCATTTGTAGTGCTGCACAGCTGTAATATTTTTGGCTCTGATGAGATTTCATCAGTATCCCAGTGCTACAACAAGGGAATGGGTTCTGTAGCAAAGCTTTCAGAAATTACCTGCTGATTACTCTGTATTTAGGCTGGGTGTTCGGTGAGATAGGCTGCAGTCTCTACAAATGCCCTTCATTGCCCTGCAGGGAGGAGGCAGATGACTGAAGAGCTGTAATGCATTCATGCCAAGTGGCAATAAAAACTGCCATGTGGGATATCATTGCTACAAAGTGTGTTACAAGACTGTATGCAAAAGCCTGAATAGTGTCCTAGCAGAGAGCTAGCCTACAAATTTCTACTTTCATTGGTAAACTGTTTCCAAAAATTATTGCTCAAGTAATCCCATTTCCTGTTTTGTCTCCTCTGATAGTTTAGCTGAATGAACATTTTATATTCCTTTGTATCTTGATTAGAAGAAAATAAAATGATAGTATATGGTCATCATCAGAAAATCAAATAAAAAACCAATCTTACTGACTTTTAGCCACATATTACAGTTAAATTACAAGGAGGAAATAAGTTACTGGTTAATAGTAAGTCAGCTTAATATTACTCGTACGTTTATTTGGTTTGTCTGCAATACTCAATTCTCACTATTTTTTCATTAGGTTGCTCTGTGTGGCTAGTAAAATAAAAGCAGTGAACTGTTTCTTAATATTTTTTGTTGACTTCAGAATATAGAGTGAAAATATATCTTTTTGGGCTTGATTGGTGAGGTTTTTTTCAGAGCTGTTCTTCATGAATAATGCAGTACGTTTGAAATGTACTTAACGTATTTTAGCGTTTTCTGGTAATAATGGAAGACATTTATCTTACACTTCCCAATTTGACTTACAGATGATATTGTTTTCCTCAAAGGGAGCTCTTGTGATTTGCCAGAAGAGTAATAGAGTTTGCAGGCTATGGTATTTATGAGAATTCACCGATTATTAACACAGGGATTTATAAAACCATACTTTCTCCAAGTGTGATATTTGTGTTTCAGCTTACAAATGAGGGTTTCACTCAACAAAGCTAGTTAAGAAATAGGATTCTGTAGTATTATGGCTTTGGAAAAAACAAGTGGAGCTATTGTGCTGGTAGTATGGTGATGAGAAGGAATAAAAATAAACTATGTAAACTTGTGTGGTGGGGCTGCTTGTGGTGGAGCTCAGGTTAATAGGCTGGAAAAATAAAAAGTGGCGCAATTAAAGGATGATCTAAAGCAGCCGAACAACTTGTTCTATTTTTTAGTGGAACTCTGTATTTATCGTACTGCTTTCAAGAGCAGGGGTGATAGGCTCTGAATGGAAGAGTGGTAGAGAGAGGATTGAGGATTTTTGGATTGTCCCTGGATGTATATCTTCTAAGAACACTGCAAGTGGAGGCAGGATTAGAAATTGCTGTGCAAATAAGTAGAAGTTGCTGTGCAAAGGACTCTCATTTACCCAGTGTGTATAAGAAAGCTTTGACCATGTTCTGCAGTTTTTTAGAAGTCACCTTGTTGCATCTTCTCCAATTTATGGAAATGGAATTCAGTTCTAAAGGGACAAAGAAGTTTGCTTTCTTTTGTCCCTGCAGTTCAGAACCACTGGGGTGATGAGGCTAGAGAGGAAGGAGCTGATGAACCACGAGTAGCTTGACATTTTCTCCAGTACTATTTTGTCTTTGTTTCTCAAATCACAGTTAGTAATATATCTCTGTCTTGATTAAACCTAAAAATTCCTGGACCATTCTGCTTAGCTAGCAAAATTAAAGAAGTATCCAGGCAGAGAGCTTTTTTCACATATGTTACTCTGCAGAAAACCAGATTTTTTTAATCATGTAAGCAGATTGAGGGGGAGAGAGAGAAAGAGTGAGAAAACTACTTCTTAAACTGTGAGGTGACAATTAAGTGGGAAGTGCAATTGTTCTTAACGTGTAGGGAATCAGGAAGCTGCAGGTTATGTGCATGTCAGTTTGTCTGCATAGAAAGAACCCTAAAAGTGTGGCAAAACCAAGGTTATATCATTGAAAATTCCCAGAATCAGTAATGAAACATGTCTGTAGAATGGGGGGCCATACAAATTTTTATCTTACTTCCATTTCAGCTTTATTTTTCCTTTTTTAATTAATTTTGATAATTCATTTTTATTATTCATGAGTTATTAAAACCTTCCATACACATGAAGGCCCTAACTTCACAGGAGGCTTGTCTGATAAGGAATATGTAGAATTTGGCATGAGAAGTGCTAGAAACAGCAAAGGCCTAGCAGTGACCGTGTTGCCAGAGGATTGTTGTTACAGGCAGGTTTGGTTGGGTTTTTTTAGAACATAAGCAGGTAACTTAAAGTGATGGGTAATTTAGGAGTGAAGGACCTTAGTAGGTGCCCCAGCCCTACATCCTGGCTCAAAGTATCCCATCAAGACATATATTTATATAAAATCTCTACATGGACACTGGCATTTGACAATCAAAGTCTCAGTAGAAGATACTCCACAGAGCTGAGAATTCAGAATTGCCTCTGTTAAATTGAATCCGTAGGAATGCCTGAGGAACTACACTTAAATGGGATATATCTGTAAGGAAATAGGGTATATTTTTAAGAACAAGACTTTTAAGAAAAAAAAATGCGTGGGAAAACATTTTTCTTGTCAAGGGCAGTATAAAGCTAAAATAGATGAGATGATGGAATATGAGTGTCTGTGAGTGATTACAGCTCAGAATTTCAGTACTGCATGGAACTATGTCTCAGATGAGCACCAGGTGCACCAACTAGATGTTTCTGTGCTTTGTCTCAGTAAGAACAGGATACAATTACTCCTTAATTGCTCTTTCTTCCTAAGATAAGGTATTGAAGGCTTATACGATCCCTTTTCAGAACAGACTTCTCACTTCCTTTTTCCCCAGCTTTGAGCAATACAGTTTGTAAAATTTGTAGGTGGTTGTTGTTGTAGCTTTTATTTTTGCCATTTTATTCAGTATACATAGATAGGCAAGCATGCACTGCTGAGGGAAAAATAATCTTTTTAATGGTTATGTCATGCTGTTCTAATTCTTTTGTCTCCTTCTTTTGCAGAGAATGCTTTGTAGTTTATTTTCTGACTTGGTATAATGTAATTAACAGAATGGGCATCCCAGGCTAATAGACTTCATCAAGACAAATAAGTTTGTTTAGAAGGGTCAGGAATCTATTCACCTCTCCCTGGAGAGCTGCTGCCCAGGTAGCTGCTACTGCATAGGAAGAGGGGTTTGTGGGAGGTGACTTCTGGAATGCTTTTCAGGCTTTTATGTCTACTTTCACTGGTGTACACTGAAAATGTCAACATAAAATGTTAAGGGAAGTTTGCTCATTTAGTCTGCTGATCATCTCTTCACAGCTGGATTGTACCATACATTAAACCTATGGGACAGCATCTTTTAAGGGCCTCACATTTACAGGTTACGGGAGTTCAGCTCTGTGAATGCCTTAGTGTTTCTTGATCAGCTTTCTTGGTAGTTACTTCAGGCTACAGAATTAGAAATGTTTATTGGTGGTGAATGTTAGAGAAGTGTCAAACCCTGTTACTTGACATTTCATTATGGTTTTCACTTTTGTTTTAGTAGAGCTCTATTAATCATTAGCATCCCTCTTTGTGTTTTGTGGTGCTGGAGTCCTTGTATTTGTATGAGCTGATATGAATAAATAAAACATAGAATAATGTTCCAGAACCGTGTAATGTTGCTCATCTCCCACTAAGCAGTGGGTGAAGTACCTCCTGAATTGTACTATAAGTAGTGTTGTATTTTTCAGAAGGCATGGGAGTAGAATTTTATACTTACAGCTAATTAATGCAATTGAGAATGATCACGTACAAGGCGTCATCTTTCACAGCTCATCTATTTTTATGCTAAAATAAGTGAAAATAGCTGTCCTTCCTTTATCTGTGAAACATCTGCTTTGGTTTTTCATATGTAATTATTGTGAGAGACTCGCATGGACAGACTTACGCACGGTTCTTTGCTGTTAAAAGTGGGAAGAAGTGTTTATTAATCTCAGCTCTCAGCCATACATCAACATGTACATTGAACTTGATTCCCTATTGTGTCTGCTTTGAATGTTAGCGCACTACAGAAAACATGTTGATGTCATCCCATTCATGTCTTAGGGTTAGAAACAGGTAATCTCTTGTTCCACTGGAGTAGTAACTGAAGTAATAATTCAACCTTTTTTCTCGTTCACTTGTGCCAGCCCCAGAGTAGCTGTTTTCTATTTCTTGCACAAGGCTTGGCAGCACCTTAAATCATGCCATGAAAACTCTCATGTGTAGGCTTCATTTCTGGCAGCTGTCTTTGTTTGCATTAATACCCACATATGTTGTTTAGCAGAGGCAAAAAGTCTTTTAAAAAAAAAACAAATAAGCAAAACAAATTCGGAGTGAGAGCTTGTCTGCCATAATCACAATTAAGCCAATTTTATAATGTAAAAAAAAAAAACGCATATTTTTTGTGACTTATGCTTTTTCTCTGCAAGACTTCAATGTGAAATAAGAGGAAAGAAAGCTCTAATTTCTGCTCATGGTGATTTATTTGTCGTTAAAGGGCTAGGTCTTTAGTGGGCATGTGTAAGTGTAGCTACATGATGTGCTGATGGGCTGTGCTGATTTTCATCAAGTCCTGTCACTGTAAGCCTAGAGGGGAAAGTTGTAAATACCCATTTTGTAAGAGAATGATAGAATGGTTCATTTCCTTAACATGCTTTTGGTGGATGGGTATATTAATGCAACACCTCACATGTAAAGATTGTTGGCGACTTACTTTGCCATTGATTAGATCGGGCTGTGCCTTTTGATTTAAAGCTGATTTGTGCACTGCATTGGAAATAGGAAAGTGCAAGAAAGGCTAGTGTTAATGAAGTTGACTGCCCTTCGTGATTTATGATGTGACCCCTTTAATCAAATAACCAAAAAGAACAAGGTGTTATTTTTAACATCAGGCTGGAAGTGAAGAAAGGAAAGAGTTGACAATACCATGTGCTATCCCACACGCACACCCACACACCCACATACCCTTATCTCTGTAGAAAATTGAAAACTAATCTTTCCGAAGTAAAATAGCAGCCGTTTTTCCTAGACTTCATGTGATAAAAATGAAGAAAAAAAGAGAATAACTTTGAAGGTCTAGTAATTCTTTTTGTTTTCTGAGACTTTTCTGGTTTATGGTAGCTGAAGGACACAATCACAGCTCTAAGAGTGCAATCTCAAAATCAACCAGAATGGTTCCCTGTTAGGGAAGATTTGAAAAAATTGTGTGCTAGAATGCTATGGAAAATCTCTCTTCACAAGGTTGGCTGTTGGAGGTGATTGTTACTGTTCTTTTCACTGCAACTGCTGTGAATCCTGTAATATTTTTACCACCAAGAGGAATCAGAAATGCATTAAAACATGTCTAAGCTTTAATGAAGCATAGGTAGGAAATGAATTAGAGAGGGGTTTAGGCACTAGCATCAGCTTAAAGGAGTATTTCAGTTGTCCTGGGACAAAAAAAGGGTTTTACCAAATTGGAATTGTGTTAGCCTTAACAAAGGAGTTACCGAAAAGCTACATATGATATAGATTTTGTTTTTGTGAAAAGAAATTGGACACTGCTGTTGCTGCAGACTCTCTTGGTGATGAAATAGTGGAATTATATATATTGAAGTCTACCCAGCTTGAGGGACATTTAACAAGAACAGAAGAAAGAATGTTTGTGTCCTTTGGTATCTCTCACTTTCCGTGGTCATCTGAAGGGAGCTTATCCTAACAGAACTAAATTATGCTCTTCATTACTTTGGTAAACCACAATTTTATTGTAAAAAAAAAAAAAAAAGGTATTTTGTCTTCAGGCAGAGATAGTTAAAGCATTACCAGCAATGTACAGTTTAATAGACAGGGCATTTTTTGTATAAATATATAGATTATAGTGTGATGCGTACCAAGAGAGATAAAAAGGTAGCTTTTAAGGAGAGATATGCCTCATGGTGTTACAGGGGTTTAAAACAGTACAATACCCTTTAGGCTTCAGAGGATGGAGTTCCAAATGATTATCTGAGAAGCCCCTACAGTCTATTTAACACAGTTTTTTTTTATTTGTTCCTAAAGTATGGATGAACATACAGTGCCATACAGGCCATTTTTAAAAAATACTGTTTAAAATAATGAGGAACTCCATTTAAACGACTGTGGGGACCTCTCTTCACTGTGGGACCTCTCTTCATCAGGAGTGAAAGTTCAGCAATTCTAGGCTTTCTGTGTGCAGTTCCACCAAGGATTAATACTTTTTTTCAGGTTACTTCTGAAAGTGAAAAGTTTTTTTCACTTCCTGTTGTCAGGATACTGAAATTCCAGAAAATCTACTGCAACCTTTTATGTAGTACGTAATTTTTATTAAAAATAATGTTGTCTTTGTTGTTAGTTTTAGGTTTTTGTAAGAGCTCATTTTCATTTCAAATAGAGACAGTAAGTACTGATGTTTTCTGGGCTTCCTTTAAAAAGCCATCCATTACAAACCAGGGTGGTTTTTTTTTTTGTTGTCTGTTTGGTGGTTTTTTGTTGTTTTGTTTTGGTTTTGATTTGGTCTGGTTGGGGTTTTTTTATGGCGTTTTTAACACTCCTGGGTGTATGCACACATGTGTGCCAGTAAGCAGTAAAAATGTTATTTGGTGTTTGAAAAAAGCACCATGAAATGATCTTAGTGTTTTAAAGTCTCCTTCTTTCTCTAAGTAGTGACTTAAATTCATGTAAATTCCATGTTTTTCTGCTTTTTGGTGACTGTGGATCACTGAAAGGTGCATAGATCGTAAGTGGACAAATCATTATTTCTCCTTTTCAGTGCCTAATCAGTTTGTAAAGATCTTGCTATTCCCATTCTTGTAGCATTCGTGCCAGTGGGATATTTTCAGTGTAGATCTAAAGAGAGAATGAGATTTTGAATGCAGGGTGCTAGCATAAAATTTTGCAGTTTATGAATGAACCACTGCAGAATTCATTTGATTCTCTCTGATTATCTCTGAATGATTCATCATATTAAAAACCTCTGCAGTTCTACAATTTCTGGCTAGCAGATACCAATCACTTCTAAAAGTTGATGTCAGAATTTCTGTTATGTTTGATTAGATCAGATTTTTCCCGTGTGGTTATGGATACAAAGAAACTAAATTTGATGTGGAAGAGGTCTATGCTTCTTTTTTAGGTGATTATTGGGCTTTGTTCACATTTAAACTCGATTTCCTGTGGATATCTCTATTTTCTGTCTCCCTGGATGCTGGGTCTCACAGTACATGTCTCCTAAATATGTTGATTAAATTCATCTTTTGTAACCGTATTATGTTTATTTCTCTAAAAAGTTCAAAGCCAACATCTGATTTCCGTATTTACATCAAGGGATGCTCACTTTCGAAATTGATAATATGTGTAGAATATGTTGCTATACAGAATGAATTTTTTAATCTCTGTGTCCACATTTTAAGCAAAAATAATGGAAAAACCCCCAAACATTTAAACTAAAGCCTTGAATAGCCCAACATTGCTTAATTATGATTGGGGATACTTAATGAGATGTCAGAGTGTAAATGTCTTGTCTTCAGTCTGTTAGTCATGAACAATCACTTTGAGATAAAGCAGAATAATTTTAGAGAAGTTATTGAGCCTCTCACAGGCACTGTGTGTACTAGAAGTTGGGGTAAGGAGATGTCTGGCACTTAGGTTTATTCCACTTAGGTAACTTGTACTGCATCTCCAGGCACTTAAAGAGGTTTTTTTGACAGTGTGGCTCTTACTGCATTATTCACAGCTTTGGAATGAGAGGTCACGCTCCAGAAAGATTATGCCATATCCTTGACCACTCTCTCAAGCATTAGAAACCTTAAATTATGGAGAAAGTGAAATCACTTTTGTGTCAGTAGTGAACAGGACAACCATAAATGCTTGCATGTCACTTCTAAGTCCTTATTGGTAATTAGAGGAAGACTCTGTGTTTTGGGAAGTGCTTCTGAACAAAGTAATTTCTTACATGGATTAATAACACTGGCATAGTTCTGATCATCTGATTTTTGAAGTGCCGTTATGAGAACTCTCCTTAGCCTTTAGAAAATTCAACAAAATCTTCAAAAATGTCCTTTGGGTAAGATCTTTCATGCTTCCCAAGGTTTTGCAGTTGTTCTTGTCAGAATACTTGTGTAGTTACAAGTTGTTTCTTTTTATAAAAAGTTGAGGGAAATTGAATGTTTTTCCCTTACTCTGAAGTGCATTCCAGATTGCTATAGAATTTTTTTTTTATGCTATGCAGGATTATCAATTGCCTGTTTGTTCTTAAGCTGTAAGTGTGGTTATAAAGGCATTTTATCACTATGTAGTGCTTTTCTCGGTCCTAATTTTTGAAGCTATTACATTATAGTCCTTCACTGAAACAACTTTGAATGAAACGGTAAATGGATATTTTATTGAAAGATTGATAAAGGTATCTCTGTGACATGTAGTAACTGACACTAACTGCTATCAGAAGCAGGAGTTTTCAATTGACAGTAAACTGGAAACTGTTTATGACAATTGATATTAAATAGGTACAGGGATCCTGAATTACTGCAAAGAATGAGTTAGTGGGGTTGAAAAGTCTTCCCGCTAAGTGAGATTTTCTATTAAGCCACCTGTTACAAAACAGAGCTGGCCGTTCACTGTTTCAGTGTTTAGTTTAACATGTAAAACATAAGATGATTGCTTTGAGGTTACAAATGTATTTATTTGAGTGGGAAGCAGCTCTTTTGAAAGCTTTAAATGGACTATTTCATTAAGAGTGAGCATTACCAGGATGTACCCGTACTTTGGTCAAACTCCTTCAGTTGAAGGGCCGTGATTATGGAGTTAAGAATAGCAAGGATGTTAGAATATAATCTAAATCTTCATGCATTGTGCTGATCTGCTCAGCTGGTGCAGTCAATTTAAGTCCAATCAGATGTGTTCTGCAATATAGAGGTGGTTGTTGCTTTTGTGCTCCTACAGTTTCTTCTTTAAAATGATTAAGTGCAATTTTATGTAATGCAAGTCCTGGTTTGGAGCTATTTACTGCTGCTCAAAAGCTCTTATGCCAGCTGAGATTGCTCTTTGAGCCATGCAGTGTTCGTAGCAGAGTTTGTTTGTTGCACAGTGAGTGTGCAGAAGTCTTTAAAGAGTAGGTCTGAAAGATGAAGCAATCTACAGCCTCTGTTCTGAGAAATCAGTTGGGTCTGTCAAGGTATTCTATGTGTTTTTCAATTATACTGTGTTAAAGATTTATCTGATTATGGAAGTTTAATAAATTACCAAGTGCTATCATTACTAGGATCAAACTGATTTTTCTAGGGAGGCATTTCAAGATCTCCTTTTTGTCCTATGAGGATAACAATGTCACTGCCGTGTAGGACAGTTTATAAGATCATGAATGAGAGAAAAATGTATTTTGCCACTGAGATGTGAGTATAGAAACACACTGAAGTTATATAACTGTGTGTTTATGGGTACATAAATTTCTTTCATCTCCATATCTCTCGTACCTTTTTGTAATGTGAAGGGAAATAATTTTAATATTCGAGGATGCATTATCATGGAGCAAGCAAAATAGCCTGCTTTGTAACACACAAAAGGGAACATTTTGCTACGGTAGCTTATTTCTCTTCTGAAGTGGAAGCATCTACTTCCAAATACACATTAATTATATATTGAAAGTAAAACTTCATTTTCATTAGGCTAGGTATGATTTACTATCTTCCAGATGAACAGTCTTAACACTGACATCTTTAAAATGATTATTTTAACCGTATTAAACTAAAATGATGCCTTTCATATTCTCATTTGGTGACTTCAATGATCCAGCTTTATTAAAACATTGGAGATATTATTTGATTTAGTTTTCAAAAGCATTAGTGGTGGTGTCAGTATGCAAAGGTGCATCCAAAGTCTTAAGACACTGACAGAGTCAATTGTATTCAGAAACTTTTCTTTATAGTAAGCTGGAGATGAGCCTCAAGCTAAACAGTTAGGAAGGGCATGAGCAGTTCTGTACCATCCTCTGGGTTTCTTCCTGCTGCAGCAAAGCATTTGAGCATAACGTGTGATTTAAATACTTAGGGGTTTTTTTAAAGGGACTTGAATTATTCATGACCTTAAAATTAGGCATGTGTTTAACTGCTTGGCCGAAAGTGAGGCTTTAATTTTTCTAAAATTTCATTGTGAGCTATATTGCCTGTTCCATTGTAATGCTTGCGGGTTTCTCCATTAGGTCATAAAAATATAAGGACATTCATATATTTCTAAAATTATGAGAAACATCATCAGTTAGTTCAGGTGAATTATTTGTCTCATACCAAGTCTTATCTCTAATAGTAGTCAGTAGCAGATGTCTTGGGAAAGACACTACATTACTGTTTTCCTAACATAGCTCCACATTTTAACATAATTTTCTGTCTTTGAGCAGTTGAGTTAAGTTTTATCTTTATGTCTTATAAACACTGATGGGGTTTTTTTCCTTCTCCAATTCCACTAAATAAATTTCTAAAACAATCTACATTTTCTGCATCCACAATATGTTGTGTCTGTAAGTGGCATTCTTTAGCAACGTAGAGTAACAGAATATCCCAAGTTGGACGATAAAAAGAAGAAAAAAATCAATTTGTTTTTCAATATTTTGAGCATAATAGAATTAAATACGAACAAAATGCATTAACTTAAATATTGCTGAGGTGTTAATATTTTATAAGCTGTATAAAAATTTAATTAGTTACTTCATTTTGGTTCCTTTTATCTAATATACTAGATGAGAATATTTATTTATTTACATATATATGCAAATGTTTTCAATATTATGTTAATTTCCTACAAATAATCCAACATTATTCAACATGACTAATTTGTGTCACTTTCCATTTCCTTGCTTCCATTAATGTGGAATTAAGAAACTAACACTGGCTCCATGGGTAATGAGATGTCCTAACAAGTCTCATAAGTACTCATATAATAAATAAATTTTAAGTCTTCCTTCAGATCTGTGGATGAGAATAAAATCCATACATCAGTATTAGCAATTGACTGTGATACAGCTCCCACAGGCTGATGAGGCTGTGCAGTTAAATTGGGCTTGGAAATGTCTGTTACCCCTTAGCATGGCCGTGTTGGGTGTGTAAACCCAATACTGCTCATAACGAATTTATGACTTCTGTTGCTCTCTCTCCCAGAAGCTTGTGGAGGTCTCCTGTGCAGTCCCTAGCAGAGCAGGGAGCTAATTCCTGCTCCTTTTCAGACCGTTCTTTTTCTCCTTGAACTATGGAAAGAGCAAGTGTGGCAAGCTTAGCACCCTTTTCCTCAGGAACAGTAGGTGCCTTCTGTGGTTGCCATGTGTGTCCGTGTTTGCTGAGCCAGATGTGCAGTGGCTTGCAGTGAATGACTTGATGTCTGGAAGGGCTGTTCAGCCATGACATATTGTTTTGTACCCACAAAACAATAGCCTTCCTCGTAATTATAAAGTAATTTATTAATCTCTTCAATGGAAAGAAAAGTTTAGTGACAAGCAAAACTTTTGGTTTGGAAGGGAGAAAGTGCGATATTTCCATCATTCCATGAGACTCTTTAGTGAATGTACAAACTGCTTAAGTACTTTGCCTCTTGGTAGAGCCAAAAAATCTTGAAACTTTAAGATAAAAGGGGATTTTCCTCACAGGAATTTACTCTGCAGCATGCAGTTCTACAGCTGCAAATCCATGTTCGTGTCTGTTTAAAAACCATGTTGACCAGTTTCAGATGAGAGCTGTTAGGAATTTCTAGTTTTCTTGAGATTTTCTGGGAAAAATTTAAATATGTAAAATATAATACTTGGTTCAATGCATTGCTAGTGTGTTTTAGAAAGAGATTGCATGGGTTTTGACATGTCACTTCTGTCCTGATTGTAGTATAGTCCATGATGAGAAAATTAAATACTTTTCATACGTGTTTATCCTGAAATCTTTGGCTGTATATAATTCTTGGTGTAACTAGAGCTTGCATTTTCGTGAGCCATCCCTGTTGTTTCCTGTAAAGCTGATATATTCTGATTAGTAGAAAAACACAAGCATTACTACCCTCTTCCCCCTGCTCCTTTTGCCTCCAAAAGGGCTCAAGTCTTAACTGTTGATATTCAACAGTTATCTTTGCAAAATATAGCAACTTTTTTCCTCACAGATTTGTCAAAAAAAGAAAACTTCTAGGGAAGTTATACACATATCCTTAGGAAAAATAAACATCAAGTTAAGTCTTAAGAATTACAAAAAGAATTACTTTCTTCTGAAATTTAAAAAAATGTATAAGGTGGAAAAGCACTGAATGTATCTATCAGAGAATAATATGCAGGAAACCTGTAGTCAGCAAAGCTGCTGCAGAACAGAAAGCAGACCATTACTATTGTTTGATAGGTAATACTTCAGCAAAATATTACAGTAAGAGTTGCAGAATATGAACTTTTTCTGGAAAACTTTCTTGCCTGCTTTTTTCCTGTTTCACAAGACAAAATAGCAAATATACACTATTTCTCGTATTAAGATTCTTGAAGACGTGTTTCTTCCATAGCATTGTCCAGCCTTTCACATATGCCTCTATTAATGTTGGCAGGTTCTCAGTTTCTTCTGACAGAAGATACCATTTAATGCACTATAATGTTGCTACAAAATGCAAATTCAGGTGATGTTCAACCAAGTCCACCATTTTTAAGCAACACTTCAAAGTTACACGCTGCATGTATAATTTTGATTACGGTAGTGAGATAGTTTTATATTTTCAAATGCTTGCCCTTGCAAGTTCCACCAATTTTGGTCATCAGCATATGTTAGAAGAAGATAAAATGAACTCCAGAATGAAGTTCAGGTGGGATTCTGGCATATGTTTCTTGTTAAACACTTAACTTTATTACTTCACTAACCTGGAATAATAAAGAAGTAATATTTGTAGGAACTCAGTTGTATTGATCAAAAAAAGAGAGCAAACCCTGAGCAAAACACCACTGAGTTCCCCTCCCTGCAAGGATTTCAACACAATTTCAAAGATGCCAGTGAGTCCAGGAAGTCTCATACAAAGCTAATTTTAGAGAAAGAAATCAGATTTATTTTTTCAGTACTTTTTCCTGGTGTTTACAAGGCCAGTAAGGAAAGTGCTACTGAGGTTGAAATACACTTTATTAGCTGTTAATCATGATTAACGTTTTCTTGGTATTTCTTAACCACCATAACAAAATGCTTCCACTAAAGGTTTTTTTACCTTGAAAATTGTAAATTAAGGATTAATTTTCTGGGCTTTGGTTTTTTTGGGAGTTTTTTGGGGGTTGGTTTTTGTGTTGAGTTGTTGTTGTTTCCTTGTCTGTTGTTGGGGTTTTTTTTTTTACAGATCTTGATCTAGTGCATTCTTGTTACAGAATTTATAGCCTGCTTTTACAGATGCTTGATCTAGTTGGCAGTTGCCAGAGTAACGTAACATTCTGACTTCAGTATTGGCAGGGAAACAAAGGAGGAATTGACTGTTAAGTATTTTGTGTTTAAATATAATTATTACGGATCTTTATTTTGCGGTTTGGGTTGATTTTGTTCCTGTCTGAGTTGGAACAAGTGTCTGTTTGAATGACAGACTGTAATCGTTTGAAAATGCTGTCTGTGTTAGACGTATGACTTCCAACATCTTGTATGCTGAAAGTACTTCATTTTTTCATAGTTTTGATTTCTCACTAGGAAGTGATAGCATTATTTGAAATCGTATGGGTTGTCTAAACTTAAATATGAGTGTTTTAATGATTGTTGTGTTATCATTGTGTTGTTAAGGATCAGGCCAAGCATTTTCACTTTAAAAATCCTTTAAATAGTTGTTGACAAAATTATAAACCATGCTAGGCCTAGGTTGGCTTTCTTCATTTTGAGATTTTGGGGTTTCTTTTCTGAATCTGAAGGAAAGATTTTGAGATAATATTGTATTTCAGATTTATGTTTGTACCAGGTAATCCCCAGTTTTTCAAATGTTAATGTAGCTGACTTCTGTTTCCAGAGAGGTATCAAACAGAGTGTAGTGAAAGTAACAGGTTTTACCCTTCCCTAGATAGTAATAGTTCTGTCACAAGGATGTTGGTGGTGTAATCAGTTGTCAAGCAGCACGCCTTTCTCAACTGCATGATCCTTTGATGAAACTGCCCACTGCAATCATGCATGATTGTGATATGGCAGGGAAGCAGAGTGGTGATTAAAATGAATTTAGAGAAATAAAAATGGACATCTATTTTATTAAAATGTATTTAAAATTACTGCGAGTTTCTGGGCGTTAAAGGTGGAGAGTTTCTCATTGTTCTTGCAGTAATAACAGGTATTTTTCCTCTTTTTGGTTGAAGCAAGTTCTAATAGGTTTCACTGAAGTAGTAGTAATTTTCCAGTTTCCAATATGGGAAGCCGCACTAACCCAAACAGAATGAATCCACAAAATGCTCAATTTAATAAAATTTTTATATGTTCCTGCCTTCGTATAGACTCTGTGCTAGTTAAAAAGTAGCCAGAGGCTTCGGCGCGCCCCTACAGTGGAGCTACATCCGTTATGGACCATCCATACACTTGAATCTCTTTGCCCGTGGCACAGCTTGTTTCCAGAAGGCTGCGATAAGCATGAAGATGTTATTTTTTGTTTTGCTGGTGTTGCCTGGGTGCTTTGGCTCTGCAGAAGATGACTAAAGTGCAAGAGCTACCAAGACTACCTCAGAATCAGTGAAAATCATGTTCCTAATTCACACTGGAAGGCACATTGTCAGTAAGAGTTATCACTGTGCCTTTCTAGTTGCAACATGTGTGTTAGGTGTGCTATATTTATGAGCCATAACATATGTAGGTTAAACTTTTTAAAAGAACAGCTAACCGCCCATAGAACAAAGTAGTGAGCTGGTTACTATGCGTGATGGTTTTGCCGTATATCGATATTACAGCTGAATCGGTTCCTTTTTGGATGGTTAACCTGAAGTTTCAACTTTCATTGGATTAATTTTCACACTTTTTGCATGTGATAAATAGATATGTCATAGTTTTTATCGCCTTTATTAATCTCACAAGACATTCCAAAAGGTATTGTTATTTTATCATTCAGAAACTGTTGTTTGTTTCTCCTTTTATACATTGCCATTGTCAAGAAAAATACAATGGTTTAACCACTGTTGGAGGGAATTTTCTTTCACGAGTGCTTCATAGTTAGAAAATGCTTGGCTTTTGGAGTTTTTTATTGTTTTTGTTCCAGTTATTCAGCTCTTTGTACTGTATTTGTTTGGACAAAATATCTGCTAAAAATGGTGCATTATGACAAAATAGTTAATGACTTTTTCTAATTCTCTCTTTCTCACAAATGGAGAAACTTCATTACACATAATAAAGGATAAAATATAGGCATAATCGAACAACACATTAGACAGAAGGCTTTGAAACTGTGTTTTCAGCTATAAAGGCTAGAACTGTTTGTTCATTTATTCTCTATAATATGCAGCCTTGACTGAATGCCTGCACTCTTTACAGACCCAAAGCTTAAATGACAATGTGCTCTGTGTAAAACGTGGTGAAGATTGTAACCATTTTGAAGTGCATTTAGCTTAGTAACGTGAAATATCAGTTATTCCCTAAGGTATTGTGTAGTTGTAGATCATAAACTTTTAGCCTAAATTAAACATCACAGCTGGTTGCCTTAATTTGATGCATTATAGCACAAATGTTTCAACAGCTTGAGTAAAATGAACCATACTGCAGATTCAAAAGAAGAGCGAAGGTCAACGCACATGATGCCTAGTGATTTGCAAATTTCCTTTATTTGGATATATTAAATGTATTTTGTGGAACTTAGCATAGAGGAATGGAATTTGGCAGGGTAAAACAGATAGCAAAGTATGTTCCATCAGTTTTGCTTAAAAATAATGCAGTATACTAAGGAAGTCAAAATAGCACTGTCTCAAATTTTCATAAGGCAGTTAAAACTAGAATATCTTCTGGATAGTTAAAACTCTTGGATTCTTTTGCACATGTCTACATAGAAATATGTTTTCCATAATTCATAATCCTGATTTCTAATCTGTCTATACCGTTGAACTTCATTGCTTTTTAAGAACATAGTATGGCTGCTACCTTGTTCACATTTGGGGGATTGCTTAGTTGAACAAGAGGCATCTAGAGATACCTAATCTGTGTCTGTGTTTCTAGTTGACTAAGAAAATGCATCACTCCATGTTCAAAAAAATCTGGAATGCAAAGCAGCTGCCATTGCTCCCTATCTCTTCAGTGTGAGTGTAGTGTTAAGAATTCATATCTCTGCAATAGAAAACTTTGAATTGAGCTGCCACAAAGGAAATGAAGGTAGCCTGAGCACAATGCCAAATATGATATGTTTAATACTGCATGCTGTAATTCTCTGTAGAATTTCTTTTCAATATGCACCAAAAATTCTTATAGCTGGTGATTTATGTGTAACTGCACTTGGTGTACGTAACTCTATACAACATTGGAAAACATGATCCAGCAGTTTTCACTCACCTAAGTAGTAGGTAATTCTAAGTTGTGTGTGCTTTATGGATTTGAACTGGTTCATACCAAAGATAATGACTTGTACTTTGAGGAACAAACCCTCTGGAGGCTTTAGATTGAATTAAATACTGGCAGAAATGTGTTGGTTCAGTTTGCTTCTCTGCATTGTTTTCCAACTACTACCTTGCTTGTCTGAGTCAGGTTTTTGCTAGTGGTATTTCTTATAAGAAATGTATTCTTATATGATTATATTAATCCAGAGGTTTAGCAAATCTAGTAAAGTTACTCTATGTTCTTCCTTCACCAAACATCAAAGTTTTAACTATGCCTTTCTCCATCTGGTCTTCTGATCTAAATTATCAGTGTTCTGGCATCTGTGGTACCTGTATTGACCCATTGAAATACCCCAGTCCATACAGGAACTCTTTGTTACAAAGCAAGGTCCCTACAAATCTTGTTGCTGGGAGGTCTGTGCAGCCACCAGCTGGCGTTCTTGGTAGAATACCTTTATGTATGCAGTTAATAAGCAGTGACTGTATCTCCTTCATTACCATCTTTCATGGTTCCCTGGATTCCCAGATACTTACTTTAATAATTTTTTAAAAGTTTTTTTCCCATTATATTAGAGCGACTTTTTTAGTTTGCTACTTCTATACTTTATTTCTGCATGCCTGTTTCTTTGCTCTTTGAAGAGTATGTAAGGGTTTTATTTTTCCCCAGATATGCCATTTTATGTGAAACTTAAGAAAATACTAAAATCTTATGATTAGATGATTATCACTGTGTAACAATGCATAGCAGGAATAACTGTTGAGAGACTAAAACCCTCTGACTGCAAAGTAAAGCCTCTGCTTCTTAAACTGCAAGTGCTTGCAAGTTTATCTTTCCCCATTTAATACTGACGTGGTATTAGGAATATGGTGATTAAATTACTTTGTCACTTGTGTGAGATTAAATATGGGTTTTTTTCCTGTTTTACAGCTGAAGCTCTGATGATGGTGTTGATGTAGCGATTTTGATTGATAGTGTTTGGATTCACACTGTGGTGCTCAAGCTGAAATGTGGTGCAAATTCAGTATTTGTAATATATCAACCATAATTGACTTCAACCTTTGTAGATTCAAGTCTTGTTGCCATAACTTGAATTAATGACCAAAGGCAGTACTGCACTGAAACATTTTCAATCTGATTCTTTTAACAATTTTAGTCATAGAGAGTGTAATTGAAAGTTACTATATTCATAAGAAATACAAGGTACATTGATTAAATTAAATAGTTATTTGGTTGACTATTTCAGTCTACGAAAGAAAAGAAATAATATCTGCTAAATATTTTCATAAATAAAAATAAACAAAATGGTATGTTCTCTGGAATTAGTTTCATACTTAAAGCACCTATTCTTCAATCTCCGGATCTAGTTTTCATAAAATAGCCTTCATTTAAAATAGCCTTCATTTTTTGCAACTTAATTTCTTGTATTTATGTTTATTTTTAAATGCCTTTACTTCTGTGCTGATGCTTCAGGTTTTCATTAAATTTAGTTTTACTTGACAGGTTGACAGGAACAATTGTTGCTCATTGGCTTTTGAAAACTTAATTCAGTTGGTGAAATTATGTTGTGCTGTTAATATGTAAGTGTTGGTTTAGTCAGATGCTATACAAGAGAAGTACTTAACTCCCTTTTATCCACTCTTTTGGTTTAAGAGCATGAATTTATCACAGAGCCAAGTTTTAGAGACTAAGTGCTTGTCTTGTTGTATTTTTTTATTCTCATTAAATTTTGGTTTCTGAGTCCTTACCTTGAAAATTGCGTAAATCTTCAAATACAATTGGTGTTTGAGAACCTCCTGGAAGTTAATACAGATGCATCCAGCATTTGAAAAATGGGTTATTTATGGACTTAACAGCTTAATCCAGAACTGCATTATAATAAAAACCAAAACAAATCAAAACCCCAAACCAAAAAAAAACCAAAAACCACCCCCCACACAACCCTCCACACCCCCCCCCCAAGCTGTATAACTTTGTTATCTCTTTAAAAAAGTGCTT
>VZTD01006000.1:3816217-3895562 GCA_013397725.1 Rhagologus leucostigma
CCCCCCACACAACCCTCCACACCCCCCCCCCAAGCTGTATAACTTTGTTATCTCTTTTAAAAAGTGCTTTAGAAGTTTTGGTGCTGGCATGGATGCTTTGGAAATGTAGAGCTAGACATACTAATCAAGAATAGTCTTAACTGATAGTCATTTGTAAGAAATTAATTTTACTTTTTAAAAAACCTGTCTCTGAGGCTGGGCACAGAACTTTATGTGCTGATCATAGGGAAATATGGTTGAGTACAGTCTTTTTTTCACTAATAGGGTAAGGTGATCACCAAAATTTGGTTTTATTTAAAAGATCAACACTTACATTTTGGAGTCTTTGACTTACAAGCAAGTCCATTAAACAGATACATGAATTTCATTTTGATAGAGTCACTTTACAGTGAAGAAAGCCATATTGTTCAAGTACCTTTATCCCAAGGAGATATGTAAAAGCTATTTCTAAAAGAAATACTGGAAAGCAAGGATATCCTATTATCACTTAGCTCTGCCACGTATTTTTAATAAGCTGGCTATTACAGTGATAAGTGAAAAATTCAAACCTGTTTTTTTTGTGGGATAGAATTAAGGAGAAGTACCTAAGTCGTAATATTGTTTATGTGACTAAATTATGGAAATACAGTTACAAAACCTTGAAGGAAAATGAAGGCTGCAAAGTAAAGCACTCCTATGGGAAGTACTGAAGACTGGCCTTGTTTCTGCTCATGTTCTTGCTGGCAGTGATGAAGTTTCCAGGTACATGAGCCATCTTCCTGCCTCCCCCTTCCTCACCCCAGCCCCCAAAAGAGGGAGAAATTAATCTTCTGATGAGAGTTTATTGCATTTAATATAGTTGTTGTATGCTGTGTAGTTCAGATTTTGTTTCTTCTTTTCTGCCAAATACAAAATGTATTTCCTTGTGATCTAAGCCTTGGAAATTTCCCCATTCGTGCCAGTAATTACTGCTGGAAGATGGGGGCCTTAGAAATAAACTAAAAAGTTGTATTTCATGTGGTTTAATTTTTTGATAACAAATTAAACGCTTAACCCCAGAATGAAACAACAGAATTCCCAAGATTAAATAACTGTTAAGAAAATAAATTGAGAAGTTTGAACTTCATTGAAACTATTGTTGTGGGAAAACTACCCCTTTTGAGAAATGATAAATGTTGCCCAGTGTTTTGAAAGGTTGTTACTATTAAGGAACAAGTAAGAGGGCAATATGTTTATATGGTGGTGTTAATTAAACAAACGAGCGAAAACCCAAAATGAAACAAAAAAACCACCCAGGATTTAGAAAGTGGTGATCTTTATAGTACTAAAACTTACATCTGTGACATACAAAACAAAATTTTTGACAGCTTCCTACTATGTAACTGAACTTACTTTTTTGGTTTTGGTTGTTTTGGGTGGGTTTTTTAAGTTTCATTTCATCTTTGGAACCTGATTCACTGGAATATTTTGTCTGAACTGATGTCTGACTGTACTTGATTTCCCACAGGTCCCAAAGCATTTTAAGAAATATGTTTCTACTACCACATTGTTTCACATGTAGAAAATAGTTTCACAGTAGATTACAAGGTCTAGACAACCAATTTTGTGATATTCTGAATTGTATAAGTAATAATATTTGCTCAAGCATGCAGGAGGTTGTTGCTGTTTTTCTCCAGATTTTCCACAAAGGTTTTTAGTTTGATATTACACTGAAGTATTCTGTCATTGTGCTTGTGACTAAAACATGATGATGTGCTCATGGTTCCCTTTTGCAAAAGAAGTCTAAAGGGTATCCATTATTTTGGAGCTTGCTTTTTTGATGGGGAATGAAGTGATAAGATGGATATGCTAATCTGACAGATTGTAATGACACAATACACTTGGGGAAATCAGAATTATTGTTCTTTTAGAGTAGCGTCCTGAGACTACCACTCAGTAACTTTAGGGAACAGAAATTCAGAGATGGATAAAGAAACCACCTGTCTAAAGCAGTCAGCTGAAACACAGGAACAGACAGAACAGAGGGGAGTATATGAACTGTGTGACCTGTACTGCAAGGCAATTTGGTGAGAATCATTGATACAGAACATTGAATTTCTGGTGACTACCTTTCTGAACTGCAAAATGAATGAAATAGAAGAGGAAAGGGTATCTCCGAGAGAGGTATGGTACATCACATCTCCTTTCCTTTTTGACCTTGGATCTCTCATTATGTCCAATTTAAAGATTTCCTTGGATGGGTAGCATCAAAGGCAATGCAATTTGGAGCCTTTTTTTTTTTTTTCTGCCTGAGAATGAATTGCTGAAAATGTGTGTTAAATTAAATTCAAAATCTTTGGGTTTTTCTAGAGTGCAAAGCAGATACTTACACTCTACCAAGTATAACTTAAGTAGTTAAGACTGTTGTAATACTGATGTTGCAGTCATATGAGATTCTGCAACATTTCTTTTGGACACTGTAATGAAATTTTCCATCATTTTGCCCTCTAGCAGTAAAGGCACAGTGCTGCTGGTACATGCAAAATTTCATTCCACTTGTGCAGGGGCACATCCACTGCAGAGTGCATCTCCTGCAGGCTCACAGTTAACCAAGTGTGGTGGGCTGACCCTGGCTAGGTGCCAGGTGCCCACCAAAGCTGCTCCATCACTCGCCCTCCTCAGCTGGACAGGGGAGAGGAAGTGTAATTAAAGGCTCGTGGGCTGAGATAAGGACAAGGAGAGATCACTCACCCATTACCGTCACAGACAAACGGATTTGACTCGTGGAACTCAGTATAATTTATTGCCAATCAAATCAGAGTACGGTGAAGACAAATAAAATCAAATCTTCAAAAAAGCCTTCCACTCACCCCTGCCTTCTTCCCAGGCTTAACTTTGCTCTGGATTTGCTCTAGCCCCCTGTGACAGCATTGCAGGGGGACAGGGAATGAGGCTGTGGTCAGTTCATCACACAGTGTCTGCCACTCCTTCTTCCTCGTGAGGAAGCTTCCTCACACTCTCGCCCTGCTGCAGCATTGGGTCCCTCCCACAGGGGACAGTCCACCAACTTTTTATCATGAGTCTTTTCCACGAGCTGCAGTTCTTCACAAACTGCTCCAGCATGGATCCCTTCCATGGAGTCTAGTCTTTCAGGAACAGACTGTTCCAGGGTCAGTGCCCCATGGGGTCACAGATCCTGCCAGCAGACCTGCTCCAGTGTGGTCTCCTCTCTCCATGGGGCCACAGGTCCTGCTGGGAGTCTCCTCCTAGCACATGCTTCAAACAGAGTCAGAGACTCCTTTGGCCATCCACCTGCTCCATCATGGAGTTTGTCATGGGCTGCAGGTGGATCTCTGCCCAACTTTGAACCTCCACAGGCTGCAGGGGCACAGCTGCTTCACCATGGACTTTACCTCAAGCTGCAGGGGAATCTCTGCTCCAGTGTCCGGAGCACCTCCTCCTCTCCTTCTTCACTGACTTGGGTGTCTGTGCATAAACATATATTTAGTGAAAATTTATAAAAAATGTAGTCTTTTTCCACTTTGAGCCATGTAGGGTCAGCATGCAGCACAGGGCTCTATTTTTTCCTGCCGTGATAAGCTAAGGAATCAATATCAACTAGCTCCTAGGACAAGATCTGTAAAAGATTCCATTTCACTAAAAGCATTCTTACCTGTCTCTGATGAAGCCCAGTATGGTAAATGTGCCACCTCTGGGGACAGCAAATTAATGAAAAGGGTGGTCTTAGTTTCGCTTCTGAGAACTTGGTAATGCAGGAGTGTGTACTGACAAGGGGCATTGGCTGTGTCCTCTGTGTTGACTTATTTAATGTCCCAGTCAGCTCAGTTTTTCCCAAAAAATCTGAGCTGTGCAGGCTGTTTGGCTGAAGGCAGAGGAGTTCTGGCAGTGGGGAAGATGTAGGAAAATAGGATGAAGGCTGGTGCTGTGCAGTGTGATGGAGGCTGTGCTGCTCTGCCATTAGTGTGACTGGGAAGTCCTGTACTCAGGATGATATTGTGGAGTCTCAGCTGCACACTCAGCTGTAGCTCTGCTGTTGGTTGCAGGGTAACTTCCTGGAGCTTGGCCAGATGAAGGAATGGAAACATTCCGTGTGAGGCAGTGGTTGGAAGAAGAAGCAGAAAGCGAGAGATGTCACCCTGCCCTTCAGAGGCTTGTTTGTCTTACCTTAAAAGTCTAGATTCACGTTTAGGATATAATATAAAGCAAATGTACTCAGTTAGTAAATTATCCTGTGATGGAGAAGACAGGTGCTCTCCTTGCTGGGAAAAAAAAAGAAGGTAAAGAGAATAACAAAGATGCTGTGTTTGTATTTTCATGCCTCAGGATGTTCTAATGCCGTAAAAGTATCAGTTCAAAGAGAACTTCTGAAGTGAAGTGAGTTCTATTTTTTGTCCCCTCTACGACACCTTTACTTCTTCAGAAAGAACTTTGAAAAAGGTGGCAGCCCTGGCACTTTAGAAGCCAGTTGTTGTGACTGCCCCTGAACTGAAGTTATTGAAGTGGGGAGAGACCTTGGATTTAAGGGTCACACGTATCAGAGACTGAAGTCTAAAGGGAAGAGCCAAGTGTCTAGCTGGCAGAAAAAGAACAAAGGTTATCAGTCATTTTGTAGCAAGGAGAGAAAGGATCAGGAAAAGTTACAAAGTAAGGAAGGAATAAGTCTACAAGGGGATAACATGAGTGGAAAGCAAGGAATACAAGAGATGGTCATCTCAAATCTAGTGCAGATGAAAAGAGAAAAGAGGACTTGAACTCAGATGAATAGAACTGAGAATTTTGTGTCAGAATTTTAGCTTTGTAGCATTTGAGTCCAATTCTTAACTGTCCTGTTCACTGATAATGAGGAAGCTGCACGTGCAATTTTGAGGGAGGTTGTGTTGCTTTTTTTCCTTTTCCCTGTTTTTTTATCAGTGGAACAAAATGTGTTATTGGGTCTCTTTAACAATGTAAAGATTACATAAATTACAGCAGCCAAAGAAAGCTAAGCTTGAATAGTACTACCTGAGCTGATGGGAGACCAGCTGTAGTGATGCCTTATCCTAGGCTTAGAATTAAAAGCCAAACACAGTTAGAGGGAAAAAGGGTTTTACCTTGGTATTTATTCAAGGATCCTCTGGTGCAGCACATCCAGGCAGAAAGCACCCCCGAATGCACACCGAAAGTGCACACCCGAAAGATGCACCCCCCCCAAGATGCACCCCCAAGTTGCACCCCCCCAAGAATTCGCATATACAGTTATAGACCTTGCAAATTAGCATATCTATCAAAGATTCCCTAATGAGAGGCTCAAGAGAAACCCCCTTCCTGAGGAATGTTCCCCCTGGATGGGCCTATCTTGGTTTACAGAATGTGTTCTGGAGAGGACCTTGGTGTCTGGGGCTTTCTGACCCAACTTCGGGGTTTACAAGATGTTTAGTCTCCTGGCTTAACGGAACTTTGGGTCTAAGCTAGTTATCAGACTGGGGGAATTACAAGTACGTGGGCTAAAAGCACTAAGGATACATGCAAAGCTGTGTAAAAGGGTATGTGGAAGGGTATATGAGAGGGGTATATGAAAAAGCAAAAAATCATCATGGCATCAGTAGGACTAGAGATGGTCATCTGAAGTTCTCTTATAACCCCAATTTTTATAGCCACTGAAAAACAAATGAGTTGTTTGTGTTTCCCATTCCATGTGTTTTGTGTAAGTTCTTTGACTACGTCTCTGCATGATGTGGTTTCCTTCTAGTTGAGAGTCTGTGTAGTGACCTCCACCAGGACCAGTAAATAAACAAAACAACTAATGGAACATGATATTCTGAGCAGCAAGGTAAATCTTTGCATATGAATGGAGCTGAGCTAAGTATATATAGGATTGAATGTCATGGAAGACCTCTGGGGTGCTTTAGGAAAAGATGCTAAGACTAGGATAGAGATGAAATGCACTCAGAAGAACGGAAGTAAGGGAAATTCACTTGTTTGTAATGTCTACCATACTCGCTGTGCTAGAATAGGAGACGTAGGCTGCCAAAAACAATTATGTCTTTCGCAGGTTGGGTGCAATTTGGGTGCTTCAAAAAATAGTCATTTTCTTTACTTCTGCTTGTATGCATATTCTGACAGGAAAGCAAATACTGTCTCTGTAAGTGATGCTAGAAAAGCCAGTGTAAACAGAATAAACTGAACATCTCTTCCTAAGAGTATTGAACACTACATCACTTCTCAAGCTTGCCACTCTTGATATGGAGTGGTGCTTGTAAAAAACAAGTTTTTTTCTGCAGTATTTCTTAAACAAATAGCTAGAAGAACCTAAAAGCTTAAGACAATCTTCTTGAGAAATTCTGTAGAACTCGTGAAAAACTCAGTTTTTTCCCTAGAAGACAAGATAGATCTACTATTTCTGATAATATCTGTACTTTAAAAATGATGTTTGCTCAGGTAATTCTGTTTTATTTTCTGCTTTTGTATTTCATTTTTTATGCAATTTGGAAATAGGTGTGTGACAGCCTTCTGTAAATGAGTTGGATTTGGAGGAATGAGACTCTTGGTTTCTGTGAATGGAATAACATGCTCAAGACACGAAAATGTCAAACCTTCTGTGATTATGAAATAGGCAGCAGTCTGAACCAGTTTATTCATGTACATCTGACTTTGAGAGTTCAGAGATGTTCTGAGTTGTTGGTCTGTTGAACCAGTTTGAGTTTCAATACCAGAAAATCAGGAAACAAATGGATTGAATGATAGAAAAAAAACCCCAAAAAACCTGAGAAAGGCATAGTCTAATTTGGGTTCTGCAAAACCTATATAAGGAATAGAGCAAAATCAAGATTTTCACCTTTTTTGGCTTTGTTAAATCATCAGTAAACAAAAATGGGCTGAGCTTTTTGCACAGCTTGCACTTAATGCTTGTAGGTGGTATTTGATTCCTAAATCCACAGAGGACAGTGCAGGAAGTTTCTGAAGAAAACAGAAATCTGAACCGAATAGCAATAGTATGGTGTAGAGGCACAGGTTGCTACCCCCAAGGTCTCACAAGTAAATGCTGTTGCCACTAGCTTTTGGATACACCTTTAGAGGGTCTTTTAGAGTCTCTTTTCACTTCTGTGTTAATAAAACACCTATTTCTTTAGCATGTTTGATAACTTCCATTCAGCTTGAAATTTTGAAAATTGATGGAGAGTTGCCATATGGCTCCTGAAGAGTTATAGGTTAAAATAGGTTGTCTGGATTTCTTTTCAATTAAACAGGTGGGTTTTATTGTGTCTGCACAAAGTATCTTTTAGTTATTAAGGAAAAACTGGATCAAAAGCAGAGGAAACCAATTTTCTTGTCCATTGAAACAATATGAATTGGGTTCTTGGGAGTCTGATATTGCAGTATTACGAAACAGAGTGGATTTGGATTAGTCTTTAGAATATGAAATAAGAAAAACTGTACTGGATCAGTGCAAGGGTTCATGCAGCCCTTCAGCTGTCTGTCACCAGCGGTGGCCACAAGCAGCTGCTTTCAGAAAAGCTGGCATGCAAAGAAATGCGGTATTTCTTCGATGCTCTCCCAGTCCATCACTTTGCAGCTCAGGGGATCTCCTGAACTACTTTATACCTGTTCATTTATTAACACCCAAAGGATCTCTCCTGCTCGCCAGTGCAGTCCAAGTGGACCGTAGTTTTATAGCTCCATCTTCTACTGCAGCCATTCATTGCATCTTTTACCCTGCCTGGTTTGAAAGTGCTTTTGTTTCAAAGTTGTCTGGTTTTGTTTACACTTGGACATCAGAGGGAGTCCCTGGTCTTCGGCCAACAGACAGGATTCATCTCTCTTCTGCATGTGTTGAGAAATGAGGCATCTTCTTAGGCAACACTGGCTTATCTAAAAGCAGCATTCGCAAACAAATCCCTTTTTGATAGTAGGTAAGCATTATGAGCTGAGACAGCACTGGGACAGCATTAAAAAACACTTGTAAAAATTTTAGCAAAACAATTTTATCAACAATAGTGTACCAACAGGCTGATTATGAGACAATAAACACGGTTTATTTGGTAGAGTGAATTTATGTTACAGTATAAACCGACTATTAATGTTTTTCAAGTGCCGTAGATTCACCTTCATCTCTTTTTCTCTTCTTATTTTCTGGGGCAGAATGAGAATTTATTCCTCTTTTGTCTGAGAAACACTATAAGAAGTATCAGGGTGTCTCTTCAGACTTGTATAATGTAATTCTCATGTTTTTATGAATATATCGTAGTTTCAGTTGTGATTTCCCCTCTATGAACAGTTTTATGTGACAGCTGCTTTATGGTCATGATTATAAGTCATCCTTTTTAGTTTGATTGCAGCAGCAATCTGGGGACCATAGCAATGTGTTTCGCTTATGAAATATGTCAGTGGGAAATAGAGGTCTAGTCACCGTTTCCTTATTGGTGAGAAATTATGTTTTTCAAAGGAAGAAGAAAGGGCAGATCTTTTTTCAGTAGTCTTTCCTGAAGATTGTGTAATTCTTCTGGAAATAGTAAGAAAAATCTTATTTCGATCTTTGTCCAACAGTTTCTTTCTGCATATGCATCCTACCAAAAACCTGAATGGAATGGTTACTTTCCTTGTGCAATATAATACTTTTTGTTACCATTTCCAGGTGCCTGGAAAACTCCAACTTTTATATGATAATAAAAATATTTTGCTACATATTTTATTAGTTTCACCAGTTGAAGTCAAAATGTTAATGTTAAAATGCTTGACGAAGTCCCAGCATCCAAATTGTTTGCTGTAGAATTTGTAACAGTCTCACAGCTCTCATGAAGTCAAACTCTCATCATTGGGGAAATTTCTGAATTAGTTAAAGACTTGTTTGAAAGGAAATTGATATGCTCCTCTCTTCTGGATTGTTTTGGTATTGTAAAAGTGAAAGAAAATTTTGTTGTCTGGTCAAAACCATTCTGCTTAGACAAAGCAGTACAAAGCTGCTGCAAATTGCTTGTGGGCCTTGGTTAGATGTGCAATAGTATTTGGAATACCTGATAATGCATATTAAAGTGTGTTGGTTTTGTCTTGCTGAATTGAATATGATGTGCTTCATACTTAATTTTCAGTGTCTCAGTTGAGGTGACTGGGTAAGAATGGAGGGCATGAGTGATGAACCTGAATTCACAGTAAAAAGCTATCTACTTTAATAACATTCCAGTGTCAATTACTGGCAAAAACCATGCTGTGGCTTCCCCTGAGAGAAGGTTCACAAAGGGTAAAAGTGCCTTTTGGTCCTTGCTTAAGCAGTTAATTGCTCAGGAAAAAGTCTTTGCAGTGTGAGTGCCTGGTGTAGTGACTGAAGGTTTTTCCTGAGCTGTACCACTAAATCCTGTTCTGAGTATGTCTCCTTAGTCTTTTATTGAAGCTCTCGGTTTCCCTATAATTCTCCGTGCCTCCCTTTCCCCTATAATCTCTAACAGACCCTTCTGGCTCCAAAGGGTTACCTGGGCAGAAGGTGCTGCACAGCTCTCTGCTGGTTGCCTGTGGGCTGACTTGAAGGTTGAAGCTCGTGCTGAAGCCCCTTGCCAGCTGAGACCCTTCTCATCTGTCCAGACAGTGATTTTTGTGAAACTCACTCTGTTGCTTGGACCAGTTAGTATTGACCACTGTAAAAAAATAATTAGAAGGACAGGCAGTGTGATATGTGTACATTTAATGGGTTGCACACGAGTGCAGGACAAAAGCAACTAAAAGAGTTGTCCTGTTCTGGCCATGCTAAACCCAAGCTGATGGTTCTGTCCAAAACACCTGCCAAAATGTACAAATAATTTATTGAGTAATTGACATAATGTCACAGGGGGAACAACTCAGAGTGGCAGCTGTGGGTTGTTTTCAGTATTGCTGGGTATATTTACAATGATGTAATGTATGATTATGGTTATATGTTGTTGATATCAGTGAATAAAACTGCAGCCCTATTTTGCACAGAGATTGATCCAAGGATTTGTTGATTTCCATGGTAGCATCAATTATTTGATTTATGTGATTATTTTTTTCTATTCATGTGACCAGCTAATGATCAAAATCTTCCTGCCTCATGCAGTTGCTGCTGGGACAACTCGAAAATTGCCCTTTTGTTGCATTTGTACTGTATGCTCCTAATGCCACAATTGTGAAACTCATTCCTCTGGACAGCAATCTGTAAAATTGTTGTAAATTCTTAGCTGTGTGAGGTTTAATTAATGCCAGAAGCCTTCGATAAACAACAGTTGCAATTTGGACTGTGCTGGTTTAATGATTCTTGCACTCTGTCTAATGCACGTTCTGTTAATTCTCTGTGTCAAGTGACTGGCACTGACGTGAACCACATCCCACCAATGTCCCTGTGTGCATGGAAGCAATGGAAACCTCAAACCAACCAAAATATTTGAAATATTTGACAGGCAATGCACTTAAATATCTTCACTTAAAAGCCTAAAGGACGTTAGCGTTTCACATGGTAGGTAGGGAAGAAAAACATAACAAAAAGTTAAGGAATGCCTTTGATAATTTCTAAAGTTAATAAAACAGCTTGCCCAAGTAAAACCTCATGTTAAATCTTCTGCAGAATCATCTGTTAGTAATGCTACAGGATTTTCATAATGCTGTTAAGTTGTATTGTATTTGTTTAACCAGAGTTTTTCCTTTGATGAATAGTGATAGACACCAAAAAAAATCCATGAAAAAAATTATGAAAAGATAACTCCAACCCTTCCAAAACAGATGTTTTGGACAGACTGAAATTCTGTTTGTGTACCCATGCAGTATTTAAAGTCATGTACACCATAAAAGTGGTAAATGTGGTTGTTCTGAAAAGGGATAAAAGAAGGAAAAAACCCAAAGTTATAAACGGTGCTTCCTTTCTTAACTGAATTTAATAGGTTTATGTCCATTTACATGTTAGCTTTGTGTGTGTGTGTCAGCACAACTCTGCCAGCAGAATCATGAGCATACCACCTAGAGGTGATGTTGTGGCAGTATATTTCAGTGAAAGCAGAAGGGCAGGACTAATCGATCTAATCCATTTTGTCCTACTCCAGGTTCTTAGTTAATTCATGCTGGACTATGAGAAAGGTACTGTACTACTCCCATGAGACAAATACTTGAAATAAATATGTTTATATCCTTGTTTAAGGAGTAGAATTTTCTAAGGTGCAGTTATTTCTGAAAAACCTGAACACGAGTTTGCAAGCAATTTAATTAGAGACTTTATGTCTCATCTCCATTTTCAGCTAGTAAACATAAGAAAAGCACAACTTAAATGGATTTAAAACTGCTTATTCTTGGTGATCAAGTACTTTAAAGCTGATGGGTCAAAAATTGGTGTGTATAAAACCATTAACTTGTTTCATATCTTAAGAGGTTCTGTTTAATACTGTTCACTTAAGTAAATGAGAGCACTAATTGAAGAGAATTCCACTGCCGTATCTGTGATACCTGTTTAGATAAGAATGCTCTGTAAAAGTGCTGTGGATCAATGGTGTGCAAGTTGGATCTTTGAACCCAAATGTGTAGCTCTTCTTTGCAGAAATCTTGCAATTCAGTGTTATACTGAATACTCCTCTGTTGTGGGCTCTTAGAAGGTAACTGACCCCAAAAATTCCTAGCTGAAGTGAATGTGTTGAATTTAATGGTGTGAGGAAGTCTGCTTTTCCGGGATGTGAGATTTGGACTACATATTTATACAGCACTCCGTAACTCTGCATGTGGCTTCACATGACCTTGAAAAATAAATCACTTATTGGCTATTTTTCTTCAAATATTTGTGGGACGATCGAGTTAATAGTGCTAATGTGGGGTTTTTGTGTTTTGCTGCTGTAAAGCTTAGTGTCCTAGTATCACCATTTCTGAGTTATCAAACTGGGATAATACCTTCTCCTCATCTTGTCTGTTGGGTGTTTTACATTTTGGGACAGGATTTTATTTGTCTGGGTGGTCCTAGCATTTGGTGTAGCAGTGATAACCCAAGGATATATGGGTTGAAAGAGATACACTTCTTTATTAGATGAGCTACTATAAGACTTAGCGATATCTTCTTGGACATCTGGGTGCAACCATAACACAAATTAGAACTAACAACAGTGCTTATTAAAAGTTCAGGACTATTTGTAGTGATAATTTCTACATGAACTCCTATGCTTGATGTGTCAGCCTTTTGAAGGGTTATGACTGCACAGCTGCTTGTTTTTCCTTTCCTTCCAATAACTTTTTCAGGTCTTGGGTTTTGTTTTTGTTGTTGGGGTGTTAAGATTGGCATCACTTGTTATGGCCATATTTTTCACAGAGTGTGACCACCATATGAATTTTTTATTGCATTGCATTATTCAAAGCACACATGGCCATGTCTGGGCCATATGTGAGTATGTGATTTTTATATATTTTTTTTTTTAAGAGATATGATCACTAGACAAAGTTCCTCTATATTTTCAGTGACGTGTTTACAGAGACTTATATCTAAAAGTAGCCATGGGAGACATAATCAGTAAGGAAATGACAACTTGCTATTCAGATTTACTGAATGACTGAGGGATAGAAATAAACAAAATATGGGTATTGCTTTAAAATATAAATTATAAATTGTAATAGCAATTTAGCATTCTGTTGATGCAATAGATAAAACAGTAAATAATTAATCAAAATACATCTATTGTCAAGAAATTCTCCTGATACAAGAAATGCAGTAGGATTTTTTTTTCACATGGAATAAACTGATATCTCCCACTGTTTAATGCTATATTTTAAAGCATCTTCCCAGGATGCTTTTGAAAAATAACTTGAAAACTCAGGTATACTTGCAAAATCCTTGTCCTGAAATTTTGAGATGGTCTTGCATACCTGTAAACATTTATTTATAATTTTGCAGCACATGAATGGTAATGGCAATGTTTACAGTACAGCATGGTCCAGTCAAATAAATGAGTCAGAAAATACCATTTTTAAGACTGTTTTCCTGTCTCTGACATTTGTCAGCTCAGTGGATTAGGGGATTCACTTTTCATGTGTTTTCTCTTTCTGATTAGGTAGACTGGGCTCTCAAAGCTTGGAGTCATCTTTTATTGGTAAGGTTATACAGCACTCAGCAAAAGAGAAGAGTTTTTTACATTGCAGAACTTGGGGATGCAAAGTTTAAGACAATACTTAGGATTATAAGGATTTCGAAACTTGAAAATAAAACAGTAATAACCCTCTCTGGTTAGGATCTAGTAAACCTTTGCAGCACTGTAAGGGTAGCTGGCATGTCTACAGCAGGACTTGTAATTCTGTCAGTGATTTTGAACTTTGCTAAATATTGTAAAGAGCTATTATGAAGTGATCGCATTTTTAGAAACTGTCTTTTTTTTATTAAATATGTTCAGACTTGGCAGTAACTAATTATTGAAGTGTTGCAAACTGCTTGGAGACAGGCTTGTCATAGCCTTTCTTGATTCATACCTAGATATCATGTTCTGATAGAATCAAAGCAGAAGGTGTGCTGTCTTTCGTTCCAGATGCCGTACTTAGCACGTGCATAGAAATTTGCCTTGTGTTTTAAGATTATTATGAGATTACAAAAATCTCGTAATAATTGAAAAACTGTTTTGGTTTGTGTAAGAGTCCTATGTGAAAACAATGAAATGTTCACTGAAATTCCATGTTGTTTTGATGTTTGTTGTTTACAGTGATTTGACAGAACTATAACCCTCAGTGAAACCTGCATTTGTGCATACTTGGCTGCATTCCCGCCAAGTTTTCCCATGTTTTTCTCCTGATCAATGGGGTAGTCCCTTTGGGGATGGTCACACCTGTTTGTCACTATGATTCCAGAGTAATGCCTCTAAATTTGTTGTGGCAGTTTAGCACCTCAGTTCTTAGTACATTTATGTGTGGATAGCTGAACCAAGCTGTAGCTGTTTTCTCATGCTGTGCTCAAGAGACAGCTGGGCTTTTTGCTGGGCTTCACAAAGTGTTTTCAAGTGTGATGTGACTCAGCTGTACTGCAGCTGATCACTAGAGCTGTGCTCTATATGATATGTTTTCTTCCCAAACTGAGACTCAAACCAATAGGGACTCAATTTCTATGGAAATAGCTGTCATAAAGTCAATTCTGTAGCTCATTGTAGTCTGTAAATTAGGTAGAATAGATGGTGGGAAGCAGGTTTTTTTCTACTTGTTATCCCTTTGCTCTCTGCCTAACTGCTGCTGTTGATTAAGTTTAGTCCCAAAGCACATCAGAATTAAAAGACTTTGCATTTTTATAAGTCTTCTGAAGAACAGCTTTTTCGCCCCAGTTCTGTGGTGAACATAAGTTCTTATTCACAGTGGGGTAAATGCCTGAAGCAAGGGAAACAATCGCTTGTAAGTTGTAAATGTGACTGCAGTGTTGATGGTGATTGGAGGCTGTTCTGGATGTATGCTGAGACAAAATGTGAAAGCACTACATTCATCTTCATAAGGTTTTAGAATAATCTGTACAGACTATAGGAGAGAGGTAAAAATTTATGAGATTTTAATTTTTTTTATCTAAATAACAATAAAGGTGAAACAGCCGTTAAAAAAAAAATCTTTAATATGCTATCAACTAGACAAAATACATTCCTTAGGGATGAAAGCCACAGCTGCACTTGGACACTAGCGTTTTGATTCCTCCAAAATAGCTGGAGCAATAAATTTTGCACCTTGATTTGAAATGACCATTCGAAGTAATTTTCAAGTATTCTCTTTTTGGAATTTGCAATTAAACAAAGCACCACAAGTGGTCACCATGCTGTCACTGGTAGGGAATGGGATAAGAAAACAGTCACAAAAAGTAACCTTGACCTGTTCACAGTCAAAGCTGTCAAAATTGTTTTGATACTCTTCTGTTCAGAGAAGGGATGTTTTAGAAAGCCAGTGTCATGTTTCAAGACGTGTTAACCTATAATGACTCCCTAAATCTAAGTAACTGACTCTACTTTTTTCCTTCTGTTTGTCTTCCAGTAGTGAAGACTAAGTCGTTTTCTCACTTTTTAATCTTAAGCGAACCTTAAATTTCGCTTTTCTATTTTATCTGTAATAATTTTACTTGCGTCAGTTATCAGCTGATATCTGTCGTCTTCCTATTTCAGCACCTTTTGGTGACTTATTACAAACATAGTGATAAAATAATAAGTATTCAAACCATGGCACTCTTGTACCAGAGATAGTTTGATATACAAACTACATGTGAGCTTATTCCCATGTGAAGAAATAGGCAGAAACATGATCTTTATTGGTCATGAACTAATGCTTTTCACTAAGGTTGTTCAAATACCACAGTCAGTAATCTCAGTAATTTAAGCAACTGCAGTGATTGAGAAAATGTCCATCCGTTTTCTCTCTCTCTCCCCTCAACACACACACTCTGATACACACACACACACGTACTTCAGAGAGAGGAGTGCAATGAATGTTCTGGGCAATGTTGCTGTTAAAACAGCCAACAGCTTTTCCTGCCTTTTCTCTAGTTAGGATGAACCTAGGGAATAAAAGTTTTTCATGCTCTTATCCGTGTCACCTGCAAATGTACTTTCATGCTGTTTATTTTAATAAGAGGCAATAACAACACACAGAATGGTAGGAAAAGATGTTCGTTTATGCTCTCTCTTAAAAAGTCACCTAGAAGTACAAAAAAGTCACCTAGAAGTACTTTGGCTGATCCTAAAAATATTTTTTAAATAAATTGTTTGGCCCCTTCTTGGTCTTTAGAGAGGCAAAGGTACCTATTTTGTTTACCCTGTAAAGAAAAAGGAAGGATCTATTTGCAGTCTTTTTACTACTAGTAAAAAGATTCTAGTAATATATTAGAGAAGGGGAAGCTGACTCTTCTCAGATACACAGAGAAAGGGCTGAAAGCAGGACTGGGTCACGTATGGAAAAAGTCAATAAGTGTTCAATTTCACTAGGAAGCTTCTGAAAAAAGGTAATTTTTGTGTTTTAAAATAGGAAGGAAGTTTCAGGACTTGAAAAAACTTTAAAAATTGCTTTAAAATGTTACCTTATAATAGTAATCATCCCCGGGAGTAATGCTGTGAGGGCAGTAGAAGGCTGCTGTAGGAATAGATGTCCAGGTAGCGTACTTCTTTGATATGAATCAATGTTAAAGCGTGCTACCTGGCTTGTAAAGATCTTCCATTTTCTATTTTGCTATAACTGAGAAAAAAGAAGGGCATTTTAGTTCCAAATGTTCTTTTCCAGTACCTGGGCATCTGGAAATTTTCCATTTTGCCCATTTTATTAGTTAGCTTACTAAAAGTAAATAAAAAGGATTACCATGTTAATGTGGAGTCAGAACTCGCATATGTTAAAAATGGATCTCACTGCATATACATAGTTAAATGAGCAACTCAGGGAAAGGAAAGGATTTTGTTACTCTGATCTTTCTAGCTTTCCCAATTAATTTGATACCTTAATGAATATTTCAATTTATTCTGATTTTTTTTCCTTCCTACTTTTTCAAAATATTGTATTTATGAATCCATACAGAAAGACCAGAAATGTTAAATTTGATCAGATACACAGTTTAATGCTGGTGTTGCTCCAATCACTATGTTGCTTGAACACCCAGTATCTGTCAGTATCTGTGTTTGTAACAAGAAAATTCATGGAGCTTCTGAGCAGTAAAATGTGGTTAAATAAGATAGTAGATATATAATAATGTCTGTTTTTTAAACATGTAAAAGTGCTCTGGGCAGTAGACTAGTAAATTCAAACCTTGAGAGGACAAAGCGTTTCTGTCAGAACTAGGATTACCTTTTCTATGAATTCAGTTTTAACTCAGTTGTTACATCAGCAAATTTAGGCTCAAGTATTTCATGTAAGAGAAGAGATCATTCTGAATTCTGTTTTCCCCCACCTCTTGTTTGAAGAGTTGAAATACTGGAGATAAGGATCACTCGGGTGCTGACTTCTTTCTGTTTATTTAATGTAGTGATGTGCATACCTCGCCTTGAATCAAATGATATGAGAACTTGAGTGTCAATTGACTTGAAATTCAATTTAAACTAATTCTGTTTTATTGTAATACATACCTGTCAGTAGTTCAGTTATATCTTGTAGATCTTGAGGAATATGAATTCAAGGTGAGTATTTTTTATGGATACAGCTGAAAAATAAAACTGAATCAGTAGCCGGGAAAATATAAACCAGTGCAGTAAAGAACTTTGCATTCTTTTTCCCCTCCTGTTTGCCTTTTGCTGCCTTACCCCACGTAATTACAGTTGTTCTATCAAATACCTTCTCCTGGAAACTAACATAGTATGCTCAAGGTCCTGATGAGGATCAGGAAGCTTAGTGATCAGTTTCAAATGGAGTATCAGAATTCAGGGGTTTTTTGCATCAAAGCAGCCAGATATCTTAGCTCAAGCCTGTTTAGAGATTCCATTGCACACTTCCAAAAATTACTGAGGTACAGAGGGACAAGGATGGGAAAAGCAGAAAGCAATGCAATACCCAAGAAATGTTTAGGATTTGCTAACGTTTCCATCGAGGGAGGGCGGAAGTCGTCTCAGTGTTGTGATCTGCAAGTTTGCATATTACTTAATGTTTAAAAAACAAAAGTAAATTATTTCATTGCTGTTGGAATGGTGCTGGTGTTTTCTGGAGTCCCTGCAGGTGCTTGGTGCTTTGTACCTGTATCTGCTGTGCTGTGTCTGCCTCAGTGACATCCTTCATGTGGGCCCAGCTGTACCACAGAGTTGGACTGTCTGAATGCACCCTCTATTTAAGAGAAAGATAAGTTTATAAAAGCATATAACAGGAAGGAAATCAACTTCCCAATGTGAATAGCACCATAATAAATCTTTTTTTACCAGCTGTCCATGCATGAGTTTTGAATTTATCTGGATGTTTGGAGTTGCAAAGCCCAGTGAGGAAAAACATGACTCACCTATGCAATGTTATTTTGTTTTACAGGAAAAGGCTCAGTGCTTTCAGAAGGCTCTTGCTTCCCAAGCAGATAAATCCACGCAGACAGAACTTGTAGGCCACGATGTAAGTAGCTGTATCAAACAGTATTTTTTTGTCATCTTTGTGGGTGTTCAGGCTTCTGTCAGCTGGTTTGCCTCTGCTGTTGTTGTGTCCATACACGGATCTGGTGATTCTAAAATACCTTCAGAAACATGAGAAGATAATTACAACTACTTGCCAGCACACCAATGCCCTGTTAATTTTAGGCTTTACAAAGAGCTGAGAATTTGCATAAATGAACGTGAACGGTACGTATTATCATATTGTAAATTTTTTTCAGTATTTATTTGCACACTTATTGACACTTTGATGAGGTTATTATGTTTAGCATTGTCGTTTGCTGTCCAAACAAGATTTGAAAGATAATGGAATAAGTACAGTTTTGCCAAGTGATGTTAAAATTCTGTTTCCTAATGAGCATCTGTCAGAATTTCTCCTAGAATGTGTATTGATAATATGTATCTTCATGCAACAGCATAGTCAAAGAAGATTCCTTAACTGTGGGAATATTGTTTCCCCAGTTCTTCTAACCGGAAGTATTCTGTCTGTGGGATGTCGCTTGAATACGTGTAAGAGATTCTCATGCTTACATGAGCCTCTCTTCCATGATGAGAAATGGTTTTTCTTTTTGTGGAACATTTAGCACGGTTCTATTCTGTGATTTGAGCAAAGTCTAACAGTAACTCTTAACAAAAACTGTTAAGTAACGTGATGGTTGTGCATTGGTATGGATCAACATGCTGTTTCAAATTTATGGAAAGAACTCTGGAATTAAAGCAGGCTTTGAAACTTTCCTTTTTGTTTTGTGTCAGTGGACCATTAAAGTTCTTCTTCTGAGGATAGAGACATCAAAATTTCATGTTTTAATATGAAAAGTTTTATCTGCACTAATTTCTTTTTTGTGGGTCACTGAACATAAACCCTTATGGTCTGCTGTGTCTGTGGAGTCATGTCTGGTGGAATTTAGTGAAACTCTGAGGTGTGTATATATTACTGCTGAAAAATCCATAATATTCAAAAATATTTAAAAACATTTTTGTATGTTACAATACTATATCCACTTCTTCTGTGACTAATTATCCTTAGCAATACTTTCTTTATTTAACATCTGTACATTAGATGTTAAATAAAAGTCTTTCACTGAAAATGGCAACAGAAAATATGTAAATTTTGGGGGATTTTTGGTGTTGTTTTGTTTATTTTTGGGTTATGTTGTTTGCTTGGGGTTTTTTTAAGCAGATGTGACTTACGCATTTAGTTGTTTTCTACCAAATCGAATATGTTGTATTCATGCTGCAGGGATTCATGCTGTTAGCAGATTATGTCTTTTTTCCCTTTTTCCAGTCTGTGTTCCCTTGGAGTTTGATGGGGAGTAAAAAATAACGTAAAACCTCATCCCCCAAACAGGTACAGTTTTCTGGCTGAGATTTGAGTATTAAATGCCATAATAACAACAATAAGTTAAATACATCCTTTTCTTTAGCAGCATTCTCGTCAATTAGTGGAACATATTTTTCAGACTTCCCTGGTAAAATGCCTACCTATTTACAGTTGCAATAATGTATTATCTCGTCCAGGCTGTTACAATGCAAGACAAAAAGGAAATGTTGAATGTTTTTCTATGGAATAACACTTCACCTGTATTTATCTGGAACAGAGTACTTGTGAAAATTCCGTTCCAAGGGATTGATTGCAGAGAAATTTGAATTAATATACAGAAATAACACAAGCCTGCTATGCTCGCAATGAGGGGAACTCAGTGAGGAGGAATGTGCGAATAAATAGTGTTAACACTTTTTGGATTATTGTTAAAACTTTTTGCTCTTTTATTTATCAGATTGTGCAGCTTTTTCTGTGAAGGATACTTATTAAAGATTCAGCTGTGTTTCTGTTGAATCCAAGTGGCCATTGCATTTACATTCTTCACTTTTGAATGAGATTTTAAAGAGCAAGTTGTAACGGTGGCAAGTAGTATCTGTACATCATTTTATTCGGGATGTCAGTAAGTGTGTAACTCAGTAAGTACAAGAATATTGTACTAATATGAAATTCGATTAAATAGAAAAACATTAAACAGATCAGAGAATACAATATGTATTTTTCACCCCATTAGTCACACATTCTGAGAATAGTATACATTGAATACTTAATATCTGGTTTAAGAGGTAAGCAGAAAATTTAAGTTTGTTTCATCACTACAAATTTGCTGCTTTAATTAAAAAAAACAAACACATAAACAAACAAACAAAAATTGCATTTTTATTTTTCCTTAATTCAAATTTAAAAGCTAAAAATAGTTAGATAAAAGTGCTACCAGGAATTTGCGTAGCATTGTTTCATAAATGTAGTACAAATACTGATATATGCTACACAGTGTAATAATTCAGAAATGCTTAAGACGGTGCCTCTATGAGTGGTTTGGTTTATATTTTTATATATTCTTTTGTTTCACTGTGTAATCTCAACAGTTACTTATTTTGCAGTTGAAAAAACTGAGAAGGGTAGCCCCCAGAATAAAGCACTACTTGAGTTTTTTTGACTTCTGGACAATATCTCCAGTAGTTAAAAGACTACTCCTTAGCCTTGGAGTTCATTTAAATGTGTCATTAAAAGTAAATCGAAGTTCTGACTTTGACTTGGATAAGGAATTAATCCTTTTGTCCGTAGGGTGTACAGTAATGAAAAAAAGCTGGGGGCGAGTCTATATTTAGGAAGGAATGGTTGAAGAAGGAGGAAATGCAGTGTTTTACAGGGAGGAAATGTTCTTGTTTTTGTGGACTGCTCTGCCAAATCTTAAACAGTATTGAGTGAGTGTTTTGGGTAAGTGTTTGAGCAGTTACCAGAATGGAAGTTGTTATAGCGTATTTTATGTTAGCAGCTATAACGTAATTACAGTCAGAATCTGACTGTCAAGGTGATCAGTAAAGTGTAGATGATGCAATCTGCTGCAGTATCTTTAAATTGTTGGATAATACTTTGGATAGAGCTCTCATTTTTTTTCCCCTACAGCACACAGAGATTTTTCAGCAGAAATTGCTTTAGACTACTGTTTTAGCAAGCAAGTAGAAGATAAGGTCTGTAGCAGTAAAGATAATGTTTCTCATAAAGAACTGTTTGAACTGGAAAGCAAACTCCTCAATGTCTTTTCTGTATTGAAAAGATCTAATACAAAACTTAATTACGGAATTAACACATAAAGCTTAAAATAATTTTTGATAAGGACAAAAGAGTCTTCCATGATGAGAAATGCTACAGTGTCCTTAAGTGATTAACATGACTGCTTTACTACTTGAGGAAGTTGAAAGTAAAATAACAACACAACTACTGTATGTATTCCAGGGAAGACTTTGGAAAGTACTCAGGGTTTCTATAAAGGCTAGTTCCTTTCTAGTGCAGCGTGTCAAGGAATCTTCATCTTACGATAGTCTTAAATTTATTCTGTTTTCCGATATGTGTACTGAGAATAATTTAAAACATCTTGGGAGTCTTGCAGAAAGAGCCATGTGCACAATAGATTGATGTTGAGGCTGCTAAATAATAAATTATTAATGTGTCTTCAATAATCAATGCCAGTTTAACCTCCTTCACCTTCCTGTGCATGCAAAGTCTTCTTTTATTGAGAGATCAAGGAATAATTTCTTTCATGTTGATCAGGTTGCTAAAATGGACCAGAAGAGGAATAGATGCAGTCAGCTAGCACTGGGACTGATTACAAGACCACATTAAGGGATACAAATCTAATAATGGCTGCTAGCAAAATAGGTAGTCCAGAGTATCATGCAGGCATCACACAAGCACTCTGCAGCATGTGCCCTGCTGATTAGTTTTCATTAAAATGTGCCTCAAAACAGAGTTAAGCAATCTCAGGACAATTCTTAGTTCTGTCACCAAGTGAAGTACACGTCAGCACCACTTCGTCAGTCTTTACCAGCCTTTGGATTAAAAGAGTTTGTACTTAGTTTTATTCGCCACAAAGTAGAAATTCCTAAGAGCTGACATGATTTCTGCAATGTATTTTCTGTGTTTGCCTTCTGCTGATATTACAGGTTTTACATCTCAGAATTGCTATTCTGTTTGTTCTTTGTGTTTCCTACTGAGAGTAAAGCTGATGTAAACAGGTTTTGGACTGGTCCTAAACTCATTCCTCATTTAATGAGCATTCTTTCCAGTGTGGTGGTCCTTACATTCTGTATGATGCTTTTGATATCTCAGACAACAATCCTGTGTACTGCTGCTCTCAGTCTGCTGCAGTGTGGTTTGCAAAGCTACAGCTAAAAATTACCTTTCTTTGGTGATCACCAGCACTGTGTTTATAACAGTGCTGTGTGACAGATAAGAAGGCACTGCCTTTTATCACCTGTACAATCATGCAATATTAAAATCCATACTGATACATATTTTAGGGTATTTGTTTTGTAGCTTGCTGTGCATTGGACAGCATGCCTCCCTTAACCTCTCAAAACCTGGGCAGTGTCTTCTGTGTTTCATTAGGAGGGAGTGGAAGACATGGAGCTGGATGCTTTAACTGTTTCCATCCACCTCCCTGCTGTGCTCCTTTTTCTCCCCAGCCAGCCAGCCAGCATGGATTATGCCTACTGTTAAAGGGACTGTGTTGCATTGTGTCCTCTCCTTCAGGAAGGCTTGGCAACAGAATACTGAAATACTTTTAACTTCTTGAACTTTCTGCTTTAATCTAAATACGTTCCTGCCCTCAGTATTGTATAGTTTGTTACAGCATGAAGTGAGTTGTGTTTTGCCACCTCAACTGGAAAATACATCCTGCTTCTGCCTCCCCTCCTTGCCTTGAAGACTGATGTCCATCTGCTATTGTATTTTACTGCTAGGTTATTTTTCTCCATTTATTTCTTGACTCTGAGTTTGTTGTCTAATGTATACTGTGAAATAATACACACTTGTGCATAATATACCTTTCCTTAATGCAAACTTTCTTTAAAAATACCTTAAGAGATCAAACTAGTCATTAACCATTTCAGTATTTGCTTTGATTGTGTGTCTGTGTACCTGTTCATAAATGGATACCCAAGTGGTTCTTGCCGTGCTACATCCTTTCCTACAACTTCCTCTTGCATTCATTTTCTCTTCTTGTCATGTCCAATTTCCCTTTTTTACTATACAATTTCAAAATACCATTTCAAAATCTGTGTGTTTTAGGGAGTCCTATGTGTGCAAATTGTCAAACTTTGATGATGTCAAACTAGGATGATACTTTCTTTTGTTTTAATGATTACCTTCTGCCAACCCTTATGAAACACATTGCTCCACCATCAAACCCCTACGTACTTGGTGTTTGAATTACATTTATCATGAATTACATTTATCAATTACATTAATCATGAACAGGATTGAGTTGTTACAACTGCTCATGACAGGGAAAAACAGTTTGATTTACGGGTGCCAAATTCACCAGAGGACAAATGCTTGTGCTGAGGGTTTGGTGTTTGTGGTGCTAAATGAAAAGTGATAACAGGTTTTCACATAAACAAACTTCGGCAGTAAATGGGTTCTGGAACAGAAACTGAGGTGTGCCGTATGAAAAAGACACTTCCATTCTGTGGCTGATTATCAACGGGATATTCTGCTTTTAAGTCTGCCACCTCTAGGAGTAAAGAACAATACAATTTGCATTCTGTAGTGGTGCTTAGTTGGTATGAATGATCATCAGTTTTGATTTGTGGCATGCAAGTTGGCTTCTGGATGCTTGTATAGATAAGCTCTGTGTTGTTTAAATATTTGTAGTAATATGACGATGACGTTGTAACTGAGTTTCCTCACAGACCCAAAATCAATATAATACTAGTAGTCTCTGGATCTTTTAAAAACAGTTTTTGTGTAATCTAATCTTCAATAACAGTGCAATGTTTTTCTTGCCTTTTAAGTTTTAAATCTTTCTACTTACTCTACATTTTTCTGTCATAACCTTATTTTGTCTTTGAATCTGCAGTTATGCTGCCGCTATCTTGGTTTGAAAGTGCAATAAAATACGAGGTAGTTTGAAGTATTGACCAAACTTACTAATTTTTGCTTTGATGTCTTGGGGTGGGGGAGAGGAATAGGGGGAGAAGCAAAGAAAACTGTTTAGATATTCCTAATTTTTCATCCTAGAAGTTTTGTTGGGTTAAGACAGACCTCTTCCCACTCTTTCTGCTTTAGCTCCGTCACGGTCTCCTCCATAGAGTTCTCCGGCAGTTTACTTTTTTGCTTAGGTCTATCCATCTCTACTTTTTGTCTCATTTCCTACTTTACTTTAATTTTTGTGTTGTACTTAGGAGTATGATTTCCCAAAATTTATTTGCAGTAGTGTATTTTCAGTATGTTCTAGTTGCGTTATTTCTATTGTAAAGGTGCTGCCAAGCAGTTCATGACTACTCTCAGTAGGAACTAAGTGAGCAGCTATCCCTACAATTAATAGCATGTTCTTACTACCTCCACTCTGACCTGTTACATTAAGTATAGAAAGTAGGGCACTGACAAACAGGATATTTGAATACATTTCTTTGACTGAAATAAAAAAGCCATTCACCAGATTATACCTTGCCGACTCTGTTCATGCATTATGTTGAATACTAGCAGTGTCTTACTTGTAGGGGCAGAAAATAGCTGCACTAAACCTTTTGGATATTGTTCAAAAGAATGAGCTGGGAATTTAGTAAAATACGCTCAATAACAATCAAAAATTCTAAAAAATAGCAGCATTTTGCAATAGGCTTTGAGTATGTTTTCTTAAAAAGGAGGGAAATTTGATTTTACCTTGAAGAAAAGATCAACAAACAAAATTGAGAAATGAGGCATGGATAACCACTGCATTATAAGCAATGTGTATGGGTTTTGCTACATTAGTACGTTTAGGGTCACTGTTTTTTATTACAGAATGATCAACTTACACAGTTTTATCATAATGTGGAAATGTTTTAATGTTGTGTGCATGTTGCATGTAGATTTCCTCTGTTAGCATAGACTGGCTCAGTCTGGTGACCTTTTAAAAACACAGCATCTGTTGTACATAAGGGTTTTCTGACTAGAACGGAGTCATGCACAAGCTGACAAGTCATATTCTTGGTTTTCTCTGCATTGTCACTTAATTCATTGTTGTGTTGATCATTAGTGTGAAATAAGCTTTATTATTACATGCTGCCTGCATGATTGCATACAGCAGAAACAGTCATTTTTCATTTACTGTGTTGCCATCAAACCATGCATCACTAAGATTTCATTTAATTTCATTTCTTTTTTCTTTTCTTTCTTTTTTTTTGTTTGTTTGTTTGTTCGTTTTGTTAATTTTTAAAGGCCCTGCGGAACTCTCCCTGTTCTGAAGGCTTAGTTTACAAACCTATCAGCATCTCATTGGTTCCATCATTATTAAATTAAAAAGCAACATCTGGACACTCTGCACTTACGGACATAATTAAATACTGCTGTATATGAAATGAGCGCGAGTTCCCATTGCTGGCAAAATTCTACTACTAAGATAATATTTGTATTATGAACAGTCAAACATCACTTTTTTGGCAGTATCTTCATTATTAAGTGTATCTATGAATAAATTATTAGTAAGCTATGACAAAGTTATTATCTGCAATAAAAAAATATTCTTATCATTTTGTGCACTTAGTCATCCATTGATGATTCACTGCAAGTAAGAAAATCCTTCTGTCATGCTTGTCTCTTGAGATTGAAAAAATATGTCATCAATATCTGGAAACCTGAGGAAACCATTATTTTTTAAAACCTGTGTTTTTCCTTCTCCAGTAATAATACTATTGCACTGACTGTGAATACAGGGTCAGGACCTTTCAATATGTGCTCTATCTGATAAATGTTCATAATGATGTACATAATTCTTATGTGGGATTCAAGAAACATTTCTGTAGGGTATTTGGTAAGCTTTTAGAAGGCCAGAATTTACCCAGCTTTATCCCAGGAAACAGAAGAGCTGATCCTAACGACATACACTCTGATTTTTTAATCCATTAGAATCATAGCTTTACTCTACTTTCTATCTAATTTTCCTGCAGCTTCTGAGAGACATTGCTAAGAGAGCATCAATGTGAGCAAAGGAAACATTGCATTTGCTGGGCACGAATGTGCTAGGAGTGGGTCCTAGCTGTTCAGAGGGGGTGGGTGGGGGTGGGTAGGTGTGGCAGGGTAATTAAACCAGGGAAGTTCACCACTGTCAGTTGCTTCAGTGTAACCTTAACCAGGAATGACTTCATTCACCAGGAATGTGCTCTGCACCCACCCCTACCAGGTAAGATAAGAAGGTGCTTGTGCCAGCAGTATTCTTTAACCTTTTCTTCTAATGTATTTTCTTACTAACAAGAAACAGTACTGGAATCGTTTTATTATGCCATTTCAGTCAGGCCTCGTAGTATATAATACAGTTACTCAACTGCAGCAACAGTTTAGCACCTGTAGCTTTAATTTTAAACAGAGGAGGACATACTGCGTTCATTCAGAAATAACATTTTACCAGTTATTCTTAAATGGAGCAGAACTGAAAATAAAAGTATTCAGCTAAATATTCATGCCAGTCTTTAAAGGGAATGAACCTTCTTCACAGGGGATGTTGCATTATGTTGGCTGATTCTGTACCACTTAGCATGATGTTACTGTTTCTCAGTCTTACATTGTCTTTTCTTTGATCCTAACAGTCATCCTTCAACATCCTCTCTTGCCCTTTTGGTCAGGCTGCCTGGAATTTCTTTGTGTGTATAATTGCATACTTCTTACTGTACTTGTTGGAAGTATCTTGTAAAAGCAATTAAGTATCAAATGCGTAATTTAAAGAAACAACAGAAGCAAGCATGTGCATATTATCCTTTTGAACTTCACCTTCCTTGTTGAACTTCACCTGTTACCACTCTTCCTTCTTTCCTTGAACAAAAATTGTTTTCATACGCGTAAAAATGCCTACCTCTTGCTGCTATCTGTCATGCTTTCTTTTTTCATCAGTGTCTTTATTATAGTAATATTTTCAGTCTTTGTCAGATAACTGCTCTTTGGAAGAGGATAGAGAGAACATTTTTCATTATGAATTTTTGGCACAGAGATCTGTATTTCACTTAAAGAAATACATATGGATAATGGAGAGCATTGTGAAAAATTGTGTAAGTTAGTGAAAGAAGAAGAGTGGAATTAAAAAAAATGTTTTCAGGATTCCAATGAAGAGGAAATAAGTTTCACTTTCTAAATAAAGAAGCTTTTTGCCCATTCCTCCAAAGTCTGTGAAAGAATACTTTAAAATACTCGAAGAGCTAGTTTATTTCTGTATCTGTTGCGTCATAGAGGTGTTGCAAGCAGCCCTTACTTCAATGCAAAACTGAACCCAGCCCTTTAGCTTTTGGAGTATAGTGTAAGAGTTGGGTTTTTAACTTTCCCATGAAATTACCCATAATTTCCAATACTTTTTTTTTTTTGTAATTTCTTTGGTTTATTTTCATTTTTCTATAACTTTACAAAATAGTAGGAACCAATAAAAAAATACTCACATTTGGTATTTTGCTCACGTAGCATTTGAATGATCTGGAAAAAATCATGCTTGACAAGTACTACTCAGACTTCAGGGATACACAGTCAATACTTTGTATGCATAGGCAAGAACTTAATGCTAGTTTAATTAAAATCTTAACAGTCTGATCAAAGTTTTTTTTAATTATAATTGCAGTAGAGAGTGACATGAGCACGTCTAGTTCAAACAATCAAAAATTAAATATATATAATATTCCTAGTACCTATCTCTTTCTTTGATGTATTTTATTGCTCACTCTTGCACAGCCTCTTGTGATCTGAAGGTCAGTGGCTTCTGGTCGGTTGTGGGAATGTTGCAGTAAATCTGCTATCACAAGTGCTTGTAGGAGTCTGATAGTAACATTCATTTCTTTGTTCTCATTCTGGAATCCAGTTTGGATATCTCTTATATGTTTGTTAACATGCTGTACACCTTGCTCTTACCATTGATTTCAAGTTTATGTGGCATCTCTGTTACCCTTACGACTGGTTTACCACGCTCCAAAGACTTCTTTCTTTTGATGGTGAGTAACTTCGTAGCTGTGGAGCCTTTGGTGTCATCCAATGCCTCTAATTAGTTGGACTGCTTGTTATTGGAAGGTCATTCACAGCATAAGTGCCTGTTACTGGTATTTGTAAGATTAAAACTTCTAGCTGACAAAGCCCTCCTCCCCACCACCAAAACCATGGCAAGTAAATCCTGTAAAAGGTGTTACACACCTATGTGTGTATACACAGCTATGATAAACTGAACGGCTGGTGCAAAAAGGGTAATAGTAGCGTGGTCACTTGGTAACTGCCCTTTAGACCTTAAGTAAATTATCCTGTAAATATCCAGAAATAAAGCACTCTGTAAATATCCAAGTAAGCCAGGTAACAATGAATCTTGGTGCCCGTGTTGTTAGCTTGATCCGAAGGCTGTGTCTTGTTCCAAGCAATGGTAACACCGTGTTAGCAGAGATGCAATACTAAAACAGTATTGGCAAAATACTTTGTTCTCGTTCTGAGCATTGGCATTTAACAGGTGCAGAGGTTTGTTATTTTAACTAGCACGCGATGTTTGTCTCCGTTTGATGCTTTGCAAGTGGTACCAGCTCACCAGAGTTTGCTTTCTGTGCTTTCCTCCAGGGACTTCTGAGTGTGCAAGTGCAAGGCTGTTTCGTACAGCACAGGAGGGGGAAAAGTGGAAGTTGAGTGAATGGACTTAAAAGAGTTCTGTTTGGAAAAATGTTACAACTAGAGTAAATATTCTCTGGTAAATACTGAAAGGCTGAGAAGGAACAAGAGTGATTTTAACAGTTATGAGCAGTCAAAAAGGCAGACAAGTCTCAAAAAACCTGGGGTAGTATAGAGAGGCAGAAAGGTTACATCCTGCTTGAATTGAAGGCAGATATGTTTTTCAGTCAGTGTTTTATTTTTGGGATTCTTTTAATTAATGTTCTGAAGCAATTTCAATATGAAAACACACAGAACAGTGTGAATACTGGCATAGGGATTATTCTGCTGTAACTCAATATGCATTAGGGGCAATAAAGAATTCCTGTAGCTTATCATGTTTATAAAAGGCGTTTAAAATAATTTGTAACGTGATCATTAAGACTTTGTGTGGGCATAGGCACTGTGTGCATGGTGAAAGGGCTGGAAATTTCGTTGTTGTTTAGTAGATAGGAGATCAGTGGCTTATCTTCTGACTGAGTTCACCCCGTTTTAACCAGTGGTTTTTAGGTATATTTACAGTATTTGGTCACTTCACTAGTTTAAACTGCTCAGCATGCTTTAGACTTTTAGGTAAGTGTTAAAACTTAGAAGGATAAAGCCAGTATATAATTTATGTTTTACTAATGAAACAGAAAGTGCCATTTCTGTCCCTGACCTACTACTATTTCTTCCTCAATAGAAGTGCAGTGAGAACTATATCCAAGCCGTGTACTCGGCCTTCATTTCAAAACAGTGCTCTTTTAGTATTCATTTATTCACCTCTAGTAATAGAAGCTTCTACTTCTTAAGAGTCAACAGAATATTAACTTTAATGATAAAACAGCAAGAAGGAGCATGAAGGGAAAGGATTATAAATGAGATTTGGGAAATATTAATATGTTTCTTTCGTATTGTACAAAAAGGCATTAAATTGAAAGCTGAATCTACTGGATACCAGCAATAAAAGGAAAAAAAAGTTCTGTTTGGTTGCTAGAAAATGCATCCCAAAAAAACCACTGCGAAGATACATTTTCGTGTGCGCATGTATTAAATCATGCTGGAGTTGAAAGTGCATGAATTAGATACCATATTACAACTTTATATTCAGTACCAGCTTCACTACTTTCACGGAGAATTTAATTCATCTAAAAACACCAAGGAAAAGCTTGGTGGTGCTCTTAATGATAAATTAAATGATGAAATTGAGTGGTAGCTTTGTATTTGATACTAAATTGAGGGGCTTGATCTATATTGTGTAATGGTGCGTGCATACTGTCGAATATTTGGAGAGAAATGCCAACACCTGCACTGACATATTACATTTTAAGCAAAGAATGAGGAAAGCACAACTGCATGAGAGAAACGGGTGATGTAGACAGTAGGATCTTCGTATCTCAAACATATGAATCAGTTTTAAGTGCGCACATCAAATACATGAGCTTCCCAATGTGCAAGTATTAAAAAGCGTCTGCATGAATGTAGCTTTGTGTATGTGTGTACATCTGTTATTTCATTTTCCGGTCTGTGAAATGATTCAGGAGAAAAGATTAATGCGAGACAAATCTACTACAGGAGTCCTGTTGTGTTACGAATAAATTCTGCCAAGAGAAACCCCTAGGAAATTGCCACATTTCAGGTATTACAGAAACAAAGACAACATGAAAAAGAGAAGTTTCACTGGTTAGTGAAATTTGAAAATGGACCAGTTCAGTGGTTCTGTCAGGTTTCAATGCAGTCAACTTTTGAGATTCTGTATGTTTTGCAAGCATCCAGGTAGCCTGAAAAAAAACTCAAGTAACTGCAGAACGTGAACAAAAATCCTCAGACTAATGATGAACAGTTGGCTTTTCAGACATTTTCATGCATGTGCTCATACTCCCACTGTCACAAGTTTCTTTGAAGTCTTGTGGAACTGTCCCCTGACACGGGTTCATAGATATATATATATATATATATATAAAATATATATGTACATATATATGGCAAAATAAATACAGGGATTTTTAATCATTCTGGTAACTGGACAGAAGTGAGCCCATTTTTTTGCTGTGTGAGAGGCTTGCTGAATTGCAAATCTAAATATAAAATGAGCTGAAGCCACAGGTAATGTTACATACAGGCCTCTTTGGAAATTATGAGAGCATTCCAGTGAACTCAAGGCAGGGCTAAGAGGTTGTGTCATTAGTGCTTTCTTGGTTTTAATTGGGATCTGGAACTGAGTGTCTCACTGTGCTTCGGGAGATGCTCCACTGTGGGTTCTCCATGGGCTGCAGTTCCTTCAGGGCATGTCCATCTGCTCCAGTCCAGCTCTCTCCAGAGGCCACAGTGTGGATATCTCCTTCAGTGCCTGGAGCACCTTCTTGTTCTTCTTTATTGATTTGGAGGTTCATAGTGCTTTTTCTCACCTTCTTTTCCTTCACTTCTCTGCATACCAGTGTTTTTTCTTGCTCTTTAATATGTTTTCAGAGAGGTGCCATCAGCTTTAGTGATGCTCACTGTGCCCTGCGTGTGGTGCCATTGTGGAGCTGCCTGGCAGCATTTGTGTCCGGCACAGGGCAGCCCCTGATCTTTTCCCACAGAGGCCAGCCTGCAGCCCTCCCACTGCCAGCACCTTGCCACATAAACTCATGGAAGAGCAAACAACAGCAAAGCATAACCCCACAGCTGACCTGAATGGGATGAACATTAATAATCTTAAAATAGTTTTTTATGTTAGGAAAAAGCTTCCATGGAGTTACAGATCTGTTAAAGTGGGAGAGATGAGTATTATGAAGTGGTTGATTGGAGGTGTGAGTTTAGGTGCATAACAGATTCAGAAACTAGTGGAACAACATCTCTTCCAAAATACCTGGATGCACTGAGACTGGTGGTGTTGGTGGTGACTACTGTGCATGCATCCATCCACTTCCATTGGCGCCCCAGGCCAAGGGACCTTTTTTTTCGCTACAGAAGCTGGGCATTGCATCCCTTAAGGAGGAAGGGAAGAAGTCAGTTGGTTGGTTCCATTCCTAAAGACGAGGTTTTTCTGTTTTCCTTTCTTTTGTTTCCATGTCTGCAAATTTCTCTTGCTGTTGGAAATATTTGCAAACTCTGTTAGTGGTGGGGCTTTTGTTCTGGCTCATTATTTTCCCCTGCTGTTGCTTCTTTGCTCATTTCCTTTTATCTTGCTGTATTTTTTTATTCTCTCTCCACATTACAGTCCCATTTGGCTCATCCTCTCCTTTCCTTTCTATAAAACATGATTTTTATCACCCATAAAGCATGCTTCTAAAACTTCAACAATACTAAAAACCGGAAAGTCACACTTTTTTTTGTAAATTCTGTTTTGCCTCAGTCTTTTTCTTATTTTTAGGCAGAAGGAAAGAGGAAAAAAATACATTTAAAGCAAAATTACCAATACAGAATAATTCTCAGGGACTAGGAAGTGATACCTTTTTTGTAATTTTGAATGCTAGCTACTATGTTCGAAGTCTATGAAAAGAAAATAATGCCATTTTCAATTCTGTGGAGATTAAGGTAATTTTATTTATCTTTTTAAGTGTCTAGTAAATGATATTGGTTTATTCTATCTTCTACTAAGAAAGAAATTCCTGTAAAACTTGTTTACCCACCATTTGGTTTTCTTGAACAATTTGTAAAATACTCTGAAAGGAATATCAAGAAAGTCATACTGTGTGCTGTCAGTTTGGACTGCAGAGAGAACAACCATTTCCAGCTGACCATGCAGATGTACAAATTAATTAAAATGCTTTTAGATTATTTTTGGGATTTACAGAAAACTTTTTAGACTGCCATAAGGCTTATTTTACATTAGTACCCATAATGTATTGAATTTTCAGCAGGTCATGCCACTGTTCTGGCTAAACGCAGAATGATTTCTTCATGTTTGTCATGTCACACATTTGTGGAAGGTCCTAGGACAGTAAATTGGAGGATGGAAAGAGAGCACTAGTGTGAGATATTCCCCTTTCATATGGCTAACCTGGAATTTAGAGCAGATCTCACAGTTCTTGTTGTTGCACAATGCCCATACAATTCTTGCAGCTCTTTAAAACTCTGGGTGAGTTACTTAACGTTATGGTAGAGACAGGCAAATTTAATATCTTTACAACACTGGGCAGCTTTCCTTCCAAAGATACTCACTTCTGCCTTGTTTCTATCCTGCATTGTTCCAGCTGTTGCTCCTCTTGCCCTTTGGTTGTAAATAGTGACTATAATGTCCTCCTTTGCTTCTGATAAAATTAATTAATCTGTGATTGGTACCAGTATTTCTGCATAAGCATAACAGAACACGTTCAAAGACTTGAGGCCATGTGTTCATAAAATATTCATCTTGTTCTTGTATTAATTTGAGCAGATTATTGCAAGACCAAATAAAAATCTCATTAAATGCACCTGGCAAATCATAGCCACGTGAGATTTTGCATGGCAAGATTTCACCTCCTTTTCACGGAAGCCCTTTGAAAGGCCAGGTTACAGAACTGTCCTGTTGTCTAGGTCGTTCTTGCCCAGGGGAAGCCTGCTGCTGCTTCAGACTTTCTTAGCCATCAGACTGAGAAAACTACAGAAATATTTACAGTGTACAGCTCAATACCTGTAGCCAGAGGAAGCTCTGTTTTGATTGAAGGACAAGGAAACATGAGCAGCTTGACTCAACTTCCGTGTTCAATTTGAGATGTCAGAACATTATATTGAACTACCCTGAGGCTTTATGGTGAGTCTTTCAAAATCTCTTCTGCAAATTTTCTTAGTTATTTGGGGTTTCTTTAGCACATAGTAAGTTTTTTTTCTTTTTGCTAAAAGCATTGCCAACACTCATTAAATATAACCCCAACAGTAATGTGAAATGTTATTCTCTAACCCTTGTTTGCATAAATTTGTTCCACTGTTTGTGTATGTGTAAAAGTTGATGTTGATATTTCAAATAAATAGCAGAGAAACCTCCTGCAGCGCATGACATTTTTTCCCTCTTCCACCTCTCTCAAGACTGAAGTCTAGGTCAGTTCTCACAGGTTAACAAATGCATTATTTCTGAAAATGCAGGCAGGGGAGGCACTGGGGAGGGGATCAGGGATGAAGACTCTACAATATATTTAATGAAATGTTCAAATTCTTTTTATATATTTTTATTCTATCTTTCTTTGAAATGTTCTCTGGAAATTTCCAGTGTTTTCACTTCCTAGTCTTGTAAGCTTGCCCATTACAGTTCTCTAATTCCCTAGTCTCTGTTCCTCTCTGTATCTCTTGTCTTCTTTTCTTTCTTTAGTTCCAAGGCTTTTTCTTCGTCAGCACTTTGGTTTCCATACTACTCCTGTGCTCATCTTCCCCATCTGCAGTTCTCATTCTTGTTCAGCATCTTTGCTTGAAATACATACTTTTTATTTTCTTTGGAGTCATATTGATAGTGCAGAACCAATAACTTCAAGTCTTGAAGTGCAAGTTTATATGGAGGTACCAGTGCAGCCAAGAGGGAAAACTTTTTGAGTGTAGAAGAGAATTTCCAATTGGAAAAATTTACTGGGTAATTTTTGCTAACATTTTTTGCCTTACTCAGCATCTCTATCAGTGATGGCAAAATAGGTTGTATGCCCATGTTAATAAAATAAGTTACATCAAAGATTGTCACAAAATCCGTTTTTTTTTTTTCCCCTGGAAGTGTATTCTCCAAGCTCTTGGTTAGTGCTGAGTTACTGCATCAGGTGTGGATTTCCTGAATGCATATTAAATGAGCAGATCAGTATTACTGATGCAAGTAAGCTTTGACTGGTGCACAGGCGCTCCAGAAATAATAATGAGGATATTTAAATATTCTGACACTTTCTCCTACTGCTTGCTGTCATTTTCACCTGCTTTGACTTTAGAAGCCAATATCTGACTACAGAGTCAACATCTGTGGCAAGCTTCGGCTGTAGTTGACGACTGGAGGACCCACATGACAGACTCTGCACTTTAATCATAATCTCTAGAACAGGTGTTTCTGTGTCTAAATCAGTGTTGCTTTGGTCCTTGCACTATGGGGGAAAAGCTCTGCCAGTTAGGCCTGGTTTTGGTAACTGCAGAGCTGTCATAGAATTGCAGTGACCCTTGGAAGTGTAGGAGCTCTTTGCCTGATTCTTTGCCTAATACAGCCTTCTTGCATACTAATTTCTATTATTTTGCATAACTTTAGTCAGAATTAAAACAACCAAGAAAACCCACATGGAGGGTTTCTTTTTAAATGTTCCTTTAAAATTATTTTGCAGAGCTCTGTGAGGATAGGACAAGTTTTGTGAGAGAGATTATTTAAGGGCAGTTCAGATTCTCATCCTTAGATTCAAATTCCTGGATTGGTTCAAAAAAAGCCACAAGGGAACCAGACTGTGTCTCTAGCTTGCTTTATTTAATCACCAGTTAGAGAATTGCTATTTTTCCGTGTAAAAAGTGGCACACAGGCACTAGATATACCATAATATACAAAAGCTACCTTCTCATTGTAAGTGCTTTGGAATTCAATGCAACCTTTCCCAAGTAGCTGATCAAATGATACATGATTATAAGAAGTGGTGTGGTGGTGTTGACACCTTCTTAATATCAATTTGCCAAGGTAGGAATTGGCCAGTAGCAACTCTGGCTTTCACAGGTTGACTAATAGCCATGCTTGAAAACTTTTCTTTTTATTGTCTAAATTATTTATGATGCCTTAGGTTAGGCAAAGTTGGCAAACCAGTTTATGATTGTACGTGATTACCTACACAAGGACTACAATTTAATCTCTAGCCATAAATGGAAACAAAATCCCAGTCACAGCATAGAGTGTCAAAGGATCTCTAAGGCTAATATAACCGATATTCGAAGGGCTAGGTAAGATATCCGAAGGGCTAGGGCTTTTTTGGGAGTCTGTTTTAATAACATTTTATTTTAAAAAGCGTAAAGTTGCTTGCTGCAATAAATATTAACTTTGATAATTCAACATCTTACTGTAGTTTCCTTGTTTCAGAAGAACAATTAGTTTTAGCAGAGGAATACACCAGTAGGCTCTAAGGTAGCACTAATGAATATTTAAGATCCAGGGCCTTCTTTTCGCAAAATATAAACTACCATCTTCAGCACTATCTTTGTTGGTGAACTAGGTCAGATCAGTACACAGATCCTTATCTGCCCTGAAGATTTTGCAGACATGTGGAACTTATTAGGAGATGCCTTTATATACTGAATTTTGTTGTACATCAGCCCAAATACAAAACTGTTTTTAAGTACCAGCTGTAGTCGATATCCTCCAAAAAGCTTAATGTTGATCGTGGATTTGTATCAAGATAACTGTTGGAATTCTAAGTATCTTTGTAATGTGAGTGACCCAGGCACAACTTTGTATAAAAATATGAGGAGCTGGTAGATTTGTAGAGGAAATAATTTGTAAGCCCAGAGGATGGGATTTGGTGTTGGGGTTTTTTTTCTTTCTTGTTTTGTTTGGTTGGTTGGTTGTTGTTGATTTTTCCTTGGGTTTGTTTTGGGGTTTTTTTTGTAATGGGATCTAAAATTCAATGTGTTTATTATTTATTTGTGTGAACATAAATTGAATAATATGATGGGGGTTTTTTTTGGTACATTCCTGTGAACGCATATGGCAAGATGGAAGTAAAGGCTATTTGTGAGATGCAAGAAACAAAGGGGACAGCAGTTGGTTCCTTTGTTTAGCTCTCCAAATTCAAAAACTATTTAAAATTTATGCTTTTCTCTGGCTTTTTATGGCTTTTGTACCTTATTCGATTAGGTTGTGGTCAGACCACATTTTGTAATGAATCTCTGTATTACGTGAAGGGACACAGTGTGGGTATTCACCTCTCTGTCACTTTTGAGGCTGAGAGAAGTGAATATTCTGTCACCTTTTTCAGCTGTCACACTGAACCCTGGGATCCTGGTCTGTGCAAAATGAGGGCACTCCACCAGGGAATTCTGGTCCAACATAAGCAATGTGCATTGCAGTGCCTTTTGCATGGGCATGATCAGTTCTTTTGTATATTTTCTTTAACTGTGAAGGTTTCTGAAATGATACTGAAGTATGTAGTTCTCCTTGTTTAAAAATATTTTTTTTTAAAAAAGTGATGCTGACTTCATTTAGTCTGTTACTTGAGCAAATGTGATTCATAGTTAATCTTCACTTGCATGTGCTATTGCAAACACTAATTAATCCTATTTGCAAAGACAAATTATGATCAATGCATATCCTTAAAATTTACACTTAATTACACAGAATATAATCTCTAAATTTGTATAAATAGAATTTAACATTTTGAACATTGTAGATAATAAGCAATTTTCTGAACTTACATTTGCATGTGCTAATTAACGGCTGCTTCATTGTATTTACATTTGAAAACAGTTTTTTTCTAATTACTCAACTTAGTGCTCTGTGACCAGAGAAAAATAACGTAAACATTTCACACCCGATTTTGTATCTTTCTAGGTTCATCTTCTGATGAAATAAAGTAGTGGCATTTTATTTAACAATTGCTATTGAAAATTGAATTTGCCTGTACTTAAAAAGGAGGGAAATTCTGAACTTTTTCCTTTTACTGTATTGATGAAGTTTATTCTTGGAAGGCTAAACCCTTATGTAGTAATAAACTTGATCTCGGCATACTAAAAATGCATGGGTCCGTATGCAGTATAACAAATGTCTTGTGATAATTAGTATCTTAGAAATTTTTTTTTTATATGTGCACTTTTTGTCTGTCGTTATATACAAGATTTTGAGATCTGAACAACCTAAAATTCTGAAGGAAAAGAAAAATTCTCGGAGGCCTTAATTTTTGGTTCTGTTTCCAGAGGCAGATTAAAAAGTATGTATACATATTGTGGTGAAATGGGTAATTTGTACAATGTGGTAGTTAAAGCAAAGTATTAATTTTCAAGTATGATATGCTAAAAATAAAAGTTAGCAGATCTTATTTTTGCAACTGGTCTGTTACAAACTACCTCTTTCTAAACTGAAGTAAAACCCATAGCTGAAACCCACTCATTATCTTGTATTTAAATCCATTCACTGCTTTCAAAGAATTTTAACTTTTTGGTTTCCTACCATGAGTCAAAAAATGTTTTTTATAAACATTTACTAAGAGTAGGTAAAAAATAATTACAATTCAACCGTCTCATAAAATCATAGCTATTAACAGTAATTGGTGATTATATACTGCTTAGTAAAATATTTGTTGTTTTGTTTATTGGATATGCCTGCTATAGTATAAATAAATAAACCTGAAATAATTATGATTGGTACAGACTTGTAAATACGTTTGATCTCAGGCATTTTATCATTTTGGTTATTGTATTTTCTACACTAGTAGTGTGAGTTTCTAATTTAAATAAATGGAGGATTCCAGAGCAGGTCTTGACATTGCTGCCAGTGTTAACACTGGGCTTCATAAAGTGAGATATAATGCAGGGCAGAGATGTAGCTTATTTTTTACCTCTGGTCACATAATTCAGTGGTGTGGTAGTGAGTAAATTATCTGTATTTGATATGTGAAAAGCTGTAGTGCAGACTGATGAAGAGTTACATTTATAAAATGTCACTGAAATAGCTCAGTAAGCCTAACTCAGAGGTTATTCAAATAAGCTAGTGATAGCTTTAGTTAGACTATCCAGTGTCATTTCTCCTTGGAACATTTTTCTTTCTGTCAGGCAGTCCACGAGTTTCACCTTTTGGGCTTGTAATTACACTTGATAGTATTTTAAAAATTACCAACTTTATTAGCATTTTTTTTCACGTTATAGACTGTGTTACATATTCTTCTGAATCAAAAATGGACATCAGTTTTAAGGAACAGTTTGTAGTTTTTTCATGGATATTCTAACTCTTTACATGCCTATGCTTTTGGTTTGTTTATTAATTGCTCAAAAAAAGTCTCCAGGGAAAGCTTCTGACATGCTTCCATTGGAGGGTGATTCATTACACGTCAAATGCAGAAAAAAAAACTGAATGGAGAACAACAAAAGCTCTTTTACTCCTGAGGCTTACCTGGTATTTGAAGGTCTGATTTCTTAACTTGATCTATCTGTGACTGTTGAGACACAACCACACTTTTTAATATACCTTATTTTTTAAAAAAAATGTGATTTAATGCATTTTTTTTGGCCAGAAAAAGACAAAGATTCTGTATTCAACAACAAAGCATTATTAGGATCAAAGTAGAAAGACAAAGTTCTCTCAAATGTTTTAATCAAATGATTGTTTTCTGTTTTCATTTATTTCAGAAAACTTGAACCCAGGCCTCTTCATGCAAGTTTTCATTGCTAGTTGCATCTATTTAACCTTTCACAGACTGTTGCTTCCCTTCTTTTAAGTTCTGAAATCAAGCTCTTTGGCCTTAACCTCCTATTAATTCTCCAGGTCTACATAAAGCAGGTTAATTCAAATTCGCACGTTGTGACACTGCTTTATCACTGAAGTTTCTGTAGTTTTCTGTGCGCTTGCCTACCTCACATTACACGTGTAATTTCCTCGAAGTTTTAGCTTTAAAAGAGACGGATCTTATTCACAAGTCTGATTTTTAAGTTCTGACAGTTGTTACTCTAGAATTTGTCTACTTTTGTCTATTGAAAGACTTTTTGGATGAAAGTCTTCAAAATCAAAACACATTGTAGTATAAATAGAACAACCTTGCCTTCACTGGGATTCACTTTAGATAATTTACAGTTATTCAGTAGGTCCCTGTTTCGCAATTATTTTTAAGCCTTAAACTGCATCATTTATGTGTTGTTGTTCTTAAAGTAATGTCGCCATTGAATTTCAAGAGCTGTCCACAAGTTGTGATCCGGTGGTAATTTATGTAATAATGTTTGCCATGGACTTGCAAGAGCTGGAAGTAATCACTGTTAAGGCAATTTGAGGCTCCACGTGTCCTCATTTAGGTATTCACTTATGCTGTCATAATTACTTAAATGTCATGTTTAAACTTTTCATCTTTTTCAATGCCTTAAGAAAGCAGAGTGATTACGGCTACAACACCAGTTATCTGCAGGGAGGGATTGCTACATTTTGTATATATGTATTTGCACACAAGTGGATCAGAAATTTAGCAGCAAGAACCCCAAAATAATCCTTTTTGTCAGCTGGGTGCTGATAAAGTTTCCTGAGATTGCTGCTGTGTTTTGGGGGCTGCATTTCAAGACTGGAAATGAGTAATTTGTGAAAGTCTGAAGGAAGTAGAAGGAGATGAGCAAAAGACAAGAAACCAACTCGTGTTCAGAGAATTTGCTGTAATCTGAATAGCTTAAGGAAAACTGTACTAGAGACTGTTTGACATGGATCTCTAAGCTTAGAGTTTCTGCAAACACTGTTTGTGTATCAGTTCTTTTGCAGCTTTAGTGTTGCATATAAACAATAGTGAAGTTAAGACAATTAAAGCTAATTGGGAAAGAGAAAAATGCCAATAATTCTTTATTAATAGGAACCTGGGAAGCAAAAAATATTTATTAGCAAAAGCAGCCTTCAGTGATACAGATCTGAAGTTACCTGAGAAGGATCACTGTGGGATTCAGTTCCATCACCGAGCGAACTTGTCTTCCTGCTGCCCCTTTCAGTCATGCTGAGCTGCTCACTCATATTATGAGTCTACATCTTTTCTGTTCAAAAGTGAACAGTTTTCTAGTGGCGGTCTCAGTTTGAGAGTTGTTTAAAGCCAGGTCTGGCAGTTTAAAGGGCAATATCATGAAATTGGAAAGAGTAGGTGATTATAGGGAAGCCTAACTCCTCCCTGAAGGTGTGATTTGCTCCAGCTAAAGCTGTTAGTGACAGTTCGCCGCTGAATTTGCACTAGCTCTCACCAGACAACATGGAGAGCCAGTTCAGAAAGGCATTCACTTCTCTGTCAGATTTGGTGCCACTGTGTGAGGTCCTGCCCAGGCTCCCTGGGTTGTGAGACCAGACAGTGCTTTTAAGAAAGAAGCGGCAGGAGGTCCAACAATACCATTGCTTCAGGCCGCAGCTGGCTGGTGTAGCAGTTAAGGTTTCCGTGAAAGCAGAGGGCCTAGGGACAAGAGAGCACAGCTTTTTCCTTTTTCCCCATTGTGGATAGTGATCTTCAGGTGTTTGGGTGATCTCTTGTCTTGGAGAGCTCACCATGAGAGTAACCTGTGATGCAATTGCTGCTGCTCACGTTGGACCGGGCAGGGCTGCAGGAAAAGACTATGGAGTCCAAACTCTGCCTGACTTCTTGTGCTCTGGAGGAGTAATATCTCTCCGGTGTAAAGAACTGAACTAAAAGTTAACCTGATACTCTGTTGATCCAACCGGTTTTTAAATGTGGGGTCAGAGAAGTCATGACTTTGGTTTGAGAATTCACAGGCATAAGTGGAAATCAGTGTAAAGTTTAAATGGGGTGGAAATAGCTGGAGTTCAAGCCATAGCAAGAGTATGGTCACGCTCAGGCTCGTGCCTGCAGTATACACTCTTGCCAGGCTTCATAAATGTTTTAAATCGTGAGTAATCAATCTCAAACTTCCACATAATGCAGTAAGTCGATGGACTTGCTTTTTTGCATAAATGGAAGTGAAAGTACTAATTTTGTTAACTGTGTTTTCAATTGGGTCATTAAAAGTAGTTCAGTTACCATATGTACCATAGTGCTGAAACCCTGAAGCTATTGAAAGGGAAGCCTGAAAGATTTAGTTTTATGTTTGCTAGGAAAATTCACTGCTATTAATGTAGGGCTGGTAAGAGATAAATATCTGTTCATCAATATTTCATCTAGACAAATTTATCATAATGTTTTCAGAAGCACCCATCCTTAAATATATTCCCCAAACTCAACTGAACTGTCTTTGTGCTCTGTCCTTAATCTAGCATCCTGCAACCCCTGGAGTATAGGAGTGAGAAGATGTTTACATAGTATATTAGCTCCAAATGTTGATTTCTTTATTTTTTTGACAGCTATTCAGTCAACTGTTACTAGATCTTCTGGGACAAGATGAATATTTTTCTTCTAGGCTGGAGGAAGGAAGGAAGAAAAGCAATCACTAATAATGGTAGTTCTGCACTACTTATGGCACTCCAATAGCAAGGTGCTAACTGGAGTGTTTTCAGCTTTCTGTGTAGCATTGGGTTTGGTCATCGTGGAGCCACTGTGCAAGTCAGCGGGCATGGTCAGAGGGCTCCATCTGCACCAGCTTGTCCTGCAGCATTCTGATCTTTAGAGCTGGCATAAATGAGTGGAGAGAGGTAAGAACCCACTGACTTCCCTTTCAGTGCAGCCTGCCCCTGCAGCAGCGGGTTGGTTACAGCAAAATACACCACCTTGTAGTTGTGAGAGGGAAAACTAAGAGTGAAAAAAGCTGGCACTCGGCTTCCCCTGCTGTCTGTGGGGTGTGAGTGTCAGTGGTAGCACACACAGGTGCTTCTTGATGATGCCATCTCTTACGGGCAGCTGCTGAAGGTATGGGATAGTGATGCATTTACCACTCAAACCAATTTGTAGCATTTGAAAAAAATACAGTAGTAGTTCTAGGTAATTAGGTACTTGTTGAAGATAAAATGCTTTAATATCTTTAACACCTCTGAAGGGAATGATGAATTGATAATATTGGTATTATTTTTTTTTTGTTTTCATTGCTATCTTATGTTGTAAATGTAAGTGTGATGTCACTCAGTGTTTTAAGGATTTTTTGTGGAATATCTGTTTTACCTTTTTGTACCTGTGCCTTTTTTTTTGTCATCACAGCATGATTTAGCAGTGAGGCTCTTGAATTTAGTTGTTAGAAAACCTGTTTTCTGACCTCATACTTCCCCTGAAGTTCTGTATGATCTCACCTTGGTCATTTTTTCTTTCTCTGCCTTGGTTTCCTTATTTGCTATTTATTGAACTCGTTTGAATTCTCTGAATGTTCAGGATTACTCTTTATTAGAAAAAGGTACCAGCTTTTTTTGTTGATATTTGTATAAAATACTTGTATTTGCCTTACTGCAATCCTACCAATTTAGTAGACATAACAAGTGTGATGGCTTTGTGTCAGCATTTCAAAGTAAAAATGATTGTTCATGATGCAAAATTTATTCAGTTTGTTATTAACAGTTAAAATAGGCAGTTTTAAAACCCTTTTCTGTCTTTACCTACTTGAAAAGTAGTGCAGTGAGATTTGTAGTGGCTCATAAATTCTCAACAATCCAGGAATGGAAGGATCAAGATTATTCTTTTTTTTTCCTTCTGTTTGAACTGGAATACATACCAGAGACTCACATGCTATAACCCAAGAAGTTTTTGATGGCTGATTTTTCTGCTGTTTATTTGTTTGTTTTTCAGGGGGAGAGGGGCTACAATATGGATACTTTGCAATATAGTTTGTTATTTACTGCGTCAGAGGTAAAATACTTATTTTTTAATACGTCTGGAGGATTTCAATCTGAAAATACCTTCTGTGGTACTGAGATTAATACTGATTTCTAAGACATAGTTCATCTGTTATTACAGAAAAATGACAGAAAGTTTCTAAAAATGGAACTTGGTCTGGTGAAGATTATTGCCTGTGTGGGTTTGGATGCTTAATTTTGAAACTTTTGATTACTAAATAAGGTTTCTCATTGCAAAACAAACAAACAAAAATTCCCTGCAAATTTTTCTCCTGTAAGTGCATGTGCAGAAATAACTTCTGCACTCTTCCCCCAAAAGCTCCCTTGGTATCTGTGGCACCCATCCCTTGATTTAGTATGAATCACAGTTAAGGCACATGTGAAGGATTCTGTAATGGTGTATAGAAGAGTTGCATTTTTGTGTGTGGTGTTATTTTATTGAAGGTGTATGGGAGCATGACATGGAGCCAGAATGCAGCTTGTTCTGCTTTACTGTGCCATGATGGGATTAACTTCTACTGTAGTCAATGCTTGTTTGATTAATGAATCACAAAATATGGACCAGCTGGACGGCAACCTATCCCGTGAGCCCTGTGATGTTCCCAAATCCATCATTCTTGATGTGTCTCGTTTTCCCTGTGGGCTGCCGTAGCCTACTATTCCACAGCAAGGTTCAGCTTCTAAATTATCACACTTCAGATGAAAAAGTGAAATACAACTCAAAAATTCAGGATTTTCTTGTCATCAGTGAGTCCTACTGTTTTTTGTTATGGGTGATCAGTCAATTGACTTCCACTTCTATATTCTGCTCTTCTGATGGATTGGATGTAAGGATGTGCCCTTTTTTTTGGTAACATGTCAGCAAAATAAACTGGCACGTTAGTGAAATAGTTTCTGATTGCAGATAGACATGGTCTTGGGTTACTTTGTATGGATTTCAGACCGAGTTCAATTTTGCAGGCCATTCCGTGGTGCTATTTTGGGTTTCTTTTCTGCCTCTTGAAGTGCAGAAGAAATTGTTTGGTGTCTCCAAGCACACCCAACTCGGACTGCAGCTTCCGTGACTAGTGTGTGAATACCATTACTTCAGTAAAATGCAAGCACTATAAACCCTAATGCCTGCACTTATGTCTTATTGCCCACAGGCTTTCAAGAAGACATTATAAGAGAACTGTAGAGGATTTGGTCCCAATGAAAATAAGGTCTATTATGACAAACAAAGTTATTCATACTTGCGTAGTTAAAAAAATATTTTGTAGTTGTACATGTCTTAATGTAACAGCCAGTTCAGTGAGAATTGTACTATTTGCTTGAAATAGTATCCATCAAAAAATTCAAGCAAGTGATGACTCCAAAATTGACCTCTGCAACACAATTTTTAGGGATAAAGAAAATGTAAAATGCTGTGGGAGGCAGCAATCTCCTATTTATCTTTCTTCACTTGTCTTCATAGTTTTCTGTTGCTTTTTCAAGGATCTCTGCTTTTCCAATGTGATACAGATCCCATGGTGGAGAACATGAGCTGCTTTATGAAAGCCAGCCTGCAAGCTGCGAGCAAACCATTTGCTGAGGCAGAAAATTGTTTAAACTGTGGGAGATGTGCTGAACGATAGATGAACATGGATATATCCAAAACCAGCTTGGGCTGTTTTACGTGGCTGCTGTCTCTTTCCTCGGTAGTGGAGGACTGATAAGTACTAACGTTTGTCCTTGGAGTGCCTGATCAAGTTGGAGGTTTTGTTTTTAAATAAATTATAAAAATAGTCTGTTCCTGTGAAAAAAACAGGTGTTTTGGGGTTTTTTTTAAAAAAAGCATTGCAAATATGTCAGCGTCTTTTAAAAGTTTCATTCTGTTGTGAAAGGATATGAGAAAATGTGCCGTTAGGAGAGTCGGTTTCAACTGTAAGTGGTACATAAGTAATTTCTGTATCATCTTTACAGGAGTATTAATTCCTATAAAGTATTTTCAGTTATTTTTTCCCATCTGATTTACAGTGTAACCAGGACTGGCCGAAAATAGAGACATAAATGTGGGGTTTTGGTTAATTATTTAATTAAAAATTTGGAAGAGACAAGGTAAAATAGTAGCAGTTAACCAAGAATATAAAATTTGTTTTGCAGAAAAACTGATATATTTCATGGATATCTTCAGGTTTGTACATCTGAAAATGCACTCTGATTTTATGCCAGGATACTGCATCATTAATGTTTAATAGGGAAATAAATCTAGGTATCATCAGCATAACAATGCTATAATCTTTGGATCTGAGTAATGTGTCTCATGTGGGTGGGCATGAATGGCAAGGAAGATTGGATGAAATATGCAGCTTTATGTAAGGCACTGTGGGGGATTGGTGAAGATCTGGATGCTGTTCCTGAGTCACAGTGTAGTAATGTTTATGTATAAAACCACTATAAAATCTGAGTAAGACCGTAAAAGAGACTGCAATATTAACATAAAATAAAAGGAAAGAAATCTTTATTTTGCTTTAAGACACACACAAAAAAAAGCTACGATGAAAACCCAACTATAAACAGAAAACTTAAACTTAGAATTACTTTCTGTGCTACCGTAATTTGTTTACTTAGATCCAGTACCTTGTATTCCATAAAGGACAAAACCAAACACTTAACTGATTTCCCACATGAAAAGACAGCAATTTTGATTCATGGTTGTTTGTATTAGATCTGTAGATTGTATGGAGATTTATAGAGAGCCTGTCCATATATCAGAAGGGTTCACTTTATCCTCAGAAGGAAATGCCACTGGAATCCTACTCAACAGCACAGCGTAAGCACAGCAGGATTTTCTTAACGCTTCATTAGCTGATGATAACAGTACAAATTTTTGGTGAAGACAGAAATTTGAGGGCCAAACTACTGGTCTCCACTGGCTATTTGTGTTTGACTATACCCTATGTGTCTTGAGATTACTGCAGAGATTGATAATCACAAGTCAGTCTGTCTGAATCAGTTACAGGTGAAGTTAGAAGAGAGCAGCCAGTGTTTTTCTAAACTTTTGTCCTTCAGGCAGCTTGTGAAATAGAACCAAATTTTGTAGGGAAGCTTGTCAGTGTATCCTAAGCTACAAACAAAGGAGCAGCCTTATATACAGCTTCAATCTACTTTTAAGTTTTTGGAATTGCTGTTGCAGATTTTGCAGTTTTTAATATTTAGGAGGGAGGTGGTTAGCTATTGGTTCTATTTTCAATCTTAGATCTTTCAGTGCATTGTTAGTGCTGTTTTGCATTTATATAGAAACATAAATCTAATGCCTTTTATATACATAAAGTTTAGCTTATCTCCCTTAGAGGTGCTAAGTAGCATTTTTTTATTCTCAATTTGGTAATTCTTATTAACGTAGGCCCACTTTTTCTTTTCATCTGTCTAGCACTTAACAGTCTTCCTACATATTGCATCATTTGCAGGTTTAATTAATGGCTTCTTCATATAATGATTATTAGTAGACATCTGGTGAAGCTTTAGCACTCGTCCAGCCGCTAGTGGAGTAGGCTGTGTTCCATCTACACTAGGTGAAATTCTCTTACCATCAGTTTCACTTATTAGTTGGTCCTGGTTGTGATTCATCTGATGATACATTAAAGCCAAACTAGTTCAATCTTGTTGTTAAACTTCCTGACATGATTTACTGGTCACGTTGTATTGCTTTATTAAATGTAATAAAATGTCTTCGATAAAGAACATGAGTAGTTCTAGAGATTTTTGCATTGTTTTTAAGTGACTTGTGAAAATTAAACATTTTACAGTGCATCAAGTTGGGCAGAAAGCAAATACAAAAATCTGGTTTTGTAGACAGAAGTCTTCCAACCAAATCTACGATCCAGTGACCCTGGTCATTGCCTTAGGAGTATTTGAAGTGCAAAATTTTCCAGGCTGTTGTTGTCTTAGTACTGATAATCTAAATATGTACCTAAGAAAATACAGGAAAATGGAGAATCTCACTGAAATGCATTTTTTCTTTTGTAGGTATTGTGTGTTGGTGCAGCCTAAGCAGGTTTCCAGAATTTGTAGGACTTTTTTTTTCTCCTCTGAATAAAAGAAATTTGACTCAAATAAGGACCGTTGATCCCACGGTCGAGTCTAGATCCTCTATTTAGTTGTTCCTAAAATATTTTCTCTTCTCTATTTTTTTAACAGCTGCAGCTTTCTAAATTTGAAACGGCAGTATTTCTCTGTCTTGCAGATATGTTAAATGCTTGCCTTTTCTCTAAGCAAATGGTTATTCCGTTATGTGTGTAGGAAAACTTAAATGGGTTGAGGGTGTTCATGTGTGCTTGCTCATTAAGCCCTTAAAAGGCCCTGAGAGGTAGGAGAGGTCTCTGAGAAACAGAGTCTGTAATTCAGTAACATATTTAATATGTTTATAACCTGTTTTCATTTTGTAGAAATCTAGGCTAGGCACAAGTGCGCACACTCTTGAGTTTTGTTGAGTTGGAATGGAAGCACTAAACTATCCATCCTCAGGCAGGAATGGAAATTTATAGCAGAGCTAGAAATGGAGCCATAATACTTCAGAATGTTATCTTGGCTCTTAAGAGATAACCATCATCCCTCCCATTTATTTTATTTATGGTTAACCGAGATGTACTATCCAAAGAAGAGAAAAGATGTACTTTTTAATTTTTTTCAGTCACTGTGTCTTTTTGCCTTCCACTTGCATCCTGTGAACTTCTCTCCCCAAAACATAGTTTGATTATAAACTATCTAGCTTTGATTATATCGTGCTTATATATCCGCATCAGTAGTAGATTATTTGGGATTTGCCAGTGAAGAAATTTCATGAGTTATCTATACTTTTTACACTGCACATATTCTCTTCAATATATTGAAATGGTTAGATTGCTTAAACACTCACAGGAAAACCACTGTGTCCTGCTGGCCTTACAGTCCATAAGCCTAAAGCATTGCTAGCATGGTAGCCTGGGATTACAGGGCTTCAGATTCTATAGATGGCTTTTGAAAAATTCAGGTAGTCGTAAAAAGAAAACCAGCAAAAACCAGCAACAAATATACTGACTGGTCAATTTTTTTTTATTTTGCCTGATTTGTACCTGACCTTGTAAGAATTTAAAACTTTGTAAGTACTTTCTGAATTAATACCTATCATAAAGTTCTAAAGGCTATTAAACAGATTTAAACTCTCCTGTTTGAAGTGAGAAGCTGTGTTTTTGCACACCATTAGCTGGAAGGTATGTGTAATAAAAAGAATAGTTTATTGGGCAATAATGATGAAAGTTGAACCTAGTTATTTTAGTTTCCTAGAGGAAATGTTCCAGCATGTGTTTGGCTTTTACCTGGAGCCCAGCTTGTGTGAACCTGGTCTCAGATCAGTGTCACTTCCCTGTGCTGTTGATGTTCCTACAATTTCCTTGTCACACCTTTTCCATGGGTGGGTTTGTCACCACAGTATAGCCTAAAAACCCCCACAGAGGTGTAGAACTTAGTGCAATTCTTGGCATCACCTTTAGTGAACTGGAAAGTATCCAGTGTACAAGGTTGCACTGCAGTCTTTTAGTGCAGTACATCCAAACAGTGCTCTCTTTTATAATAAAAATCCCTGTAATTGCATTTTCACATGTGTCCTTTTAACCTATTGTGAAATGTACTGGCAGCGATGCATCAAGCATAAGAACTCATGAAAGTGACATTCCTTCAGCACGGTTTTGGAAACGAGTCTTTATTTCATTATGTTTTGTCCCATTTCATGAATAGATTTCAAAGAAAAAGGCAGAATAGAATACATGCTAACCTCTAGAGAAGGATTTGAAATGAACAGAAGGGGTTTTTTGTTTTGTTGGGAGGGAAAAAAAATGTGCTTCTTTTTCTATCTGCATTTGAGCTACAAATTTTTTAGCAAATACTAATAGTTGTAAAAAATTTACCACACAGAGGCAAGGCTTATAAATATTATTTATTTATCTATTTATTTATTTATATTATTTGCACTGCAGAAACCACATTTGGCACTGCAATAGTATAAAATCCTTTTTTTTTTATGGTATTCTACATGCATGTAATAGTTCTCTGATTATTTATATGTGCACAGCAAATGGACACAGAAAGCACCAGCCCTGGTGAATGTAACAGGGATTGTCTCCCAAAAGATCTGATATTGAGATTACCAACTTTGGAAAGATAAGAGTTTGGTCTAGGAGGAATGAATTTAAAGTAGCACTGCCAGTCATTTAATCATCCAGCAGTCTTTAATACAGATTTTAATGTGTTAGAAACAATTATTAGCATAAGCAATAGGAAGATCAAGATGCAGGCACAAAGTAACTCAGGGCAAGGCTTTCTTTACAGTTGCTCTGCAACAGAAAAAATTGAAATGCAGTAGTTTTAAAAGCAGGGAGACTTAATTACTTGAATGGTAGACCTTGGTATGAAAAGGAATGATCAGATGATTAATATGTTTTGCAGGAAAAAAAAAGTAACAAAAACATTTTTTTGCACAACTCAGTTTAATTTGAAATTTATTGGTGAATGAGATTAAAATAATTGTTTATTCTTTCTATTTGGTTTCTGCAGCTTCTGTTTTTTTTTTTCCCCAGGTCAGTTAATGCTAGCAGATAAACACTCTCTCTAGTGCTCCTTTTTACCTCACTATACTGCAATGTTGTTATAATTTAATGTGGTTGTTGGGTGGCAGGATGTTTATAAAATTTATATTTGAGCTATAAACATGGAGGAATAGTGTACAAGCAGTGACGATGGAGAAGGAATTAATTTTTCAATCATGAGCACGAGAGTGCTAATTAAAACCCAGAACAGGGAAAGAACTGAAGAGCAGGAGGTCACAAATAAATCTGTGTGACTCTGTTGTAGGCAGCTATGCGGTGCCAGCATCTGACAGCCTCCATTCCTATCTGCAGGGCAAGGACAAGGACAGAAGAGTATGAGGAATCATAAAACTGTGCTTCACTTGAAGGGATGTGAAGGAGGTTTCTAATTTTTTTTTTAATTATGTGAGACTTTCCAGTGTGAGATTTTTTACCCTGTCATTCTTGTTCAAATTTGGTCTGTCTGTCCCCTAGTGCCATCTTGTTTCTTTGAAGGGGGTGTGTGGGTGTGTATGTGCACATGTGTGCATCTAAATATTCCCTGTATCGCAAATACTGTGTGTTTGTAAAGGACACTATCACCCAAAGCTGAAAATTATGGTTTAGAAGATAAATTAAGCAGTAATTTCACTTCGGACCTGTTTCAAAATAAATTGGCATAGACTAGTCGTGAGCTTAGCAAACACTATTTTTATTCTCCAAGATGTATTACAACACAGAAATAAAAATAAACCTCAGTCTCGAAAAGGGAGTTTTTCCCAGGCTGGTACTTGTCAGCCTTGTCCTGCTTGAAGACAGCAGCATAAACTGTTGTGTAAACATCATTTTGCAAAACACACTGTACTTCTGCATCTTATTTATCCCCATTTGAGGGCTGAAGCCTAATAGGGTCTGTACACAATTGGTGTGATCCCATTAGCTGAATTTTTTTATAAATAATGCATTATGAACATGATAGATTCCATGGCCTGTCATTGGGTTGAGTTGACGACACATCTAAGTAAAGGAAGGTTTGTAGCCCAGGTACTACAGTTCAGGAAAGCATTAAAGTATTAGTTTGAGTGATTTGGTGAATCCTTTCCTAATCCTATTCTTAAACAAGGAGAGGTTGAGGATGTGTTTAATTTGGAAAATTATTTCATGCATTTAATTGAATTTTTAAATTTTCCATTCAAGTACAAGTTGATTTTTTTTTTTCCAGTATTTTAAAGATATTTTGTCAATTCTAATAGTTTCTAGGTCTGGGGGAGGAAATCACTTTTAAGAAGTGTCTCCAAATTATGTTAAGGAAAACATAGGAGGAATTTCCAAAACTAAGTGTTAGATGAAAGGAAATTTGTGAATACATACAGACAAACATTATTACGATGGTTAAATAGTGGTAGAGATAAATTACTTATCCTAGATCAGTGACAGATGAAGAGAGTTCTTAATTTCTAATAAATTCTTATCTTTAGCCTATGTATCTTGTGACATTCTGTAATTCTCATCCTATAATCAGAATAGTCATTTATAAGCATGTAATGAAAGCTTAGTCAAAGTTACATACATTTTATTTAATCTGATCGAGAAATCAGGATTCTTTAGAAAAAGTAGATCTGTAATAAATTACTAATGAGGTTGGCAGTGAATCAAATTACTACTTTGAGAACAAAATTCATACTGAGAGCTCTACAAAAAGAGCATGAAAAAGAAATATTTAGCTATGTTACTGTAATTCAAGTAACTTCAACACTTGCTTTGATTTTTTTTTATAACATACATTTAACCTTTTCATGAATGATTGTATATAGCATAACTCAATCTTTTCTAATGTTTTTTTCAACTCATTAAAAATACAATTTGTATTGTGCCAAGCTAAATAATTGATTGTGGTACAAGACAGAAACAATTTGAAATAAAAAATAAAAGATTTTTTTATCCTTTTTCCCAGAGCCTAGCTGTGCAGAAGAGGGTAACCCCAGTAGTGTTACTCAGTCTTCATAAGTGCAGATAAATCTCTTGTCAGCTCATGTATCTATTCATGAACCATAGATATTTTTAGTGTAGAATGCTGCCCTCTTTATATATTTTCTACCCTCTCTTCTTTGTTTGAAATTAAAATGCTGCTATAACATAACAAAGTGCTATCTCTCATACCACTGTGTCATAAGAAAATTTGCCACTTAAAAATAACAGTGGTGTGAAGCAAATGAGAGAAACACTAGATTAACTTTCAAATGTTAGTCAAAGACACCTGCTAAAGAAAGACTGATACATGTGTTAGAGAGAGAATTTTATTAAACTTCCTTTTTGAAGCAGTCGTCAATCTTAAGAAATCTCCTTTTTTCCTCTCAGCTAAGTGAGGTCTCACTTGTTGGGAATATACAGTACTTTACATAGATGTCTTTGACCTTGTCTTCAGTTCCTGGGAAAAAAAATTGTAATGAATGGATCTCATAATAATTCTTTAAATATTTTGTGTATCAGTGGATACGTGCTTTAAAAGGGAGTGTATAGCCGAGGCACCGTGATGGGATCTCATATCATTCAAGCTCTTTTTGTGTTTACAGCTGCAATGTGTTTTCTTATGAAGCTGATGATGGTGTTGCATTTTACAGTGGGTTTTTGTTGGGCGATTGACCCCAGTACGGTCGTGAGGCTAAAGCACACCTGTATTACAAAGGCACCCGGTGAGTCAGGAATACACAAGTATTCCTGAAAGCCTAATCCACTGAGCGGTGGGTATTTCATTTAAGGGTTTATAAAGTAAAATAAAGTAGGGTAGTTCACTTACAGATTGATTGAGGATTTTTTTAATCAGTTCTGGCAAAATGCTGGGATAAGGTAGGTTAAGTTGTCTGGGTTTTTCTGTCAGAGAATCAGTCAAATGAATGCTGCCTGACAGAGATGTTCTCGAGAGAGCATTATTCCTGGTACTTCATCAAGGAACTCGGCAGTGGGTTACAAGCAGTATTTCCTCTGTTTTATCTATTGCATTTTGGATTAAGGAAATCATACATGCCAAAGGCAGGGGAGAGAGGAGGTTGAAATCCAGCAATGGGTGAAACATTTACTGTGTTAGATGCTAGTTGCACTGGCATCAGAGCAAGAAGAGCATTGGAGGGAACGTTAGAATGTTCGCGCTGAAATGAGATGACTTGTGTTGCTGATGCCTCTGAATGTAAGAATGAGTTTAGATAATAATTCTGATTGTTAAGGTCTGATTCTTTATTTTCTGTACTGTGTTTTTGTTCTTTGCCCTATGCAAACACATTTTAAGATTTTGTCTCTGCACGTGGGGGAAATACCAGCGAGAGAATGTATAAAACAATGAGAACTAGGAATTCAAATTCTTGCTGAAGGATCCATTAATGTGATTCAGGATTTCATTGCACACTTTAAATTAATGACAGAATGTATTGTCCTAGTACTGAACAAAGGAATATCAATTGGTTACTTTTACATTGCATTTAATATCTGGAGCTGCTGATTTCTTTCAAAAGATCACAGGAGGGTACCTTTCGGGTGTGTTTGCAGTTATCCCTAAAAGTCTGGTGAAGGAATTTGTCTTTCAGCATTCTACAGTCACCTAAGTAATTTTCAATGTTAAGGTCCATGTTATTAATTTTTCTTGATGTTCTTGTGTCTTCTCAGTGGACAGTTTTCCTAGAATTAACTTGGAAATGAACCTGTGAAGGTTACGTAGTTGTTGGTGACTTACAGATCTGAGCACAACTGGAAATCTGATACCTACTGCTCTGCACAGGCTGTGCCTTCCTAGTACCTCAGCCAATGGGGAAGGGAACAGGGCAATACGCAGCCGGGGATTTAGGATAAAAGGAGGCTGCGCTCCTCCAAAACCTTGAGAGAGAAAACCCCACGGGCGTGTGCCTCAGTGGACTCTCTCCCTTTATTCAAATAAAGTTGCAGGACTCCTCTGTCTCCTTTTTGGACATAAACCTCTGGTGTTTATGGATTTTCCTGACAACTGGAAGCTTGTCCAGGGTCCTTCCACCATCTGGGGCTAGCACGCGGGAAGAGAAGCTGGAGGCGCGCCTCACCTAGTTTTTAGGTGAGCGGCTCCCTTCAGTGCTGGCCAGCCCCGGGCGATTGACTGCATTCCCAAGACTGTCCAGGAGACAGACCTGAGGTGGACCGGGGGGTCCATTGATGCCATGATGATTTTTTGCTTTTTCATATACCCCTCTCATATACCCTTCCACATACCCTTTTACACAGCTTTGCGTGTATCCTTAGTGCTTTTANTACCGAGGTAAAACCCTTTTTCCCTCTAACTGTGTTTGGCTTTTAATTCTAAGCCTAGGATAAGGCATCACCGTGAAGAGTCCACAGGATATGGATGCCCAGATGGGGCAGTGAGGGAAAGTCAAGAAGGGTCTCAGCAAATCTCACTAGTGAGTACAACTTCGGGGAGTAAAACGTGGCAGGAGCCCGGGGTGGGCAGCAAAGGAAAGTCAAAAAAGGGTCTGACTATAGGGATGATGATCCCAAAATACCTCCAAAGGATCCTTTGGGAGATGGTTTGCACATTCTCCCAGAGGTTGTTAAGGACATGGATGCCCAGAGGGGACCGTAAGAGGCACCAAGAAAGGGTCTCGGCAACCCACACACAGAAGGGGCAATACGGTGTTAGTTTGGAAAAGGATTGGTTGAAGGGGAGTGTGGAGAAATATGATTAAGGCAAATAGCGGCGGGAGGCTATGTGATAAGGAAAGAACAGTGAAGACTGGGAAGATCTCTGCCAGACCTTCAAAATCTGCAGTCTAATACAGGGCCAGCTGCAAGTCTTTTGTATTCCCGGCTTCCAGGAGAGCGAAAACAGGGAGGTATTGTTCCTACACCCCCACCCCTCCTTGGGCTGTTATGGAGCCAGGGTGGAGGATTTGGGTTTGTCCACTTACTACTCAGGACTTAAGGGGATTTCTCTGTGGTGAGGAGTGCCGAGGCCGGGTGTGAGAGTACAAGGCTGGGGAGTACAGGGTAGGGGAGGTCCAGGACTGAGCCAAGGCTGTGGGGCCACCAGGGCGAGTGATTTTGCAAAGAATTTGGTGGTTTTGGGAGGGTAAGAGCCCACAGACAGCAGAGGCTGGAGAGGAGGCCAAGTGGGCCCTTCCAGGAATTGGTTAGAAAGGCATCTCAGGTATATAAAAGATGTGGAAGAAGGGATGAAGAAAAGGTAAAGGTACAGGCAAGGATAATGGCTCTGTTTTTACAACTCCCAATGGAAAAAGTGCAGGGACCCCCAGGACCAAAGGGAAAGGGGCGGCCGCCAGGACAGCGATTGGGAAGGAATCAGTGTGCCATTTGTAAAAAAGAACATTAGAAACGGATTGTTAAGGGTGTCAGGATCTGCTATCATACCGGGGGCTCACCACATTGGAGCCCTTGCTGAAGCGAGAAGTGTGTTTCCTAGTAGACATGGGACCTTCTCTGGCTGGTTTGAATTTTATGCCAAAGGGGGAAGAACTGTTCAAATGTTCTTTTGGTAAGTGGGAAAGATGAGCAGGTGCATTTTATTCAACCACTATTGGTGAATGTGTGTGTGTGTATGTGAGTTACCCCTGTGTGTGTTATCTTCGTAGCTGGCTTTGCCCATTCCCTTCAAACATATTCAGGGTTTGTATGTGTTTGTTTGTTCGGGGTTGGGAGAGGCCAGGAAGAAGGAGACATGAACAGTAAGTTGACTTGTGTCCACTGAGTTGTTTTATACTTCTTCTCTGTGTAAGAATAGTGATCGCTTTTGGGTTTTTTTAACCCAGTTTAAGACTGTGTACTGACTGTGTGCAGCAAAATTGAAGGGCTACCATGAGCCAGGTGAGTTCTCTGGCTTGCTCAGATCCTGCTGCTGAGGAGCCAACTCCTTGAGAAGAAGATGAATGAGGGGACCAGGCAGGGAGGGAAGCTGTGGGAGAGTCTGCCTTGCATCCCTGCCCCTGCCAGCCTGGTTATGATGTGCTGCTGTGAGGTGCGGCAGGCTGCTGCCCCCGAGAGCAGAGGGTGCAGAACCTCAGGGGTTGCTTGAGGTCACAGGGGTTGCTTGAGGTCATTGGAGTCCCTGGTAGGGGTTACTTGAGGTCACCTCCATGGTCAGGGGCTAGTGTTTGAGTCATGGTTGCTCTAAATTGAGCTTTCTGATTCCTTATGTGGAGCTTTTCTGCATCCCTAAGTGGTGGGTTGGGGTTTTTTTGGAACCAAGAAGTTGTATGGAGGAATATGTTTTAAATAGTTTTCATGAACTTTGTAAACATAAAAATTGAGGGGTATAGGAGACAATTTTTTTAAGAGTTACAAGCATCTGACTCAATGGAACAGTTTTTCTCTTGTGTTTGTTACTGGATGAAAATCCAGGATGGCTTAATAGTGGGGCAATAATGTATAAAATTATGAGCAGTAGACTGCTGCAATCCTCTTGCAGGAGGAGGTGAGGGCTAGAACTGAAGAGTTCCAATGTCATTATGCAAGAAATCCCTAGGTATGGAGGTTGCCATGGGCTGCAATACATTGTTTTGACAATGACATGCTGCCAGGTGTTCCATTTTCAGTGTTTTCATAGTAGAAAAATAAAATCTGTGGGTCTATCACAAATGAAGCAGAACTGATGGTGCCAGCATAAAATTTCTGTTTAGAAAAGTAAATCCCAGCTGCTGTGTAGCTAAGGGTTAGGTAATTTGCTTCTCTTCAGAGGAAATATACCACAGGTTGAAAATGTTTGGCTTTTTTCTATTAAAAGTATGTTGCATCTGCTCACTTAAAACAAAGAAATTAATCTAAGTTTGTGAATGCAAACAGATTCAGTTAATTTAAAAATAAGAAGCTTAGAGTGACTTTAAGATCAATATCTCTATCTTCTTAAAATAAATATTTAATACAGTATTTTAACTGTGCAAGATGTGTATTTTCTTTCTGAGTCAACCTTTGTTCCTTAGAACAAGTAATTGAATATTTCTTTTGTTCCCTAATTTTGCTGTGAATCTACAATCTTACTGTCTTTTAGTAAGCTTATACAGAGAGAAACCGTGTCATTTATTATATTTTTTAAACGCTTACCACAAAATCAGTACTGAAACATAAGCTGTTATTGAATGCATCATTATAGTAAATGGAAATCATGTATGCATATTCCTAGTAATGTATTTTATTTTCCGTGGATTTTCTTGAATTACTGTATTTTAAAAGGGATCATCACTCCTTGTAGCTTACACCAGTTCCATGCTGTTGTGACTTAAAACTTTGGTGAAGACCTATGAACCCATAGCTGTTACTGCTGTGAGTTTTTTAAGGGTTTTTTTACACAGTATGGTACTGTAATATTTTATGATGCAGAAATCCTGAAAATTTCAGTTAATTGCTAGGTTATGAGGCTGGGAGGCATGGGAGACAAAGCGCGCTGATAACAAATTGCATGTGTAAATTGTAGGTGTGTGTACTTATTGCTGATCTTTGGGAGAACATGGCACACACCTGCTGAGCTCTGCTCCTGTGCCTTTGAGAATCTTTCGTTTTTAGCTCCCTCCTGTGTGTTGCAGAATCTACCCAAACCAAACTCTGCCAAGTATTTGCAACTAAGCAAGGGCCATCAAGCTGACAAAATCTGACTCTGTCCCATCAGACTCTTTAGCAGAGGAAGAGTGGTCTTTGCAAACAGCTTCATTTTAGGACCGTGGGAATGGCTGCATAAATATGATCGTTTGCATTCATTTGTGTGAAAGCTTTGTGTGGAGCTGTAGCACAACCTCATGTAGATTAAAAGCACTGTAGTTTTTCTGCTGGAGCCTGCCATCTCTAAAGCAAGATAAAATCACAGCTCTATGGCCAGATCTGTGTTCACCTGAAAGCAGCAAAATTTCATGGAGATGCAAGGTTTGCTATCAAAATAAGTGTTGCTTCGAGTCCTGATTTTTGGTTATTGCAGGTTTTTTTGCTGACATGGACCTGAGGAGTTACTTACCTAGACCTTCTAGGACCTGTTTTGTTGTCCTTTAGCACTGATGATCTAAAAGGGTATGTAGCAAATAAAGCTGGTGCTGGGGGTCATAGTCTTGTGGGCCTGGCAACATGAAATTATTAGGAGTCTCCTCCCTGCTCAGGTGAGCTCCCTGTCCTTGTTGAGGAGCAGGAGCCAGATACTTCACAGCCACTGTCACCACCTGTAGCTGCCTTCTCCTCAGAAACTTCCGGAGAGGCAGGTGATACTCCCACATCATCCCTGTATTCTGATTTTTGTGGAATTCTACGATGTTTCCACCACGAGCAATAGGCAGAGTATCTCCTCTTGATTGTTGCTAATTGTCTGACTTTAACAAGGATTTTAATAAAGGATTGTGATTAGAATTATGGTCCCCTAATACCACATTTATTTAAGTTTATTACAATAATTGCCATGTGATTAATAAAATGTTAGTGCATTCGTTGAAATCACCGCTCTGCTATCACACAGTGTGGTAGTTAAACACAGTAAATGCTTCTAATTAGTTAGTAATTGAATAATGTGCATTAATTTTTATTATATCACCCATAGGATGTTTAATTGTATAGCTGGCTATTAGGTGCTGTGAAATATATGGGAAGGGTTAAGTTGTGTAATTATCATACTTCAGGCCTTTCACTACCTCTCAGCTCCAAGCATCAGAGTGAAATACGTTTATTTCCTAAACTTACCTAATCATGAATTAAAATTCAAATTTTTAATACCTCAAATACCTTTTCTGCACTTCTAAAAAACACATAATTGGAAGCATAAAGAGATATAGGAAATGGACTTAAGTAGGGTGAGTTTGTCATGGATAGAATGCCATCTGTTGATAATGCAGCAGTCAACACTTTATAGTAAAGAACTTTTCTATCACAGCATCGTTATTTTTGTGTGTTTTGCACTCTTTTCCTCCCTCCTGAGCCAGTTTGCTTTTGATTGCATGTGTAATTTAAAAGAAGTTCGCATTATCAAATTTCATTACGCTTCTGGGTCCAGAAGGAGCACACGAAAGGAAGTAATGCTGAGGTTTTCTTTTACAGGGGCATTGTTTTATAGCCAAAGCCTTAAAATTTGTTGTATTAAGTATAAGAGAAAGATTATAATGTAGTCATATCAATATCATAATAATAGCAGGAAAAGAAACTTTTTTTTTTTTCTGTTTGTCCTTTTGCCTTTTCCATTTCCTTCCACATAAAAGAAAAAAATTAGGACATCTGGTCTCTGTGAGAATCCCCAGTTAGCAGTTTCCAGCTTGGTGATACATCAAAGCAATTCTACTTCACTATCCCTGATTTTTCACAAGCAAATATTTTAAGAATATTTTAAAAAGACAAATATTAACACCAAAAAAAAAAAAGGAGCAACTTGATAGATATTATGATAATTTCTTGATTTGAAAAGGGGAGTAAAGGTAATGTAGAGAATAGAGGAAACCAATTTTGAATTACTTTAAGAAAAAAAGAAAGGTACTGACTGAAGACATTTGGGGTGCGAGGAACTTGCCCACATACTGAGTGTCAGTTGTATGGGAGAGGAATAACTTTCAAGAGTGTTTTCAAATCACCAGGATCCTGGGTCCACTTTTACATCTGAAATAAATGTTAGCAGGCAAACAAGCAAAGAGTCAGTTCCAAAGAACATCCTCCAGCTTCTGCCACCATTTGTAGGCAAATGTGTAGTTTTTCATGACCCTTTTTCCCATCTGCAGTCTCTTAGTGCCTGACAAAATCTAGCCACCGCTCTCAGGTCCCACGGGTAATTTCTAAGGTGTAAAGATCAGCTGGTGGATTGCTTGTTCTTGTTATCCCCAGTCCTCCAACTTTTGTGTTTTCCATTGAGATATACTGAGTTCAGGGCTGGTGTCATTAAAGACACTTCCTTCAGAACTCACTCTGAGATACAGGTATGAGATCTCACTTCCAGCAGAGCCATAATTTCAGAAAAGCTATGTTTCTTCTTGGACATAAAGGAGTACTGAGAGTATTGGTCAAAAAACCACAAACAGATGAACAAACACACCACAGATCTGATGATGGGAGAATCTTACCACTCTTCTATTTTGTAGGCAAGTAAAAGTTTTTTAAAGATGCTTTTAAAATATGTCTCTTTATGTTACCATTTCTTCAAAGTGATCTTTGAAAATACTATTGTGGACCTCTACAGAATATTTAATGAGAAAATTACACACACACACCCAATTCTCTTTTGTTTACAGCCAGTTTTAATTGCTGAGATTAATTGGTTTTTTCCTTTGTTCTCACCCCAATTCAGTTCTGAAAGGCTTTTCTTTCTCTTGCAGTACTTTTAATTGAAATATAAGGGAATATAAAGGTAAAAACTTTGCTGACAAACTTTTCTTCAAGTGATTCCAGGTAGGGCACATTGCAGAAGTGTGGATTGTTGAGTTTTGGGGTTTTTGTTTTGTTTTTTTTTTTTTTAATAGTCTTCCGTATCATATTCTTTCTGCAGTCTCCACGTACCTTTGCAAGAACTAATTATTTGGAATTTTAAAGACTGCTGCTGCCAAATGGTCTCACAGTTAGTGACCGAGTATAGAAATGAAACAGAACACTGAACCTTGGGGATTCACCTGGCCTCCTTTGCAAGCCAGGTTGGTTCCTACAGTGTTGAATAACAATTAAAGGAGTTCAAGTTTGAAAGTGACTCTTCAGATGTCAAACTACAAAGCAAGTTTCATTTTCTTGGCATACAAAAAGAAAGAAAATAATGCAAAACAGGAAAAGCAGAGCAAAAATGTTGGTACATGGGGTGTTGTTTAAAAGTTTTATCACTATATGCACAATGTTTGCTTATTATTTAAGAGACATGTTAGTTGTTAATACTTGTTTGTTATAGTTCCCTTAGGGCCATGATCATACAATCGTGTGTGTGTCTTCATAATCCATAGCTGTCAGAAGGGCTCCAGGATGAGAACCTTGTTTTTGCCTTTGTAAACATGTAGCATGTAGGTTGTCTTATGAAACACAAAGGGTCACTGGCATTTATGCATCAGTGTGATTAATGCAGGTGTCTCCTTTTATCTTCAATCAAAAGAAGTCAAACCATTCTAACATCTGTGGCTAAGCAATTTGTAACTGAAAAATTCAGAGATTCATATCCTTACATATCAAAGATTCAGGAAACCAAGTATCCATGCACCTTTCTGTTTGAGGAGCTGAGACTGCCCATCTTTTACCTTCCAGAAGGTGACCCACCCACCAGCCTACGGGGTGTCTCTGATGCTCCCAACCAGACCCTCTGTTGAAGCAGTTGTAGAGAATTTGTGGTTTTTTAGACTAGTTATGAGGAAGATATTTTTTACAATAAGGGTTTTGAAACCCTGGAACAGGTTGCCCAGAGAGGTGGTAAGTGCCTAATCCCTGGAAACATTCAAGGTTATGTTGGTTGGGGCTCTGAGCAACCTGATCTACTTGAAGATTTCCCTGCTTTCTGCAGGACGGTCAGACTGTAAAAAGTCCCTTCCAACCCAGACTTACTGTGATTCTGTCACTACAGCCATTGAGACACATGCTTGGGAGAGGGAATGAGAGATGTGGTCTATGCTTTAATGCGTTTCAGATGTATTGAGCAGCCTTGGAGCAGGGTCAGGAACTCTTGTGTCTCTGCACAGTGCAGCTGCAGTGTTCCTGTTCTCTGAAAAGTCAAATAGCTTCAGTGGGAAAGATTAAAGTTTCCCACTCCACAACAGGGGACAGCTTGCTAATTAGAGCACCCTGCTGGGAGAATCGAATCTCCTGAATCTGAATAGGGAAATCAAACTGCTTTCTGACATTCTGGGTGCATGTTCAAGGAACTTAAATTTTGGTTATGAATTCTTAGGACTCAGGCTAATGCCTCCCAGTTTCCGCTGGAAGAAGCGTTTTATTCAGCCACCTGCCTTTTGTGCATTCCCATCCTGATATTTGTTCAGTTTCACATCCTCAGCAAAAAGCCTATAGGCTTACCCTGTTAGATTGCTGGCAACTACATACATCCTCAAAGGCCTTTTGAGCACTACTGTGCTGTGATTGTACTGGGAGCAAAGTACTTGAACGTCTTCAGAAGTGAGGCCTTGTTACATGAAAGGTGAGGTTAATTTCAAAGAGCTGAGCTTGTCTGTCCTGTGCAGGTTGAATGCAGCTTGCGGTCTGTCCAAACAGTCTGGAGATGTTCTCCATGTTCTCCTTGGCACAGGATGTGACATTCCTCTTTTCTTTACCCTTGCTTTGCTCTACTTATTAAGACTCCAGATCTCACCTTGTTCGTCAGCTTATGAAAGGGTGAAATAATCTGTTGTGAGTATAATGAAATTTAAGTCCAGATTGGATTCAAGGTGTATGAGATTTGAGAAATAGTTTATTCTGATGTATTTTCTTACTTATTTCTGCTTACATTCTGGAAACACCCGTTGGATGAGATGTTCATTCTAGGATTGGATCAGCACTAAATGTAGGGTGAATAAGGTTGTTGCTGCGGCCAAAATTGTTGTTAAGCACTGCATGTTATCCACTTGGTCTTTCTGCTCTGTTTAAATATTCAGAACTTTTTCTCAAGCATTTAGACATAAAAGTTCAACATACAGGGAGGAGGTGTAGTCAGCCTTGAGAGAGCTGCCATAAGACGCTGAAAAGGTTTTCTTGCCGTAACGTGGCTCCTAAGTAGTGAAAAATCTACTTTTAAGATTTTGATGGAGAGGGGCGTGGAGCTGGCCTAATTCTTAAGTAGTTTTCCATATGCAACGGAAAATCATATCAGATGTTCTACGCTAATGTTTCCAGAATGATGTGATTATCTCCTATTAAAATAAGTAGACCTTATTTTAAAGTGAAAAAGTATTACCCACTTCCACCAATAAGAGGTTTTAACTTTGTAACTTTGAGAGATCTTTTCTACCTGACTGAAGTAATCTTGGCTGATGTTTGTCTGTGCACCTGCATTGCTCTGTTCCTGCATCTCCACTTCAAAAAAGAAACGTTACTCTGAAACAGGCTGTTACTATCCCTGATAGGCACTACTGATGCACACCCTGTTTGTTGCCTTGGAAAAAAAAGAGATTTGAAGTCTAATGTTACTCTTTACTGCATCGTGCATAGCTCACTGGGCGATATCACTTGCTCACAATTCCAGAAAGCTTCTCACTTCTGTCGAGCACATTGTGTTGTATTGACCACAGGCCAGACACTGTCAATTCTAACTCAAACCCTGAGTACAGAAGAGGTCAAAACTTGCAAGCTGGAAGATTTACTGAATGGAATAAACTCCTGTCCAGAATAAGTCTCGTACTCAGTGAAAAGTTCTTATCCTCCCGTTTATCTTCTAGCTCTAGACAGAGCGACAGAAATTGACCCAGATGCCTTTAAAGGAAGTCAGAGCTAAAAAAAATATTCCTTAATCTGTTTATTCACAAATGATGAGTTAAGGGGTATATTTCTTTTATTTCTTGCTGCTGTTTTCAAAGTAAATGCTAATTAGAAGGCACTTAGGGATCCTGGTTCAGTCAGCAGATGCCAGGGGACAAGCACACACATCAAGTGCATTATACATTTCTCACAGCGTGAAATCTTTAGTATGATACAATAAGTAACAATTTAAAACCTCAACACACATCTGGTTTCTAGGGAGATCTGCTGAAGAGGATCACAGCCTTCTTCAGCAGTGCTATGATAAGATATGCAGAAAAGCATTGAAAACACTTTAATTTTAAGATTTCATACTGTGATGGCCCTTAAGTGCTTCTGGGGAATGGGACTGGGGTGCTGTCTGGTGCTCCACAAATGCAGTTCTGTGTTTGAAGCATATCATGGTGCAATTTGTACATAACTAGGAAATAAAGTAGAGGGATAAACAGGGAGATAAAAGCTGAACTTGATTTGGGAAAAGTATTTTTAAGTATTTTGTGCCACACTTCTTCTGGTTTTTTATTTTTATTTTTTTATTTATTCCCCAGAGGGTTTGCATTTTAAATGGAAAATGGTCAGGCTGGAGTACAGACTGAATTTAAAAGCAAGTATATAAGCTGCAAGTGCTGATTTAATAAACCATTAGCCTATTCGTCTTGTAAACATCTTTGGAGAAAAACTAATGAATTCATTCTGGACGAAATTCCTTAGTGATAGAACATCACTGTTGAACACCAGCAGATAATTTGGTGCTCTGAGGCTGTGTCTACCCTGCAGGACAGATGCGTGCTGCTGTGCCATCCTTGTCCCCATTTGCCTGAGTGGAGAACCTCTTACACTGATTTGTAGCTCTCTTCCAGCCCGTGTGCCCTGCTTGCCTCCCATGGGAATGAGCTGTCAGACAGATGGTGTGTTCCTAATCCTGTCTTCCAAGGCCAGGATCTTATATGTGCTTCAGGGCCAAAAAAACCCTCCCTGCTTTTCATATTTGCTAGAGAGAAAGGACACAAGAGCTTACGTGGCTGAGCAAAAGAAGCATAGTTGAATCCCTCTGGTTTTGTACAGTAGCTGTAATGTTGTTTTATAGTCTGTATTTTTAACACTGCTTGGATGTTCACTTTTATGCCAAGAATAATATAGTTATTTTAACAATTTATATCACAAAATGTCAATGACTTCAGAGATTTGTTACTCTTAGAAAACTATCAGGCCCTGCATGATAAGAAGCAAGCTACCAATCAGGTCTGTGCTAATTACAGGCAACAATATATTTATTTTCTTCTGTGTATTTTTGGGGGTAATTTCTTCTGAATTATATGTCATGTAGAAAATAAGCAGAACTTTTTGTAGGACATGAATTATAGAATTTATGAACAGGGGAGGGAGGGAGGGAGATGAAGAGAACTCCTCCTGAAGTGAGTAGTGATGGCATGGTGAATTTTGAGTTGAAAGGAGTAGAGGAGACCAAAGAATAATGTTGAGCACAAAAGATATTTGTTATGCCATACATGTTTTAATAGTCCCCAGTTGTTCCACAGATATAATTAATGGGAATAAGTGGTTGAATTTTGGTTTTAAATTTCTATAGACAAATGTCCTACTTGCAGACAAATTTAAGGATCCCTTACAAAACAAATTCTGCACAACTTTATGCTAGTTTGAAAGTATTGGGCATAAATAAGGATAAAGGTCAATGTGTTCAAAAGACAGTAGCTGAAGGGCGAGTGAGATTTCCTTTGGGAGAATTCAGAGGCTGCTGTATAAAAGATCTGTGTAAATTAAGTATCCTCAGCACCTCTTGGGGAGAAAAAAAACCCTCTAACCAAACAGGTTATCTAACCTTTTGATACCTAAATGTAGAGGTTTTGGTCAGTGGTTAAAATAGTAGGACTCTACAGTTTCAGCTCTTTACTCGTTGGTGCAACGGAATTTAGTTAGGCAACAAGGAGTAAAAACAACTGCGTATCATATGTTCAAACTTTTGCTCAGACTTAATACTTCATTTAGCCTTCAGCTATGATAACCACAGACATACCCTACGAAATGTTATTTGTGCCCATAGAGTACCATTAATTTTCTTTTAATCTTTCTCTGCCTCAGGAAACATTTCAATTGAATTTCGCTCTTCATGCGAGGAATCGAGAGTACCGAGAGCCGCGCTAATTTCCTTTCATTTTCCCTTTATTTCCATATTTTTAATAGATTTGTGACCCATGATGCTAATACTGGAGCTATTGTAAAAACATGTTAAATTAAAAATATGTATTTGTCGTGTCCATCTGCTAAATTCCTGACATCTTCCTAGAGTTTATTGAATTTCCTGTCATCAGATCTCAGTTTCACAGTTTGGTCTAGTGGCATTTTCCTGATTAGGCGATTTTGTCTTCTCTGCCCTTCCCATTGCTGCTCTCTTTCTTGCACAGTTTTACTCATCTTCTCAGGTTTCCATGGATTCCTTACACTGCACTTCCTATCTTTATTGGCCAAGAACTGTCTCCTGTTCCCCTTTTAAATATATCAAATTGTCTTAACCTTCTCTCCAGCTTTGTTCTGATTTTATTTTATTAGTTTTGCCTTCACCCCAGGTAGAGGAAAGCTGTTATATTGGCAAGAACTTGCAGAAACGTGTATGTCATTTGTGTGAGAGCTTGAGAGAGGGGGTTTTTTGCTCAATATAGTGAACAACTCTGCATTTAATACCCTATTTCACTCTTGCATCTTCAGCATTCTGGTGGCATATTTCTCTTAGATGCATTGAAGCAGCTGTTTGACACAGAATAATGCAACAGCAGAGCTTGACAATTTTTTTTTTAAGCAGGCTTTGGATGGGTAATGATGATAAAATCAGGATCTCTGCTGAAAGATAACACCTCTAGCAATCTCAACCCTGAGATACTGGTTCAGAATTAACTCAGAGGGAAGTGTACCATCTGTTGCTACAACCTCACACTAAGAACTCAAGCAATTTCTAGCTTAAAGGGAAAGCATGGACATGAACCTAGCTAATTAAGGGAAGCAAAGAGAGGGATGGAAGCAAAAACTTTAAAATAGTCTCTGGTGCTGTGCTTGTGCCTGGTGCTGTCTGACTGCAGAGACGGCAGAGAGAATTGACACTGCAGAGAAAACAATCTGCACAGAAAGTTCTGTCAAATGCCCAAAGTAAACGAATGGGAAGCAAATATTGTTTCACTGCTATTTGTACTGTATTATGTAAAGCTTCTCCAGGCTCACTTAAGATGTTTAAGCTGTTGCTGTTCCTTCAATGCTCGATAATCAGGACTAATTTCTGTGCCAAAAATGTATCTCCAGATAGCTTGTTTACTTCAAGACTGCTCATCAGCCAAACCTAGCAAAAGAATCAAAATTTCTTGTTGGTGCTTCTTTACATGAATAGCTTATTTTATGTCTTAATTACTTAATTGAATGGTTTAGGTGACCTGGAAAACAAGCCAAAATGTTCTGTTGAGCCTTGTTTTAAGTTCTGGTAAGAGGAGAAAAAAGAACATAAAAAAAGGCAAAATAAGATCTGGAGGCCTCATCTGCCTGAAGTGAAATACAGTGCTCCAGCTTGCTTGCCCATGCCATATCTTCAGATAATGCAGTGATAAATCTCCCATAACTGTGGAACCTGGGTAAATGCAGATCTGACCTTTTGTTTACAGGGTATCAAGGGAAATCTTTATGAGACCACAGAAGTGATTCAAAAGGTTTAGAAACATTATGAGATGGCAAAATGTGTCCCGTGTGGATAATTCTGACAGCAAAGATCTGACACTGTTTCTCAATGAGCAGTGCCCTTTCTGTAGAGCTTTGAACAAGCCATTTAGTAGCGATGCTTGAGAAACATTTTTGGTAATACAATTCAGGGAAAAAGTGATCTTTGCTGCTATAATTAAGAGAGATTTTAATGTTATTAAAATATTGACATGAAAATATTTCCTGGGTGTACAGATGTTGAGGCTGGTACAATGCAACATAAGATAGAAAAGGTAAAATTTTTGGTTTGGGAAGAAAATTAGTCAGATTAAGTTTTTATACTTCCCTTAACTTCCACTGGTTATGATAGTTTATCTGCTCATAATTCAAAGTGGGGACTTAAATCAGCTTGATTAAAAGTCCAGATTGTGTTTTGTTACATAAAATGAATCTACTGATTAAACAAATACAGAACAAAAATGTTGTGAGCAAGAAAAGGAGCCATGCTGCTGAATTCCAGATTAAAATCTGTTCTGCTGCCTGAAATGAAGCACCTTAAAGAACAGAATAGCAGCAGAAGGTTGGGACTCATTTTTTGGGTTGAAACACCACTTCTGCATTTGGTTTGGTTTTGTTTTAAATTTAGGTATCTTCTGTAGCCTGCGATTTGGTTTCTGATCTGTACAAAGGTACATGTTATGAATACATCCGCTAATTATCCCTGCGTGACTAATTTGCTGCAACTGCTACCCTTGGTAGAAGAGTATCAGGTTGAAGAACACCTGAGCAGACTGAAAATAGAGAAACCCACGGGCCTTGATGTGATTATCCACAGGTGCTGAGTGAGATGTTGCTGTTGTCGCTGTGAGGCCGCTCTCTGTGATCTCTGAGTGAGTGTGGCAATTGGGAGAGGTGACATACAGGAAGCAGCTTTGCAGGGAAGCACTTGGGGGTCCCAGTGTACCCAGGCTGGCTGTGGCCAGCAGTGTGCCATAGCCAGCAAGGGGGAGAGTGCAATGGAGGCTTAGGCGAGGTACTGATGAGGCCAAGGCAGGGCATCCTTCTGTCTGCTCAGCGCTGGTGAGACCACAGCTGTAGTGCTGGGAGCAGTCCTGGGCTCCCAGTGCAAGAGAGGCACAGACATACTGGAAAGTGTCTGGTGAAGGGGCTGGAGCATCTCTCCTATGAGGAAAGACTGAGGCTGAGGTTGGGAACCTAGAGAAGGCTCAGGGGGAATCTAAGATAGGTACCTGAAGGGAGAGTGCATAGCCAGGCTCTTCTCAGGAGTGCTCAGGGGCAGGACCAGAGGCAATGGGCATGATTTGAAACACAGGAGGTTCTCTCTGAACATCTGGAAACTCTTTCTCTTGGATGTCATGATCAGTGGAACAGACTGAGGTAACTAATAAAAATACCTGCAAAACTCCAGCATGTGTGGATTGAAGAGACAGGGAAGGGAGGTTGTGCAGTTTCCAAATACAAGACTGCTGCCAAAAGTTTTAAGGAGTCATTGTTTTAGAAAGAGTTTTGTATCTAAGTTTACTAAATTTGAGGAATGCATGTATATGAGTTTGTAACTATACTGGCTAGTACATGAAGGATATGAATTGTTTTTGTTATCTGTATTATACTGATCCTAGTTTCCAGCACTTTCCTTTTGCCATGTTTAATTAATTAATGTACAAATTAACCTGGTACTTCATTATTAAAAGAAAATATTTCTAGTAAATACCCAAACATTCAAACTTAGCATTGGAAGTATGCCATAGCTATGACATAGCCAAGGTCACTTGAAAAAATGCCTGCAAAGAGCACCTAGGATACATTTTGTAGCGGGAGGGGAGAAAATCACCAGAAATTAATAGACTGCTCTTATGCCAATTCCCGTCTATTTAATTTTCTCATTGGTATAAGGAGACTCATTCTTGGTGGATTTAAAATGCTCCATTCAGCAGTGCTGCAGATGGACTTTTCTGCTGTTCCAGCTTGGCTCTCCTGGAACTGGAAAACGGCTGGCCTCAATGATCCAAGAGGTCATGTCCAACCTTAACAATTCTGTGAACTCTTGTGTGTTGTGTGCACTTACACCTGTGGTCACTATGGCATTCCAGGTGTTCCAAGAGGTTGCTACAGCAACAAGCTTCTGCAGGGAGAACATTATCTGCTCAACAGTACTATGCGTGTTTACTCTACAGCTGTGGAAGCAAGTTAGTAAACTTTCAACACTGCGAGTAAGCAAGCATCTGGGGTTGCTGTCTCTGTCACCCTGCAGCATTGGGGTGCTATCAGATTTTATAAAATGGCCATAAAGTATATATTAGCTGACACCAAAATGCTTCTGAAAGGGTTACTTAGTTTTTGCAGTGCAGGTTGCGTATTTTTGTTTGTGGGTGTTATGTTTGCTTGCAGTCTTATCTGTTGTTGGCCTTAGGCCATTAAATAAATGCATTAAAATATTCTAAATAGAAACATAACAGATCAACAAAATGTGTAACCTCCACAACATAGTAATTAAAAAAAAAGGCAGTTTAAGAAAAAAAACCAACTATGCTTTCATTTCACCTGTCAGCCTCATTTGCTCTAACTTATGATCTCAGAAATTAGATCATCTGAAAATGAAACAGATGGAGGCTCCTTTGGACTGGGTGGGTGTGGGAATGGGAGGGAGAGGGACACAGCCGAAGGCACCTTCCAGGGTGAGCAGTGCTACTTTAGCACCTGCTTTGGCTTTGAGCTGTGTCTGGTGACATCAGCCTCACGGATATGTTCGCTGTGATTCACCAGCTTTAGTGAGGTTTGGCTGCATGAGGGGAGAGAGGAGAATGACAGATAGGAGAATAAATATCATCTCAGTGTATTGGTCTGACCCTTCTGCCAATATTGATTCATTCCTGAGCAAAACAGCTAGCATAATGCAGTTCCCATCTTCTGTCATGCAAGCAATGTGCAGAAAGGATTCCTGCCTGCCATCCCCTCTTTCCCAAGAAAGTGAGCTGAAGCTTGGGACTATTCAGGCTATTGAAAAACACAGAAGGTTTCTATTACGTATGCCTGCATTTTGTTTTTCATTGCAAATTGCATTTGTAATAGATGAAACTAAAATACTTAAACTACAGAAAATCTCATCTATGTAATGCTTTTCTTTGGGAGCTGTATTCTCCTTATTTACCTAGAAAATAATTTTTTTCCTGTAGAAATACTTCATATACCAGTCCAAAAAAAAAAACGAAAAACACCAAAAAATCCACTGTTGTGCTAATATGTTTCTCTAGAATCAAAACTTGTTTTAAGCCTGTCACATGTTGCATTCATTGTTCGATTGGCATTTTTGAGTGCATTTCTTAATTCTCTCATTGGTTTCAGTTCCCAGTTTTCTTTTTGGCTCTGTAGGTGTTTTCGGCAGCCAGTATGTGCTTTTTTAAAATCTTCCATTATCCACACTGGTGTTTACCTTTTCAGCGTTCACAGCAAAGATGCCAGCTGAAAAACAGGTTTATTTTGTATATCTACATAAGGTTTTAAACACTGTCATTCTCAAAGTGGCTGGATCTCGTCACAGGACTGACATACTGCATCTTTGATATTGATTACAGAAGGAACTGCACAGTAAATAATAGACAAACCTTTTTTTTGTGACAGTGGAGCAAGATAAAAAGGACTTTATTTTCAAGATTAAATGGGAGGAGAAACAAGGAACATCTCAATATCTGTCATTTCATCTAGGTAACATTTCTGTCTCAGAATTCTAAGAGCTGGTGTTGTTCATAGACAAGACCTATAAGTCATTTAAACATAAGCAAACAGCAGTTTGCAGCTTTCATCATGAAGATTTAACTGTCACGCATACTGGATTACAAAAGTCAGTCTGTTGTATTTTCGTTTTCCCATTGTGACATATTTTTATAGTGAAGAAAAATCATTTTAAGGAACAGAGAAAAATCTAACCCACTTTAAAATTCAGTGTTCAGAAGCATGTACTTCTGAGCTGATATAAATTCATAACACTTAAAAAGATCTGGCACAAGTTAGCATTCTTCTCTTTTTCCCACTGAATAACAAATATGAGCAGTTCTTTCTGTCTGCCTGTTTAAACAAGGAGCTAACAGTATCAGCTCAGGCAGGCTGAGTAATGTATGATTTTATTTTTTTTTCCACACTTAGAGTTATTTAATAAAACCCCTTCCTGATCTTATTGGTTACAGTGGAAATAGACTCTCCTTGAAACAGGTGTTTTAAAGCCAAATAAAAGGAGTATTCCAGCAATGCAGGATAAGCTGTATCTAATACACTGTCCAGGTTGAACAACTTAATGTATGGGTTTTGCATTTCCTCTTAATTTAAACAACTACTCTCAAGGTCTGCACAGGTATAAACTTAGAGATAGGAAAGTTACACATGGTAGGGTACCAAACTGGGGTTTGGTGTATCTGTGTTAACATCTCAGATTTACCATAGGCTTCCCCTGTGACATTGTCATGTAATTAAGTTGTTTTGGACCTCATTATCTAATTATGTTTATAAAAGTGCAGTGTTAATGATTTTTTCTTCTGTTTTTTGCATGTCTTATTTATTGTCATTACTCTCTCTACTTTGCTGAGATGTGTTTTTTTTCTGTGGGCTGAGTGCAGTTTGTGAAATTGCATGAAGATACCACAGTCTGCATAGAACAGTGACACAGTTGTTTAATTGTTGGGCATTAAGGCGTTTTCTTCTATTAACAAAATACTCTGAATTTCAAATTACATGAGCACTACCACATTTATGATATCAAGATGCTGTGTTTTAATATGCAGTGTCACACAAACCTTTCTTAGTAGAATCTAACTGCTCCAAAAGGCAAGACAAATAATTAATTTTTTTTTAACTTGGTGCTTCCCAAGCTTAGATTGTTTAAAATTGTTCTCGTTCACCTTAAAATATGCTGTGAAAAATTCTAGGCTCCCTTTATCTTTTTATTTCTAGATGTTGTTACAGAAGCTTTAAAAAAAAAAAGTCTTCAGGTTTTCAAATACTTGTTTTCCTACATAGGCTTTAGAAGTATGACACTGGGTAGTATCACAGTCTGTGTTTCGTCAACACAGACCAGCTGAGTTCTGTTCCAGTTTACGTGACAGACCAGACATCTCTGATTGACAGATTTGGAGCAGGGAGAACAGAGGAGTTGACATTATAGCATTCCTCACTATAATGGGACTGCTACTGTTGAGCTGTGCACATACTTCTTGTCTTATTTTTTTTTTTTCTGGTAAGTTTACCCAAATGTCTTGAGGTGAGATGAGGTTGTTTCTGATGAAATAACTTCAATATTTAGGAAAGGCCTAGTTTGTCATGTGGCTTTCATAGAAGATGGTTCAAATGACATATGGAATCCACATACAGGAGAATTACCATGTGGTAATGTTTGATGCAGTCATAAAGAGATGGATTCAAATGCATTCAGGCTTTTGACATTTTCTGGATTCATTTTTTACAGCTAAAATGCAATTGAAATATGGGCTGTCATTGCTCTGCTGAAAGGTAGTTACTTACAGGCGATAGATACTTACAAGTTACGCTCTTGTTCAAAATGTTTCCGTATCACAGGTCAGGTTAGTTAAAAACCCAGTGTAGACACAGCAGGGTCCTGCAGGTGCTGCTTCTCCCTGGTCTAAGCATCCTTTCTGTGCCATTGATAAAGGGTACAAATGCCTGTGGTTCATATCTTGGTAATAGATTATATGTAGCTATATAATCTAAGTAAGTGAAACTTTATTGCAAGAAGGGCCATAAATAGGTCGGGACAAAGGATAAGAAAAAAAGGAATGTTTCATTTGGTTGGTTCTTTGTAGCACGGAAAAGTCTTTTATAGTATGGATATGATTTTTCAGCATAAAAACTGTATTTCAAAAGATACCCCAAGTGAGTGTTTCCATTTTGACTGAAATTTCCTTTCGTATTAACTGTAACATCCTCATGAGGATGTAACCTTAAATAGTGCTTTCCATGTCACTTGCATTAAACTCCTAAGTATAACGATGTAACCACATATCACCAATGCCTTTTACTAGTAAGTATTACCAATAATGTCATAAGGATCTGAGAGGAATTCTGTTGTTAGTCCATTATTGTACCTTCAAGTGTTATTTTTTAAAATCACATCATTTATACTGTGATATAACTTACCTTTTCATCACCATAAAACTGAGTGGGATATTATACTGCTGAATGCTGTCATTTTCCTCATCTCTGTGAGATATTTTGTCCTTTTGCAGGGCTAATATATAGTCTACAGGAGATTACTTAATATATCCTGTGCTTAAATTTGCAACCTGTAAAAGGGAAAATGTAAATTTATGTTCAGACTTAAATGAAAGCAGCTTGCACAGAAAACATATGGATAAATCAGAAAGTAAATTCTAGTCTATTTCCTTGCTCATCTCAGCACTGTTTCTCATCTGAGCTTCATTAAGTGGTGCAAACTGCATATATAGAGAATTAGATTATGCTTTTCTAAAGGGTTTGCATGAATATTTTCCTTAAGATGCTGTGAGAATTACCAGTGATTTGAGCATCCAAATCCATAGAAAGCTTTTAAAGTCTCAGCTACAAGGTAATTTTCTTCTACTGTTGCCTTCATCAACCTTCTTTCTTCCTCCTTTCTTCACCCCAAAAACTTTCCATGGGCTCAGGACACTAAATGGATCTGTTACAAGTGAGTAAACCAAAGAGACAGTACCAGGTATGAAGTACCTCCGATCTTGCAGGGGAGAGTAGAGGCAAAGACTTGAAAATTATGGCAATATTCTGATAAAGCTTTTTAAAATTACTTTCTGAGTATTTATATATAAAGGAACAGCTAGAGCAGTGGAGAGAGACATGATTCTCCTCTGCTGTTTCCAGTAGTCACTCATAAAGTGGGAGATCAAGATTCAGTTATCTGTTCTAATGAATGCTCATTTACATATTCAATGAGTTCTCAAAAGGAACTAATACTCACCTTGTATCTTGTAGCTGCATCCCAAGGGGTTCCTGTGCAATGTGGGTGGCAGAAAAGCCAGGGTCCATGTCAAGAAAGTAGATCTAGAACCGTGCTGTATTTACCAAGGATGTAGTGGACTCTCACCTCTTGCCTTTCCAGATTAAGCTATTTTGGGTCCTGAGGACTCGAGGGTGCTGGTGGATGAGAGGCTGGACGTGAGCCGGCAATGTGCACTCACAGCCCAGAAAGCCAAACACATCCTGGGCTGCATCCAAAGCAGCGTGGCCAGCAGGGCGAGGGAGGGGAATTCTGCCCCTCTGCTCTGCTCTGGTGAGACCCCACCTGCAGTGCTGCATCCAGCTCTGGGGTCCCAGCACAGGAAGAACCAGAGGACCTGCTGACCTTCCTTCCAGAGGAAAGGTCACCAAGATGATCAGAGGGATGGAGCACCTCTCCTGTGAGGAAAGGCTGAGAGCCTTTGGGTTTGTTCGGCCTGGAAAATGGGAGGCTTTGGTTTGACTTAATTGTGGCCTTTCAGTACCAGAGGGGAGCATACAAGAAAGATGGAGAGGGACATTTTACAAGGCCATATAGTGACAGGACAAGGGGGCATGGTTTCAAACTGGAAGAGAATAGATTTTGATTAAATATTAATAAAAAATTCATTACTGTGAGGGTGGTGAAGCACTGAGCAGATTGCTCAGAGAGGCTGTGAATGACCCATCCCTGGAAGTGTTCAGGGGCAGGTGGGATGAAGCTCTGAGCACCCTAGCCTAGTGAAAGGTGTCCCTGCCCATGGCAGAGGGGTTGAAACTAGATGATCTTTAAGATCCCTTCCAGTCCAGGCCATTCTGTGATTCTTAAAGGTCTTTTTTAGCCACCTGAGTCAGAGCAATACAGCTGGGTGATACCAGAGCCAGGGTCCTTGTTACACAGGTAGCGAAGCCCCTGGGGCGGGGGGGTGTGTGTGGAAAGCACTTCCAGCTGAGTTACAGAGAGAAGGGATCCCACACGTTCGTGAAGTTAACCTCGGTGCAAATCAGTCTGCCACACATTCTATTCGAGTTTTAAAAAAAATAACCAAGATGGGATTAAATCATCTGTAGTCTTAACATCTGGATGCTTTATTCGTCATAGGACACATCAACTTTCTGTTCCCTTGGGATAAATACAGCTGTTCACTTCTTATCGTGCAGAGTTTGTAGTTTCTAAAAGTATATGATTTCAGTTTTCTAAATAAAACATTAGTTATATGAAAAAATCACTGTTTACAAGTATCCCTGTACCATTATGCAAACAGGAACATCCCAGGGTGAGATTGAGCACCTGTTCTGCAGTATCAGAAATAAACAGGTGTACTGTAAAACTACATGATACTTCTAGTTTTAGGTCCTAATGCCAGCTGCTGTGCCTTTTGCCAAAGTCCCTTCAGAAAGGAAGAAAAAACGATGCATCCATGCAGGAGATTCTCTAAGAGCTGAGCAGGAATATTATTCTCCACTCTCATTCCCAGGTGGATGTAGGAAGAGGAGCCTGTGCTGTATGTGTTTGTTGTGTTCAATGAGATGTGTTGCTTTTGTAGTGGCTTTGGATGTGTTTTCTGTGCTCAGGAAATGCGGTTTTATTCTCTCCTTAGGCCACTTTGGGTTTCTGAGAATTTTACCTTTCGTATTTTGAATTTTAAATAAATCAGGACTACATGTTAGTGGTTTTCCTTTTAGGCAGTGCAAGAGGGGAAGAAAACCCAGGGTAAAATTTAAGCTACAGTTGTCAAAACAAAACAAAGTAATAATAGAAAAATTTATTCTAAGCACTTTTTTGATGATTAGTGGGGAGGGATTGACCATGTACTAATTTGGGTTACAGTATCCTTCACAAACTCCACAGTGTACCGTATTCCCATCGCCACAGCGGAGGTGAGACCTGCGGTTTTCCCGAGGCGCAGGCATGGGTACAGCTCTGCCAGGTGAGCCAGAACAAAGCCTGCCTCTGGCAAAACCAGCAGGGATGCTGCTGAGCTTGTCTCAACTTGGAAGTCGTTCTGCATAACTTATTGTAAACACAGAGGGATAATTTAGAGATGAAAATTAATGCAGACATGAAAAATGATAAATGAAAACCCAAAGCTTTGGTCACATTTGACCTTCAAGTTTGAGTTCCTACACACACAGAAACATCTGCATATAGTTTATTAAGTCAGATTACACAGCCTAATGGTGGTCTCCATGGCAAGTTCAGTGGCTTTTTTCTTTTACTTGATTTGTAGATGTTCATTGTCCGTGATTTGCAAGCGTTCAGTAGTTAATTAGAAATTTTAATTAATGAAAGGTGTTCTGTAAAAGAGTGTCTCATTCATACATTATTTGCTAGTTTCATTTTTTCTTTCCCCACCCTATCTTTTTTTAGATCTGATTGATATCAGTGAATCACCCTCAATGAAATTATCTCCAAATTATAAGACTGTAAATGTGCCATTAAAATTTTAAGTTCAAGTATCAGCTCTTGTGATAAATCTCAGAAGATATTTAGAGCTGAACTCATTTAGCAAAGCACGTACATTTTGACAAATACTTCAGAAGTGAGAGGAGAAGGCAAGAGCATCAGGAGAAAGGGAACAAACTAGAAGGAAAACCAGTTAATTGTTTTCCCAGCACTGAGACTCATATTAGAAGAAGGAGCTGAGGAAGTAGGACATTAGAAGGCTTACCTAGGCTTTTAACTAGATTTTAACCTCAGTAAGTAACACTTACAAAGCTGAAAATAATTGATTTTAATAGAGGAAGTTTTTTAATCCAAAATAAGTTTTGTATTATAGGATTTGTGGTCAAGTAAAAGTGCAGTTTTAGGTAAAGCTTTTAAAAGTCTTCAGAAATGAATATATAGAAACTTCTATTTTTACTCCCATGTGTTAGCATTTGGTGGTATCTGGGGTTTCCAGGAAAAGTGATAAATGCAGGCAAATTCTATATTCTCTTGCTCATAATAATAAAAGAAACATTTAAATGGACATGCTTTCTTTAAAACTCACACCTTGCTCTGATGATTGTTGGGTTGCAAGAGAAAATGTTTGCTTGTACTGCTTCTGGAGACTGCAGACAGATGATCTGCAGTGATTTAGCAGAACGTAGATTCGTGTTCCCTGAAAGTTGTATTGTCACATTCAGATGGATTAAGCTGAAAGTTTTCTGGGAAGCCTGTAGATTCTGGCCTAATGACCTCTTGGAATATTGCCAGTAACTTACAGTGTAATTGCATGATAAATTAGCCCAGCCAGAGGAATGACTACAGTTTTTGGAGGAAGAGTTCAAAACTAACACTGGCAGCCATCCCCATTCAGCAAAGGCAGTAGACAAGTATCAGTGTGCTTCCTGGTGTGGTCCTGGCAGCTGATACAAAAAAATAAATTTTTTGTATTCCTTCCCACTAGTAAAAGATCGTAAGAACTGTTGGCTCATACTTGTGCTGTAAAGAGATGTGTCTCTGTATAAAAGACTTACCTGGGCTATTTGCAGAACATCTGATGTCCTTCCACTAAGAGGAACCAAACTTAAAATATATTTTGGGTTGGGACTATACATTGTTTAAACAATTACTTTTCTCTATATCAACACAAACTAAAAGCAATTTTAGAAATAAAGCTGATGTAAAATAATTTTTATGTTCTAAATAGCTGACCCTCTACATTATAAATGCATAATGATATAATTTGGAAACAGAAATTTAGCAGCTTTGAACAATGTAGTATTTCAAACTGAAGGAAAGATGGGATGTTCATATTTTATATTAAATAAGAGGACAACGGTAGTAAAAGTGCAAGCTATTTGCATGTATCCTTCTTTACCTAATGTCGTGTCTGCCGTGCTTAAAGTACTGTGGTGATTGCAGAAGTTTGGCAGATCACTGGGAGATTAAAGTATTGAATAGGTAGTAAAATTTTGTGGCAAAACTGGTACTTTTCATGGCCATCTGTCTTTGCCTGTTTTTAGTCATCATATCTTCATCTGGTTCAGGATATCAATACCCAATTATACTATATTGACATTCTAAGCGATCGGCCATCTCAAAGACACTCTGGAAGGTAATAACATTATATCCATAGTTAGTGGAAGTGTCAGCACTTTTTTTGTAACAGCTGTATGAGACAGTTAATTGTGTATTTCAGAAGGGGATTATGCAAACAGTCTTCATACGTAAAAGCCACAGAATTCCACGGTCTGTAGTACTTCTCATAAATACCAAGATTGTGGTTATAGTGGTCACAGTGGTGCTTTTTTAGATTGTAGAATTTTTTAATTTTCTGAGGTTAATGACAAATATTAGGCTCATCCAAAAGTCTCTTTTTATTTTAATTGCTATGCTGTAATTTTTTTTTCAGTTAACAAAGCATGAATGAAAATCTTTCCTGGAGTTCTAGTGGGAGGTAGAAAATAACTTCATCTACCAGCCAGGAATGTTCCAAGGCTTAGGCTGTGCTGGGCAGCTCTGTCTAGCAGTAGTGTGGAAAATAGTTGCTTTTCCATAATTGAGGAAGCTCCTTAGCTTCCAGTCCTTTGGGAATTGCATGAGGAAGATTTCAGACTTCACCTGTCTCTTCCACTCAAAAAATACTTTCTATTGTAGGAAACACAAGCTTTGACGAGCTGTGATCATCTAAAGCAGATGTCTATCCACAGCCTTGAAAGAGGCTGCTGGATCATGCACAGTTTGCTCTTCAAGTCAAGTGGTTCTAGAGAAGGGGATTACTGCCTCAGTTCAAACTTGGAAACAGTCTGATCTTTTAGTGGCCTGAGGTTGTAACATTAATTTTATAACTGAATAATAATTAACTTTATAGCTGTGTTGTGAGATTTTGTCACCATACTGGTCTGAATACTAATGTTCTATGTGTGATTGCAATTTTCTTTCTCATCACCTTAAGTAGGGTACACCTGACGCTCCAGCTGAATTTGCAAATTTATTTTAAAAATTGTATTTAAAATGTCAATTTGAAAGTGATTGGATTTCCCTGATTTTAACTTACAATTTGATGTGCATCTAAGAAGAAAAAAAACTCACAAGTTTATCTTAATTGATCACAATGTTATGAATTGGTGGGTTTCTGATAGGATCTGAAGGGCAGCCGTGGATCAAACAGTCACTTGTGTGCCCTAAACTGTTAGGGCCGGACTGATTTCTCTGTTGCTTCATTAGTTGTTTCTTCTTCTTTTTACTTCCCTTGCCCTTCTGCAATAAAAACAGTAAAGCTTAGTTTTCAAAGATGGTATTTTTGGACTTGAAACTGTATCCTTTTAAGGGGCTGTTATCTAGGTTTGTAGTAGAACAACATATTTTTTAAAAAGCAATGAAAAAAACCACCCTCTGTAAATAGTCTTTATGCAGTGTCAGATGAATGACTAACCCTTATTTCTATATAGGGTTGAAGTAAAACTTCATCTAAAAAAACAAAATGAAACTTTGAGGAAAGATAAATGCAGAGTCAAAATGTGTGTTCAGGACCACCACTGAAAAAGGAAATGTTTTGGGCATGGTATTAATGCAAATGAGTTGGATGTTGAGCAAGTTGGATGTTCAGGAAGTCCCAAGTTTTATTTTGGTGTTTATTTCAAGTCTTGAATTTGGATTGTTTAAATCCCCATTTGTTTGCCTTGCATTTGAATGAAACTAAAGCTCATCTTTTTATCTTTCTATTTTATCATTAACTAAAACCAGAAGGTGCCTTAAAAATGTGGCTAATTCCTTCTCCTGCCCCCCCCCCCCCCTCCAAACACGCAT